>OX465295.1:359151865-359528365 GCA_949987735.1 Leucophora obtusa
TTGATAAACATTCAATATAGGGTACAGACCTTCAATTAATTTGCAAACAATAAAAAATTGATCCATAATAATGAACGTGTATGCCCTACTTAAAATTAAGAATATTTATTTTTAGATGTTTTTATATATAAAAATATAGAAAGAATAATAATTTATAAAAAATAATTGGAAAACTAAAGACAAATTTAAAAAGTTTACTTTATACAATATTTATGGAAACTATAAAGAACATGTAGGGAAAGATCCCTACAATGTGTTTAAGGGTTAATCTCGTACTTATTCAGAATTAGCGCTCAAATGTCCAAAAAACCGAGATTTTAGGGGGGGAACCATGTGAATCTTCCATTTCCGGTATAGGATGTGTTAAGCGAACTTATGTACATTCTACGAGGAACATTTTATTGCTCTAAATTTAAAAGAAAAATAAGTCTTATAAAAAAAATATTTTTATATTGTTAACCTTTTTTTAAAAATTTGCTTGTGCCGGGAATATTACCTGGAACTTCAGATTGCCAGTCGATAGCTCTACCATCTGAGCTATCTCTCCATGTTATATTTGATAGATAAAAACATAGTTGAATCCAAAAAATCTAAAAATATGTGGTTACATATATCCCTACCTGGGTTGAAAAAATATTGAGTCTAAAAATTGATTTCAAAAAAAATCTAAAACAATGTATGTATTTGAAATAATAAGCGTTTTTTTTAGTCACCTGGATTTAGAATTTTTTATACAAAAAGTGGATTATTTGTCTGGGTTTACATATAACAATAAAACCACAAATATATGAAACAGCCTATTAATTTAATGTCAGAAAAAAATACGAATGAAAATTAATAGAGAAACAAAAAAAATTAAAAACTAACAAATAAAAGGTTTTTATTAAATTTTTTTTATGAACTATGTTTAGAAAAAAAACTACACCTCACCAAATACATATTTTCCATCTTGGACATGGAGAAATAGCTGAAAGAGAAATCGCAATTTTTCACTCTACTGTAAGTAATTTAATTATATCCAATTAGTGAATATTAAATATTGCAATTGAATTTTTCAATTGTGTAAAAATGTAAATTGAAGTGATAAAACTGAAAAGGGAGACTGTCTATCGCTGTTTTATATAAAATATAATTAAAACTTAAAAGTTAAAGTAAAATCCTTCTTCATCAATTCGGTATTAAAAATTAGGTTGAAAGAAGTGTCGGACAGAAAATTCATTTTAAAAGGGAGAATTTAACCCCATCTGTTGAGCACTTTTAGAACTACTTCTTGGATTTATTTAATCCAAGTGTGTGTTTCCTTTTTTTTGTGTGTTTCCTTTCGCTTATTAAAGAACAAGAGTTTTAGTGATATAAAAGCAGTAGCCGCTTTTTCTAATCACTTGGATTTAATTTTTAATTTTCATTCGTATTTTTTTCTGACATTAAATTAATAGGCTGTTTCATATATTTGTCCTTTTATTGTGGATTTATTAAATCCAGCTTTTTTATGGATTTAATAAATCCCCTTTTTGTATGAAAAATTCTAAATCCAGGTGATTAAAAAAAAAACGCAAAATATTTTGTTATTTTGTTTTTTTTTAGCATTATCTATTTTATTTAAAATTATTTTTATGTATTTTTACATTTTTAATTCATGTCGACAATGTGGAAGTCTCGACATTTTTATATTTTGCAAAGTTTTCTAAATAATTTCAAAATGATCACAAAAACGCAATTTCTCGATTTAAATTTTCGGCAAATAATTTAACTGAAGCATAACTTTACAAAATTTTTTAGTTTTTTCAGTCTACAAATATTCAGCATTTGCATTCGATTAATTTTTAGCACAACTTTTGCTGAATTTGTTATTTTTTTTTCAGCAAAACAATTTTGCTGATATTAGCAACTTCTCTGCTAGCACCCTCCTGAATAAAGTTTTGATGAGTCACCAAACTTTTTTACTGGTCAAGGGAAATTATTTCCAAATGCCAACCTCACCCACAGTCCACTTTGGACATGGTGTCCCCTGTTAACGCTGACGAGGCTCTGACGACCGAGTATGGGCGGTATAACCCGGTTCCCGCGGCAATCGGACTATGTGCCGGAACGTTTCGGATGTATTCGAATTTTCGATGACAAAATAAAGCATTAATAATATTTTTAACAGACAGATTGCTAGTTAAAGTTTATATGAATTTCCAGTCTTTAATCTTAGTTATTGAGCAGCACGTGCCAATAATTATATTTTGTTTTGTACATTGACGTTGAAAAAATCCGGTTTTATTTATACGAATACAATTATACAAACAAAAAACACATACTGCGGCAACAACAATACACAACCCAAAATAGCAACCTAAGCAAGCAGGGGCATACTTAACAATAGTAAACAATTGAGTCCATGATAACACACTCAGGGCATTATGTAGGCAAAAATTACTAAAAATAACAATTAAAAATACTACAAATGTTATTAAAAAGGCGACAACTGTATTTTTCATAAAAGTGAAATATGAAAAAACAACCAAAATGTAGTAAAAATACCTGCAAAATACGGACAAAATAAAAACAAATACAAATGTAGTTAAAATAATAAACTGATATCTTCCGCACAGTCGAAATAACAGACAAAACTATTAAAATAACTGAAGAGGTTTTATTTATTGTATATTTTATCAAAGTTTACTATACAAAAACCGTAGAATTAGAAAAAAGTGGTTTTTACCCAAAGTCACCTACTTATGTCAGACAGAGTTTTTTGATTTTGCTTACAATCGGTCCATGTTTAGATCTAGTGCTTATATAAAGGTCGCCGCAAAATAAGCTTTTTCGCATGCAAATACGAAGATATTTTAACTAAATTTGGTACGCTGACTTAAATGTACCCACGGACAAAGCTTATTGATTCTAGATAGATTGGGTCCGTATTTGGATCTATCGCTCATATGAAATATATTTCCGATTTTCTCTTAAACACTCCTTACATTAGGAAAAATAAAAATTTCTTACCGTTATTAAAAAGTCCATTTCAATCCATTCGAATTTCCGATCCAAACATTAGTTGGCTTTTAACCAGACTGGTTTAGGGTATTATGTAGTCGGCATGCCCGGCTTTACCCTTTTTACTCGTTTTTTTATATTTTATCAAAGTTCAATACACAAAAAAGGTAAATTTAGAAAAAATCAGCTCCAGTCGGTTAAACATTTCCTTAAATACTGAAAAGAAAAAGCAAGTTTTTAACCCTCTAACCGGCCTAAACTTTTTTGCAATGAAATTTATACCATGTGCTCCTCACGAAAAATAAAAAATAAGTTCTAAAAATTTTTTTCTCGTTGTCTATTTTAGGCGATATAAGCCAAAATAGGTTAAGATTGAATTTCGAAAACTAGCTCATAAAATTACTAGGTTTAAGCACAAATTATTTCTCTTACCAAGAAGTAATTACAATAAAAAAATTAAATTTTTTGTGCTGTTACATAAGAGGATGTAGCGATTTTCGTTTTTCAAAAAATGAGAAATTGAGCGAAAACGCACCTTAACTTCAATCTATATTATTCAAACTTATAAACTTTGCTACCTATACCAAATATATTTTTCTTACCAAATTTCAGAAAAATCCTTCCATTCGTTTTTAAGTTAAGGCGATGTCCTTTAAAGGGATTCTTATGGAATCCTGTGTTTCCTTGGACCAAAGTAAGGAATTTTTTGAATAGTTGAGCCTTCTTACTTAGTGGTCATTATCAATTGTTTTTGTCAATTTAAAAATGTATGTTTTTAAGATTTTTGGAAATTTCATTTGTTTTAAAATATTTATTTTTCGAAATTTTACGAAATTTTACGAAATTTTATTTTTCACACTTTCTCGCTTCCAAACCGTGCACTGTATACAAAAAAATCTTCACAAAAAATTTAATAAATTTTGTTTCCTATTGCAAAAGCTTAACTTCTTACTACTAAATACTCATTTGGCGTATTTGTAGTCAAGTTAATTTACCCCGCCTGGCTTGCCGATTAGAGGGTTAAGAATACATGTGTAAAATGTGTACTACAGAAAGGGCAATCTGGAAAGTTCATAATTCAAAAATCCATTGTTTTGTATCAATAGTTTGTTTTATTATGAAATAAGCCCCATCACATTTAAATAAAAACTTAGTTGAATGTTTTTAGAAACTTGTAAAAAGCAACTAAACGTGATTTTTACATAAATTAAGTATGCAAAAACTTGTATCAATTTACCAAGTTGTCTGCTAAATGATTGAATAATTTTTTTGACAATTCATTTTATTTTTGCACATAACTGTTAAAATATTTGTTTTACATTTTAAAATTCAAATTATTTTTAGTAAATCCATAGAGGAATAATAGTAAAGAGGAGGGATACTTCTGCTCGGTGCCCCAACAAAATTTTGTGCACATTACAAATGTTCGGTAACGGCAGGCTGGCCAGACTTGAGATTTTGTCCCCAAATTTGGGGATTTTTTATTGGTCTTGGGGAGAAAAATATTCATTTGGGGACAGGGGTTTTTTTTTGGCAATTTAAAAAACGTTTTGGGGATTTTTTAGGGTTATTTAAAATCCTTCATAAATTTTGAAGATTATATTAACTTTGTATAGTTTTCAGAAAACATCAGTTAAGTTTGTTCGCACAATTTCGAAAAAAATAACAGATTCACCCTTTTACGTATTTTCTATATTAATTTAAAGCTTTTTAACACAAATAAATCCTTTTTGCCTGAGAGTTTTATATGATTAATAGGGCAAGGAATTCCATGCAAATGCATGTTTTTTCTCGATAGTCCAAAATTAATATGGACTAAATATTTATCCGAATCATCAAATTTAGAACAAAATTACATCGATTTGTAGTTGCATATTCTTGCGTATTTTGTTAAAAATGTATGTTTTTGCATATTTTGACTTTAAATGCATATTTTGTACTTTTTAATGCATATTTGTGCATATTTTTCATTTTTAGGAAAATTTTTTTATTTTGTAAAAAAATATAAAAAATTGATACGTTTTCATATTTTAATTCAATCAAAATAAACAATCTTAAGAACCTTATTGACCTATGGAAAATCTACGAGTTCTGTGTCTGTTTGCAAATAACTAACTTAATTATAATTTTATATTTTAAAGTGTATTATTTTTGCAAAAATAATAGTTTTTAGTGCATATTTCTTAAATTTTTAATGCATAGTTTTCTTTTTTAGCCGCATATTTTAGGCGCATATTTTCCATTTTTATGAAATTCTTTGCCCTAATGATTAATGTCTCAGAATCTAAAATATTTATATCTCAGAATATAAAAATAAACAGCCAAACTTGAAAAATTCAAATCTAAAAATTCTTCAAAAAAATGCCTTAAATTCTTGAAAATTTCAAAATAAAATATGTTTAGGGTTCGATTGGTTTGTTTAAATAATTTAATCAAAATTTAAATGTTTCTTCGTAAAAGTTCTGAGAATTTTCTAGACATTTACACAAAAGCAATTCAAAAATTGTTAAAAACAGTTATTGTTTGTGCAATTTTTTATATTTAATTGTAGTTTTTGTGCGGATAATATTCATTTTAAGCAAATTAAAAAAGCTCTACTACCGTTTTTAAAACTTTTTATAGTTGGTGATTTTTTGGGGATATTTTTAAATTTGTTTGGGTACAACGAAAAAAAGTATCTGCCAAGCCTGGGTAACGGGTTCCCCAATGAGAGAACTTCTCACATCTCTTAGCAAGTTTCTCTGATTTCAAAGCAAATTCGTATCCTCTCTAAGAGTATTTTAAATCTACTAACAACATTTAACTTTATTTGCTGAAAAAACAAATCAACTACCCAAAATAAATATTATTACATACATTTGCAGTAGTATTTAGAACAAGTGTCAGAAATAGTTGTTTTACATTTATACATAAAAAAACTACAACTATAGTTAAATATACACCTACATGGAGTTACTGCAAAAATATTTTGAGTGTATGGAAAATATATGCAATAGCAAAAAACGGAGTATAAGCAACGATAAACAGTACCAAAATCAGTGTTCTTGTACGAGAGTGTGTGTCATGTTGAATATGGATAGATCTATGGATAATTAAAAAATCGATATTGAATTAATACATTAAATACTAAATTAAATGATTATTTGATCTAAAATATAAATTAATTTTCATTTAAGTAATTATAGTAAACATGTTTTACTGCAACAATATTATGTTACTATACATAACACAAATTATACCAGATATGAATCAGCTGATTTGGGCAATATGGCCGACAGAAAATGAGCAAAGCAAAACGCAGAAATTTAAGAAAAACACAAAAGATAAAGCACAATAATCTAAAAAGAGACAGATATATACAAAAAATGCGCAATACAATATGTATGGAGATTTTATATGGTTATCTCCCTCTTGACTTGACTTCGAGAATACTTTTTTGACACCTGTCATTGGTTTCACATCTGGTATTAATCTGTGATACATAACATCATTTTATTATGACAATCTTGTCCTTAAAATATATCGTAAGAAGAAAATATTTTATAAAATTATATCAAGCTATCCTTAGCAGGGATTAAAATTATCTCCTTTAGCCGTTAGCAGCTCCTAACGATGATAGGAAATGTTCCAACAGGAATTATTTATTCTCGTATCCATGATTTCTTTTGGACTCTTTCATGACCGCATCACTGGATACTAAATAGGATGCTTCGTTTTACCACTTTGGATTATTTAAGAGAAAATGGTAAATCGGCTTTGTCATTTTGTGCATCTAAGATATAAATTAAGTAAACGAATGAAATTTCATTACAATAAATATCTTTATATTTGTGACCTGTTGCGTGGAAACAAGCATAATAGTCAATATATGTGACGCGCAAAATAGAAAGGGACCTAAGGGTAAAAAAAGGGCATGGGATCGGTCTCATTCGATGCTCAGATGTTGTCCACATCAAAAAAAAAATTTATTTTTTTACTCTTAGGTCCCTTTCTCTATGCGCTGTCACATATGAGGAACTTTATACGGTCACTAGGTCTAAACATGGAGCGATATTAACCGAAATTAATAGGATTGGTTCTTATAAGTCGTTATTTGCACCTTGTAGCAGGCGCACAAGAATACATGGACAGACCAGAGCTTCTAAAGACTTCAATCCCTCATTCTGTTTTCAATTCTGATTGTCTACGGAATGAATGATCAATCAATCAATTTAACACATTGAATGAAGTCTTAATTGTCCTCATTTGATTAAATTTTAAAGACCTCAATTATCGTTTATCATTCGATTAAATTTTAATGACTTCAACTATAGTTTATCATTTGATTTGAACAATCACTAACTTCAGTTGTCAGAAATTCAATCGATTTTTACTTAATCGATTCAAAAGTTTGGGAATTCAATCGATTTCTGGTTCATTCGATTTTCTCTATTCGATTTAAAGATTTTGTTACACCCAAAAAAAAAAATAATTTGCCTAAAACTTTCCCATACAGTGATAAAGCACTGGAATACACAAATATAACAACTTGTATTTCACCAATTTCAACAATTCAATAATTTATTGGTGGCATTCGTAGTTCGAACTGTTGGGTGCATAACTTAAAAATGGAGTATCTTTTACACATGGTTTGTATCTTTAATAACTTATATGGCATTTTGGAGGGTAAACATCTCACTCAGTTATTGAACGAAACAGTGTAAATAATTATTAATTGCATTTGGTCTATATGACGCGTTTGAAAAAAACAACACTTTACTGGACAAATAAAAATGCCCTGTTGGCAGTCCGTCACCGATATACACAAATTGCCTGCACTTGTACTTAAAAATCATACGTCAGTGTGGCAACATTTGTGAATAAGGTGACAAAGAGGAGATAAGAAGATAAACAAAAAATCTAAAGTAGAATGTTTGTATGTCTGTTTGATCACTTCTGAGAGTAAATTATCATATAGAGACAATCTGACAATAAAATATAAACAATAATACAATTTAATGGAAAATCACTGATGAAGCCTGTCCATAATAAAAAAGGCAGAAACTAGATCTAGTCTGATTTGCAAATTAATAATGTGTCTATAACTTTGAGAAAAAGTTTATTCTTCTTAGCCTCAAACCTACTTAATTAAAATTAATAAAAATGCATATTAATTACAATATTAATTGCATTTGGTCTATATGACGCGTTTGAAAAAACAACACTTTACTACAAAGTTTTTCTTTGCTTCGAAAATGTCGGGTTTTGTGCCAACAAAGCATCATTTGCGGGAAGTTTTGCTGTACTTCCTCAATTAGAAAAAAAAGTGCAGCTGAAGCACATCGATTGCTCACCGACGCTTATTCTGAATATGATCCATCGATTTTAACGTGCGAGAGATGGTTTGTACGCTACTGAAGTGCACACATAATAATCCATGTATAAAAATACGAAATTAATGTCAAAACAACAAAAAGTTTCGTAAAATAAACTATTTTTCGTATATTTTACGAATTTTTTTTGTTATTTTGACATTTTTTCGTAATTTTATGCATGGATTATTATCAGTGTGGTGATTTTGACACCGAAGCCAAAGACCGCCCAGGTCAGCCAACAAAGTTCGAAGATGATGAATTGGAGGCATTACTCAATGAAGATTGTTGTCAAACTCAAGAGGAACTTGCAAAATCAAAACGTTTGCAAGTAGCAGGATTCATTCGGAAGCAATGAAATTGGGTACCACACGAGTTGAAGCCGAGAGACGTTGAAAGACGATTATGCATGTCCGAAAAGCTACTTGACGCCATAAAAAGAAGTAATTTTTACACCGAATCAATTGATTCGTTAGAAGCGAGCATTGGCCGAAAAATGCCCGGAAAAAGAGACCAGACATGAAGCCGTAATATTCGAATTTCCGATCCAAACATTAGTTGGCTTCTGGCTTCTACCCAGACAGGTTTAGGGTTTTATGTAGTCGGCATGCTCGAATTTAACTTTTTACTTGTTTTTTTTTTTTGAAATCGAATAAGCCATCATGGGATGGAAATCGATCGATGTTAATTTCTATCGATTTGGTTAAAAATCAGAATTTAAATATTCAATAGAAAAGACAAAGAAGGTTGAAATTGGTTTTATCCGCTTTAGTTAAATCAGGTATGTCTATTTACTTCTTAACGTTTTTAAATTAAAAATAATACAAAATATTCAGAATTTAAATTTCAAAAACTATCGATTTGAAATCGGTTGATTTTCAATACATGCCCGAATATCTTCTGTGAGTTTAAAAATTACGATTTATTTTTCAAATTCTAAATATATCTAATTCTCCTAAATATCTTTTCTCTTGAGGGATTTATTACTTTTCTTAATATTTTACCAATTTGGTTTTCCGATGAATGAAATAAAACACAAGTTTTAGTAAAATTTCTTAATAATGTAGTCGGAAATTCTTTTATATGTTGTGATAGATCTTTACGATCGATAACCTATTCCAGTAAACAGTGAATTTATGTCATTTGCAGCAACTACTCATACTGCTGATAAAGTGATAAACAATTAATGCTCTAGAATTTGTCATCGCATAAAACGTTACACTATAAATAAGGTACTTGTAAATGTATAAAATCAACTCATCGAAATGGCAAAAAAAAAACGCACGAATCATATACACTCACATTTTGATTCAATGATGAAACAGATATAAAAATGTATAACAAACTGACGATAAATTTGATGTAAACTTCGTTACAGTGGGTAGGCTAAATGTAAATTGCAGAGAAAAGGACAAAAGGTTTTAGGGAAAAATTTTTATAATTGTTTACTGCTTTTACTTGAAATTGGAGCTTCTGAAGAAACTTTACTTTCTGTGATTCAATCATGGATTCTAAAAGATACTTTACATGGTTCGGTTGTAGACTTCTGAAAAGATCTGACTTCCCTTGATTTAATTATTATTATCAAAATTTTCTGTTAAAAACAATCAGTTATTATAATACAATTAATTTTAAAATAAACTAGAAATTTATTATTTTTACCGACTCGCCAGTTAATTAACAATTAAAAATAAACGACAAAATACAATTGTATTAAACGAAAATGGGTAGTCCTTTTTTTTAAATTGTTTTAATTTAAATATTCGGTAGATTTTAAGGAAAAAATATTGGGAGTGTAGGTATCTATTGATTGAAATTACGGGTATTAGTAATGGATTACAGAAGTGACTTTTTATTCCCATAATTCTAAAGAGGTTCCTTAAAAATTCTAACTTTTCCTAGTTCAATTCTGGATTCTTTTAGATAACTTACTTTCCTTGATCTAATCGAGGATTCTTGCAAAAATCTTACTTTTATGAGTAAATCGAAGATTTCTAAAAACGCGTTTCTTCTGTAGATTCAATCCTGAATTCTTGAAGATTAATAATTCTTGATAACACTTTACTTTCTTTTGTGCAATCATGTATTGTTGAACATATCTAATTTTGTATTCTTCAAGAAAGTTGCTTATTTTTATTAAATTATATGTTCATAAAAATACTACTTTCAATCGGAGATTCCAAAAAATACTTTACCTTTCTTGTTGCATCGGGGATTCCTGGCAAGACCTTTAATTGTGGATTTTTAAAGAAACTTTAGTTCCATTGATTTAATCGAAGTTATCAGAGTATACTTAGTGGGTAATTTTGTAAACGCAACGTTGATTTATGTGTAAATTTTTATTGTTACAGAAACAATTTGTATGGAAAACAACGCAAGGCGTTGCGTATTACAAAATAACCCCCTTAAATTCCATTGATTCAATCTAGTATTCATAAAACGACTTTCTTACAGCATTGGTTTCTCTTGGGATCTTTAAGCAATCTTGCCTAGAAATCGCCGATTGAAATTTCGTTAGTTAAATTCTAGATTTTTAAAGAGGTCTTACTCCCATTGGTTTAAACATAAATTCTAAGTCGATCTTTCTTTCCATTGTTCAATCACAAATTTGGTTCAAAGAATTTGGTTTAAACGTAGATTTCTAAAGCAAATTTCAAATTTGAATTCTCAATTTTCTTTTTTTAATGGTCGGTTTCTAAACCGCAATTTTCTTGCTTCAGTCCTAAATTCTTTTAAGTGAATTTCTTGGTTCAATCTTGAAGAGATATTTTCTGGGTTCAATCTTGAAGTTCTAAAGAGAAATTTCCCTTATAAATTCGTGGATTCCTTAATAAAACTTTTTTGGTTCCATTCCTAAAGGAAAGCTTCCCTGGATTTCTAAAAGGAAGTTTTCTTGGTTCAAACGGGGGTTCTTAAAGACAAATATCCTTGGTTTGATGGATTCGAGAAGAGAAATTTTCCTTATAAATTCGTGGATTCCTTAATAAAATTTTCTTGGTTCCATTCCTAAAGGAAAGCTTTCCTGGATTTCTAAAAGGAAGTTTTCTTGGTTCAAAAGGGGTTCTTAAAGACAAATATCCTTGGTTTGATGGATTCGAGAAGAGAAATTTTCCTAGTTCAATCTTAAATTCCTAAAAGGAATTTTCTTTATTTCATTCTTGGAATCCTAGTGAGAATTTGCCTTTGTTAAATCGTAGAGTCCTAGACTGAAATTTTCCCGGTTCAATAGTGAATTTCCTAAGAGAAATTTCGATTCCCAAAAGGAAATTTCTTTGGTTCATGCGCAATTTTCTAAAAGAAATTATGCAACCGTGTATTTCTAATGGAAAATTTATTTGTTTTAATCGTGAATTTCTAAAGTGCAATTGGATTCCTTAAAGGAATTTTTTGATTCAATCGTGGCTTTCAATCATGCATTCTTAAAATAAAACCTTCTTTACATCCTGAATTCTTAAAGGAAAATAAAATACTTAAAAAGAATTTAAAATTTGGTTTTCTAAAGTGAAATTTTCTTTGCTCAATTGCAGATCTCTGAAGATAAATTTTCTTGGTTCAGTAGTGCATTTCTACAGCAAAATTTCCTTACTTCAATCATGAATTTCTTAAAGGATTCTTACTCCTTCCAAAATCAAAGAAAGCCGTCGCCAACGCAAAGGAGATTGGATAGTAAACAAAAATCTAAAAGTAGCATGTTTGTATCTGTTGTAGCATGTTTGTGTCACTTCTGAAATAAAAAACAATAGGCCTTTTTTTTAATCATTGGATTTATTTTTCGATTTATTTTATTTTGTTAAAAAATGCACATTTTGTTTTTTAATTTACCAAATTTAATATTTCTATTCAAATATAACACTTATTCGCTAATATAATATGAAAGAAAAAATATTAATTTTGCGAAAACGCAGTTTCTGGAATTAAATTAAGCTAAATCCAAAATGGAATTATTTATTTTATAAATCCATATTGGATTTAGCTTAATTCAATTCCTGTGTTCACATTTTTACAAAATTTAATGATTTTCTTTCACATTATATTATCGAATACGTATTGGATTTTGATTAAAAAATATAAAATTTTTAAAATAAAAAAAATGTCGATTTTTTAACAAAATAAAATAAATCCAAAAATAAATCAAAAAACGATAATACAATTTAATGGAAAATCACTGATGAAGCCTGTCCATAGAAAAAGGCAGACACTAGATCTAGTCTGATTTGCAAATTAATGTGTTTATAATTTTTAGAGAAAAAGCTTTGTTTTTCTTCTTAACCTCAAACCTACTAAAGTAAAAAATAGTTGTTGTGTCACAAGTTATTTTTGTCTTATTTCACACACGCTGTGAATTGTGGATTTCTAAATGTAAGTGATTCTAAATTTAAAATGTAAATTTTTCTGATTCAATCTCGGAATCGTAAAACTAAGTTTTCTTGTTTAAATTCAAAAAGTAAAATTTCTTTGGTGTCTCGTGGATTCCTTAAGAGAAATTTCCTTACACTCCTTAACTTAAAAAGCTATATTTGACAAAATATTGTTATTATCTTGTTTTGAGATTAGCATTTAAAATACAACAACTCTTGTCTTAACTTCGAAATTATCTTACTTTTAATTTATCAAGCTTTTTTTATGAAAATTGTGAGTTAATTTCTGTAAATCTTGACTAAAATTTTATCCCACGGTTACAAAAAGAATATGTTAGCAAAAAGTAACTCATATAAAATTGACTGACCGTCCGACTGTCTAAATGACTTTTGTAACGATTTGTTTCAATTTCGAAGAGCTTTTTTTGTTGTTGTCTTGTTTTATTGTTCAATACAATTCACAGAAAACATAAATGTGGTTTAAAATACCCCCAAATGCCAGTCTTATGAAAACTGAAGGGCCAATTTATGAAAAACTAAAATATAAAAAACATTTAACCCCTCAAATCTTTTCAAAAGTTAAGTAGTTTAACGGTGGGTCTCATACTGTAGGTTTAACTTTAACTTAACTAAAAACAAAATAAAATGTCAAAAAAATGTACACAAAACAACAAATTTTTGGGTTAACTATTAACCTAAGTTTAAACCTGCAGTATGAGACCCACCGTTAAAGGCATAGAACAATTTCTTTATTGCAGCTTCCATTGATCTAGTTCCTAAATTTCTGAATATTTAACCGATTAATTTCTAGTTTCCGGTTTAGAACTAGTTGATAAAAAAAGCCGTGAATAGAAATCATTCGTTAGCCAAAGTGAAACATAAGCCGATTTTCTATCACTTCTTTACTCTGTAACTCATTCTGCTCTACGATTCTCCTCCAATAATATTTGTTTCAGATTATCCGTAAAATGAGTTTCAAAGCATGCTGTAGGAGTACCAGGATAGAATAATATGTTTCGGAATAAATATACTCGTATCTTAAAATTCTATTGAAAACTTTTGTTGGGTACAGAAAAGTTTTACCCTCTCTGTGATTAGCTATATGTTATTCCACACTCATTCCCATATGAGTTCAGTTCGTATACAACACTTTGGGAATGTGTAAGTTAAGCATGCCAAGATAGCAGCAACTCATTCAATCAACAAACTAATACAGACGCAGAATAAAACACAACGATCGCATTCAACTTTGCTACCGTACCCCCACTTTGGTTGTATATTTTCTGTTGTTGTTGTTGGATTTTTTTTTTTTTTTTGCTTAGCCCCACCGCTTGAATGTTTGCCTGTTTGCTTGCTGGCTTTGCTTAGTTTGGCATCAAGATAATATTTGACAGCAATAAACTGGCGACTGGCACGAGTTTGTTTCCCACGGTTTCATGGGCTGCATGAATGATGAAAGCATTCGGTCCCGCGTACTTGGAATTAAACCGACAACAACTACTTCATTTATAATGCGATCATTATAAACAGAGAAGAGAAGAAATACAAAAAAGATAATGTTGATTCGTTGTAGTCGTCGTCGTTGTTGTTGTTCGATACGAAGAAAACTATAAAAGCAGTCATTCAGCCAGCTAGCTAGCCAGCAATGCTATCCATCCATCGTTTGACTTTGTGTTGGTCGTTAAATGGATTTTTTTAGATTGTTGTTGTATGATGTTGTTGGGTTTTAGTAACGTGCGAAAAGAGTGAAATGACATCCGCGCGTGCTAGTGGCGTTGATGGGCAGTTATGATAAGTTGTTGTTGCTTGGTTGGTATACTTACTAGTAATATTTGCAATACACTCTCACCAGAAAACAATACTGGTTAAGATGATTCATAATATTTAAAGTAATGAACGTGCAGACATGCACTATTGTGAAATTCAAAAGAGGATATAAAGATGAGGTTCATGGGTATAAATAAAAAAAAAAAGGAATGGAATGGTAATGTTTAAGGATGGGTTTAGGAATTTTAAGCTAGAAAATTTGTATTTAAAATGTATCTGAATGCCAAAGTCCATGGAGGAAGAACGGATGTCCATTTATTGTTTAATGAAACATATCTAAAGCTGCCTTAATTTTGTTCAGTTGGTTGTGAATTTGTGAAGACGTGGATGGAAAACCTAACTTCCTCTAACTTAACATTGATTTCCTACAGAGATTTCACTGATTGGTTTAAACGTGAATTCTTGAAGAGGCCTAATTGGTGCCACCGGGAAATCCTAAAGATTAATTAATTTTGTTGTGAATTTGTGGAGATGCGGATGGAATAGACCTAACTTCCTTAAACACAAAATTGATTTCCTACAGAGATTTTATTGATTGGTTTAATAGAGGATTCCTGATGGGGCCGAATTGGTGCCATCGTGAAATCCTAGAGAAATCTTATCTCGTTTGCTTGAATCGTAAATTCCTAAAATTACCATAATTCTGTTGGTTAGATCGTGGATGAAAGAGACCTTTCCTTCAAGTCCTTGCTTAATATTGGATTCCTATAGAGATCCCTGAAAGATCTTGTCAATCGTAGCTCCCTTAATCGTTGATTTAATTGCTTTTCTAAATCGTCGAGAAATTTTATTTATTTCCCTTGTTCCAATTGCGTTTTTCTAACAAGACCTTACATTCCATAGTTTTTCAAAAACAGTTTGTTTTGATAAAAGAACAAATTTTGAAAAAAAATTAAAATTTCGAAAATATTGTAAGTACTTTTTATCTACACATTCGCTATTTCGTCAAGTGTACATTACTAAAAGCTCATCCATCTGGACTAACCAGTGCTCAAAAAGAGTGAATAACGAATACTTGATACACTTTGAACAAATAGCGTATATATCTAATGTTATAGATCTGAAATTTGAAACTCTTGTCTTAGTTTTAGTTTTTGTTTTTTCAATTATAACTGGTTGTTTTGAGGCATTGGTGTATATTTAATTTCCATTGGTTTGATCAATCCCAATTAAAAAAAATTTCATTGGCATTGATTTGTAATGAAATTTTTTAGCATTTGCATTGACATCAAGTAATACCAATCAAATTTCAATGCCAATGAAAAATCTCCTTTTTATGGTAAATACAAACAAAAAACTTTTTAAATAGGCACCAATAGTGGAATTTGTAATACAAAAACCAAATTATTTTGTTGTAACTTCATTTTTAAAGAATTTTTGTATGAGAAAATTCAAACAAAAAATTCGTTGGAAATCGAATTTTAATTAAAAAAAAAAAGCTATTTTATTTACATATTCTATTGTTTGTGCCCATTTTTCTTTGTGTTCTTACTTTTATTGGTTAAGTTGAAGATTTCTATAGAGACCTTACTACTCTTCACAGAAGATTTTATGGAGATACCTTACTTTTCTTTGCTAAAATATCGTGGACTCTTGAAGAGACCTTAGCTCTCTTCACTCCTGATATAAATTAGATACCTGACTTTGCGTTAATAAAGATTCAAAACTTCTTGTGGCTCAGAACTTGGACTCCTGAAAAGAACTTAATTCTCTTGAATTAATAGGAGATTTTTAACGAGATCTTACTGCCCTTGGATTATTTGGGGATTTCTAAAGAGCTCACACTTCCTTTGGTTCCATCGTTGATTCCAGGAAATAGCTTACTTTCCGGATTAGTCGGACAGATGCCTTACTTCTTAAGAGACTTTACTTCTTAAAAGTATTTAATTCTTTTGGTTTAAATAGTTTTGTTTGTCCTGGGAAAACGACCTAAATATATCAGATATTCTTGATCTAGCTTCCCTCGTTGACTTTTTGCCAACTTTTACTTTACATAGTTCCATCGTGGATTTCTGAAGAAAGATTACTTTACTTGGATTCATGCGAGATTCTAGAAGAGATCTTACTGCACTTAGTTCCATCGGGTACTTTCTTTTTCTGAATCTAACATGGATTGTTGAAAAGTTCACTTTTCTGTGATGTAATTCTGGAAAGTTTTTCAGTTAATTATGGATTTAATGAAACACTTCCCTTACATCTAAATTTTCTTTTTATCAGGGGTTTATCAGTTTCAAAATCATTTAAAAGTAAAAACTCAAAGAGTCGAAATTTTCAAACAGTCCCAGCTATCACCGCTCGTATCCAACAAATCTCTATAGAAAAATGTTTGCAAATCAACAGCCAACTCAATTTAAATTAATTTTGCCGGCCATACCGGCAAAATAAAACTAAAAAATGATCGTTATAACATTTGTCGATTTAGGCACGATCCAATGATCCATAAAGCATTAAAAATGCGATGACGATTCCTCAATTATAATCGTGCCGTATAACATACAAGACAAGCTACTGCATGCACAATCACACAAATACACTCACAGACACACAACAAGGAAAAGGGGTTCACATTTGTTGTTGGTTCGCAAATACAAAAAGAACAAAAAAAAAAACTTAAGCTACATCAACAAGGCCCCATACTAGCGCGATAAGCCTTTACGTATTCCAATACAACGTCACCCAAGTCTCAACTTAACGTTAATAGATCCACATTCAACATACCCAAACAGAGCAATAAAACCAAAATAATATAACACAACAAACATCTTGTTATATGAAGGAAGGAAGGCATGTGCGCTGTCGATAGCTCTGTTGAGCTACTGAGCTGTTCTGTTGGCCCGTCCGTACTTAAAAGACCCCAATCGTACAGTCATGCTGGCGGCATTAAGGCACTCAGCCAAACAATATAAAAAAATGAATACAAAGCAGTTAAGGGAAATTAAAGAGCAGTGTATGAAAAGTGCTTGGAATTTTAAAATTTTCCTTAGTTTCATCAAAAAACCGAAACGAATCAAGTAAAAATATTCAATATAACATCGAACTAGAGGCTGAATAATATCTGCCCTCACCAATATTCAATATTAGTTAAAATTTATCTAGAATTCCATTATTTATTTTTGAGAATCCACAATTGATATAAAAGATTCATTAAAACTCCTTAGAAAACTTCGATTAAAATAAAATATCCTTTTAAAATCCATGATTTACAAAAAAAATTCTTCACAATTACACCATAGATGTGAAAAATCTGCAAACATTCGAAGACCAAAGGAAGTAACTCTCCAAAAATTCACTTATTAAATATTCTTTCGAATATATCACAATCATGTGTGGTGCAAAAATTCTTTATAATTCCTAAATTGATGTAAAGGGTTCTTCAACAGGGACGCTACAAAAGTAGAAAGACAGGGACAGCAAACGACGCCATATTTCTTGCCGCTCTTTTGACATTTCTCTTCAGTAAGGTTTGCCATTTCATGATGGAAAGATATACGAGCCAACAACGAGTCGAAATTATTAAAATTTACTACCGACATTCGTAGTCAGTGGCCTCAACGTTAAGAGCGCTACGTCTAATTTATGGTCGTCATAATGAATGGCTTCGTCAATAAACAAAATATGCGTTATTGGTCAGACAGCAATCCACACGTACTCCATGAGTCATCATTGCATCCCGAAAAATTACGGTTTGGTGCGGTTTATGGGCCGGCGGCGTCATTGGGCCGTACTTCTTCCGTGATGATCAAGACCGGCACGTTACTGTGAATGGGAATCGCTACCGTTCAATGATAACCGAATATTTTTGGCCCCAATTGGATGATATGGACTTGGAGGACATGTGGTTCCAACAGGACGGTGTCACAAGCCACACAGCGAATGTCACAATCAATTTATTGCAAACCAATTTTGGAGCACGTGTTATCTCACGAAATGGTCCAGTCTATTGGCCGCCTCGGTCGTGCGATTTGACGCCGTTGGACTATTTCCTGTGGGGCTACGTCAAATCTATGGTCTATGCCAACAAGCCAGCGACGATTGATGAACTTCGTACGAATATCGGCCGATTTATGCTTGAAAACCGTCGAAAATTGGGTTCAGCGTCTGGACTTCTGCAATCGTGCCCGTGGTGGCCATGCAAAAGAGATCGATTTCCATACATAATGGCATCGAACGTACTTTCACAGGAATAAAGAATTTCATTGATATCCAAAACCGTTTTTGTTTTATTTAAAAAAAACTTTTGTAGCGCTCTTATTGAAGAACCCTTTAAATAGCGCACTATAAAAGTTCACGATTGCTATAAATGTCCCGTTCAGTCCCGTGACTGATGTGAAAAATCCTTATAAATCGACGAGTTAAGTAATATTTTTTACATAAAACCCCTTTTGGTATAAAAAAATGATGTGAAAACTTCTTAATGAGAAATACAATATCGAACTGCAATTCTGCCATAAAAGATCTTTTAAAATGTATGATGGAAGTCAAGAACCTTTTCAAAATACAAGTTTGATGTAAAAAATTCGTAGTAGATACAAGATTAGATTTCTAGAAATTCACAAGTGATGCAAAAATTCTTTTTAAAACTATACTTGAAGTGAAAGATCGTAGGAAGTTGAATTTTCTTTAAAATCCCTTTGGAAATTCAGGATTGTTTAGAAAAGATTTTTCATAAAATTCTTTAGAAATTTCGTATTGTTAACAAATGAATAAATAAATTGTATGATTCCGAAACGTGTAGTTAGACTTAATGATTGTAGGGGTTTGGTAACTTTAGAAATGCATGATTCATTTTTAATAAATTGTGGTAAATTCTGGAATATGATTTTAAAAATTCTTTTCAAAAGTTCACGACTAAATCGAAGAATTGCGGGATCTTGAAATATCAATTTTAACCCAATGATTTCAAAATTAAGGTCATAGCAGAAATCATTATTAAAACTGAAATTAAATTGGATAATTGTAGAAGTATGGTCTCTTCAGACGTACTCTTTTAAAAAATAAAAGAATTGCGGGATTCTCGATTGAATTGAAAAATGGTGGCTCCCAGAAGCACATAGTTGTATCAAATGATTCTGAAACCTAGATCGCTTCAGAAATTCACAGTTAAAGCAAAGAATTCTGAAGGAAACCAAAAATCTGACCGAATGATTGCGGAAGTTACGTTAATTGAATCAAATTAATGTGGAATTAATTCTTGTTTGGAATTAATTCTTGTTTGGAATTAATTCTTGTTTATTTTTCCAAACGATTTTTAAAGTTACATCTTTTAGCAGTGTTTTAACTTAATAACAGGATTATGTTATTCAGAAATACTTCATTTTATCAAACAACTGTGAAAGTAAAGTGTCTTCAACAATGATAAATTGTATCAAAGAATAAGGGAATTTAGGATCCACCGATTGAATCAAATTGATGACGAAATTCAACGTTTCCGAAACCTACAATTGAAAACTACCATCCCAGCAGAAATTTCTGCTTGCTTAGAAGCAGTTTTGTCAGGGAAAGTTGAGCAGTGAAGCGATTGCATTATTGATGATATCATGCCTGATTTTTGTTCGAGATAGCTCGCGTGAAAGCACTTGTTCCGAGATCCGAAAAGGCATGAATTCACCGCTTTTAATTAGTGCTCCTGTCTTTCTTCTAAAATGTCGATAATTCATGGAAGTGCATATTATAAAGCTTTTCAACTATTGAAAATCATGCCTTCTCAAAAGCACAATATTCCTGCATATTTTTCCGTGAAGAGAAAATGCCTCTTATTTTTAGTAAAACCTCTTATTTTCCGCATTTTAAAAAATTTTGATAAAAAAAAATTTAAGCAATCAAAATGTATTGCTCATTTCATGCCTTTTTGAAAAGCACAGCAAAAAGCGATGTAAACAATTAATCAACTTAGGCCTTTCATTGGTGCTGTTTACGAAGCTATACATTTTTAAAAGCGGTAAAAGGAGCAGTAAGGAAGCAGTAATCGTTTTTACTGCTTCCACATTTTTGCTCGGATGTTGAAAGCAGTTGATATGTAAAACTCAAAACCAATAATTAAACTAAAGGCTAGTTGAAGTTGGTCCTTTTACTCAGAAACTTCTGAAAGAAGCAACAAAATGCATGCTGAGGAATTTTGGTTCTTAAACCCCCGACGACAACATGTTTTCGGCCGAAGCGATTTTTATTTATTTTTTCGAGCTGATATTTAATAGTTATGACATAACAAAATTGCGTTTCTTAACCAAACGATTAATTGGAGCTCTAAGAACCCTTGATAACTAACATCAGATATTTATTCAAGTTTGTTTTCTTCTGAGATCCATTTTTTTTAAATGGCAGTTATGAATCTTCAATTGAATCAGAGAATTTTTAGATTGCAATTGATTGCAAAGATTCTGGAAATTGGGTATCTATAGAAACCTTATAGCCACAATTGTGGTCCATGCAGAATTCTCTGCAATTAACACAGCTGCGCGAATAATAATGGAATGATACTTAAGAAGTCTTGGAATCCAATACAAGTAGGTTGCCCTGTTCAGAGAGAAGTCTTCTTGGTAGGTTCTTCGATTACTTGCAAAATCTGCGGGATGTGTCTCTCTTCGCTCACGCGGACTTGTTGGGGGAATTTGGCTGATTTGGGGTTTTTGTAATCGTGTTTTTTTTTTTCATGTGGATATGGGGAAGACTATAGCCCGTATGACACCTATTTTGTATTGGATTGATATTGACAGCAATGCAAATCAGATACTTATTCTATATAGTTGGACTCTTCACACACATTATTTCCCCATAAGAAAAGTCATACATTTTTTGTCAATACAAAATTAAGCAAGTGTCATACCGAGTGAACTCGTTGCACGGAACAACAATGGAATTTGTAAATGCAAACAACTTTTTTTTAATTGAAATTCAATTTCCAACATTTTTGTTTGTTTGAAATGTTTGTAAACTCTTTAAAAATAAAAAATCAAAGCTGAAAAAAATACAAGAATTTTTTTTTGTGTTCACAAATTCCAGACCTATGGGGTTTCAATTACATTTTAATTACAATTACTCATAATTTGGAATTGAAAAGTTTCAAATGTAATTAGAGTTTTTCTTAATTTTGATTTCAGTTACAAATTTCAATGACATTTTCATTTACATATATTTAGAATTAGAAAAAGGTTTTTTTGTTAAAATTTTGTAAAAAAAAAATGTGTCACGAATATGACTGCCGGGACAAGTGTGTACTGGAGGGTTAAAATTATTAAAATATCACTCGACTTCTAGGGTGGATAAAATCAAATGTTCGTTTAAATTCGAAATTAATTGTTTGTTGAAATATTATATCTTCCATATTCTAAGGAACCTGGAATTTAGGAAATTTGTTTGGCCAATTGGTTCTACTATATAAACACAATTTAATATTAAAGTTTCGTCTCTTACTAAAGCCATTTTTGAATGTGTTTTCCGCACGCTAGGACCAACTTAATATGGATGTATTTTCTCGTCGATTGAATTTAAACCCTGAAATTTAGTAAAATTTCAGTGTTTTTAGAAATTTACAACTGAAATTAAATATTGTGAAAGTTTGTATTTTTATAATTTCTATCACGATTTGTGGACTTAGGGCCCATTTTATAGTAATTTTCTTAAATATTTCTTAAGTAAGAAATTTTGTTTTAGAATTTTTCACTTAAGAAATATTTAAGAAAAAAAATGGTAATTAGTTCTGAATGTAAAACTGGCCCTTAAGGTTGAATTTTGATGAAAATATGGTAGAAGCTTGTTCACTTTTAAAATTCGCAAGTGAATCCTGATCGATTGAGAAAGTTTGGTCTCTGAAAATTCTGGTTTCTTGGAAGACTAACCTCGATTAATATAGGGGATTATGGTAGTAGGGTGTTTTATTAAACTCACAATTAAATAAAAAATGTTTCTAAGATCATAATCTATAGATTATAACAGCATTAATACATATATTCGAATAGCTGGTTAAATAGAAATCTGTACATGTTGGTTTGTAGATCGTGGATTGTCTCAGCTGAACAACGCGTTAAAATCAAAGGATTTTGAAAGCCGAAACCTTCAGATAATCTACTTTCCATCAGCAGTTTGAAAAAGTTTGGGTCTATAAATATTCTTAAGATTTCTTCATAAGATTTTGAAAGTGCAATACACAATTTCTTAAGAAAATCTTAGCACGTTCTCAAAATATCTCTACTACTATAATCTTCCACGCAACTGTTTTGCAATCAAGTACGGCAGTTAGGCAGCCAGTCACACAGCCAGCCAAAGCCAACTACAACAACAACATCAACGATACGTACAAACAAATAAACATACATAACAATCCGGCAATCTAACCATTCAACCATCCAACAAGCCAGTCGTGAGAAATCGACTACAGAATAGTTTCCCACGGTATAACAATCACAACTTAAGTCGACTCGTTCATCGTTGTTGTTGTGCTGTTATAGCAGGCAGTTATTGTTGATTTTCTTTTATTTGTTGTTGTTGTTGTCTGTGTACTTTGTTATGCGGAGTGGTGTGCTGAACTACAAAAACAACAGCAAAATATATTCTCTACGTGCGGGCATAAGGGGGATGACGTAAAAAATGAAAATAATGAAAAAAATATTCACACAGTCCAAGTTAAGACTATGTGTATGACTGGATAAAAACATACCCAGTTGCTGACTCGTTCTCTCCGCCCTGAATTGGTGATCGGCGCTCTGGTACGGCTGGCATTTATAAAAGGCATGTGCGCAGAGCACAGTTGAATCATTATAAACTTAAACCTCAAACTAAACACATCGTTGTAAATTTTACTCAAATTTAACGGATATTACAAACTTCAAGAAGAAGAAGAAGAATTTTATACTCCCAATCTCACTGCTCGTCAAATATACTGTGGATTACTAGCAGAAAACATTCTTATTGAATTTGGTGGAGAACACAAGAAATGGTTTTAGAAATGGAAATGTCAAAAACTTATCAATATCGCAAGGTCATGAAACCTATGTTGGAACGCAAGAGACGTGCTCGCATTAACAAGTGTCTCGATGAATTAAAGGATATTATGGTCGAATGTCTAACACAAGAAGGCGAACATATAACTCGGTTGGAAAAGGCTGATATTTTGGAATTGACCGTGGAACATATGAAGAAGTTACGTGCTCAAAAACAATTACGTTTAAATGGTAATCCAGAATCGAAACTCACCATTGCTGAAAGTTTCCGTGCTGGTTATATACATGCGGCCAATGAAGTGTCCAAGACCTTAGCTACTGTGCCTGGTGTTAGTGTGGATCTTGGTACACAATTGATGTCTCATTTGGGCCATCGTTTAAATTACTTACAAGTTATTGTACCTACAGCTGTTTCTCCTTTGGGTGTATCTGCCGTACCTCATGCTGCGGCACACTTCAACTTGGTTGGTCAACAAACACAATTAGTGTCCGCCTCCATGTGCAGTTCACCAGAGCCTTCCCTCATCACCCCACCACCCTCAGAATGCGGCAGCAGTGACAGTGGTAGTTGCAGTCCTACACCTAGTGAATCTGCTTCTATGTGGCGTCCTTGGTGAATTTGAAATTATATTAAAAGGTGTATTCAAAATACACCTGAGATTATTTGAATTTGAGAACTGAATGTCGTTCCATAACGGATGAGCTTAAAGTAATTCTGGCGAATTATAAGTCCTATGGGATGTGGCTGATACTCTATAAGCTGCTGCTTTGCAACTGGATAAGTTGCTGCAACTTTTGGCATAAAGGAAATAGTTTTTTCCTTGTAACTATTTGTAAAATTGAACATTTTGAGAAAATATAGAAAAAAAGAAATAAAAAAATTGCAAATTTAAAAAAAGCACACAAAAATTACCACTTTTTTATTTATATTTAGGGTTTTTCACATTTCAGATTCAAAGTACATATTCTGAATAATCTAAATTTTTTAACAAAATATATAGCACCAGTTTCACAGCAAGAACTAAGATTGATTTTTTTTGTCTCTTAAATATTTTTTAATAAAAAATTTTTGAAAAAAATTTTTTTTCTTAAAAATTAGTTAAGGAAAATTCGATCTTACCCAGTGTGCAAAATCATTACCAGATATGTGGTTTATAACAACCTATCTGGTAACATTTCTTATTACTTTTGTATGGGGATGTCGAGCAAAATAATGAGTTGTGCTTTCGCACCAACATACGAAAAATCAAAAAATATGTCGTTACCTAATTAATAGAAATTGACTTCAAACTTTCAATTCTGTAAATTCGCAAATATTTGAAAAAATATATCAAAATATAGAACTAGATTCGCGCGTTCTTCTCAATACAATTCTTTTATTTTTTACTAGTGGTTTGTGAAGCAAATGTTACTCAATGCACTAACTAAATTGTATTTGGGCTTGAAATTCTTCATAGAAGGCCAACACTTGGCCGCCTTAAGTTCTTAACCGTATTCATAAGGTGGGCCAAATGTTTGCCTTTCTGAAAATAGACTAACCTAAAATATCATTTGGTTAGTCTTTAACAGTAAGTTTAATTGTTTTTGGTGACAATTTTACTAAAACAAATAGATTTTTATTAAAAAGTTGTAAAGGGTGCTTTTTAAGCCCGATAGAACTTTAAATTGTAAAAAAAAACACAAAAAATTAAATTATAATCCAAAAAAAATTTTTTATTGAAAAGATCAATACATGCATTACCATTTGAAAATGATTTCGGGCATATGACCGCCGCGGCTGTTCTTGACGAAGCGCATTCTGTACGTTTAATTTTGGGAGCATTGCTGGCCGTATGTCACGAATAACACGAACAATGTTGTCCTCCAAAGCTTCAATTATTGCTGTTTTATCAACATAACCAAGTGATAATCGTAATGTGCCAAATCGCACGACCTTGGAGGCCAATTTAGAGGTCCATTTCTCGAAATGAACTTATCGCCAAATTTTGATTTCAATAAGTCGATGTTTGAGGTCGCCGTATTGCACGTAGCGCTATCCTGTTGAAACCACATCTCTCCCGGATCAATGTCATCCATATTTTCAAACAAAAAATCATTGAACATGGTGTGGTGACGATCTCTATTGACCGTAGCGCGAGCTCCGGCTTCATTTTTGAAGAAATAAGGTCCAATGATGTAACCATCGTGTAAACCGCACCAAACGGTGCATTTTTCTGGATGTAGTAGTCAAAATCGGATAATTTGCTTGCTATTACTAAACCACTAAGACCCGCCAACTTATCTCGAAATAACCAATGGTTAATGTCTTACCATGAATGAATGTCAAATTTATAATGAAATATCTGTGGTTAACGTTTAACTTTGGTTATTTTTTTAGATAAGTTAACGGCCCTAAATTGGCAGCAATTAACCCTCTAATGAATTACTCCCATATATTTGACATTAACAAATCTAATAAATCAAATAATTGCGGTTTTTATTATAAATAAAACTATAAGGCCCGATTACTGAATGTCCAGTTAAAATTTAGTCTACAGTTAAATTCTAATTTTATATGGGAAACTACAATAAATGTGCAAGTTAAAGTCCGAGCTAGCAGCTAACTGGACATTCAGTAATCGGGTCTAAGTAAAATAGAATTAAAAACCGAAAATTGTTGATTTAGTTATTTTAGAAATTGTGGCGATTTTCGCTTTTTCAAAATTGCGACATTTCCAGAATTTGTCACTCAACATCAACAAATTTTGACGAAATTACTTTTTCTTAAATACTAGTACTAACTGTGCTTAATTTCAGTAAAATCTGTCAGCTAGCCAAACTAGCTTTGTTATTATCAATAAAATGTGCCAAACATTTTTGATGATTCTTCAAATATTTATTTCTGTTTTAAAAAGTTATATTTTTACAAATTTATGAAATTTTGACTTCATATCCTTCTCGCTTGAAAATCGTTCGATGTTTAAAGAAATTTTGAAGGTAAAAAAAGTAGTAAAATATGGTTTCTATCGGTCTGAAGACCAGTTTTTGACGGCCTTGGCCATTAGAGAGTTAAAGTTCCAATGAATTTAGTTGTCCTAAATAGATTTGATAAATGAAGCACGAATGATTATGTCACGTTTAAGTCTTTAAATACAACATGGGCCGAAATTTTGACAAATTTAATTGATGGCAAACCGTTGGCGACGGTCGGTTTTTTGTTGGCAGAACGTGGGATTAACAATCTAGACAGTATTGTCCTATTATCTGATTGATAGCAGCGATCAATCACAAAATCAAAAAAAGGTGGTCTAAAAATATATTTTCAAAAAAATTTTTTTTTTAATATAGATTCTAATAGTTTCTAATATTTTTTTTTAAACATGATTGTGATTAAAAACAACCTAAAATACATATTAAATTAATTGAAAACACAATTAAAAAAAGGACTACTGATTTTTCATTATATTCAAACCATTTTGCTATTTATTTTCAAACATTGTTTAAACAATCCATAAAAGAAATAAATATAATTGAAAAGTCTATTAAAACAATCATCAATTTTTAACTGACAAAACTTAAAAAAATAAAAACGATTTTGTGGTTTGTTTTTTCATATTTGAAAGTTTTTTTTTTTGTTTAATTTTTAAAACACTACACCATACACAACACACACGTTCATATTTTTATTGGCTATGTTTGTGTGTACGAGTAAAGAATTTCTTGTAATTTGAATTGAAATAATTTTGTATATAAACAAACTATTTTAACAAAAAAGAAAACCGAAAATATTTGAAATTTTTGTTTTAAAACAGAAAAAAACGAAATTATTTAAATTATTTTTTCTAAAAATAGAAATCTAAAAATAGAATATTTGACTGAAAATAACTTCTACAGACGATACATATTTTTTTCTGGTTTGTTTTTTATTGATTGATAAAAAAAGTTAAACAATATGTTTCAATGTGTTTTAATTGATTCTTCAATTGAAAACAAACTTTACCTATATCAGTGTATGATAGCTAAAAACTTAAATGAGCGATAACAGCAGTTGGATCGAACTTTCAAGCGTCGGCAAAAGGTTGGTTGACGGTAAATGGCCAATATTGGCATGATGTTGGTAAAACCAAAAAAATTTATAGTCTAAAAAACTTAACAGAAAATTTTTTTTACGAAAAAAAGTTAATTAAATTTTTTAAATAAAACATGGTCGTGCCGTGATTTGAACTCAGGCCGTTAGATTGCCGGACAAGCGCTCTACACTAAGCTAACGAGACATGTAATACAAGATAGCTTAAATCCTAAATGAATGATAACAGTAGCTGGCATGTAAACATTGACATAACGTCTGTTACAACGTCTGACGTTATGCCAAAGCGCAGTAAATTGTTCAGTGTTCTGCCAGGGTATTATTTTTGGTATCGTTGGTAATTTTTGTTAAGTATGACAGGAAGTGTCGGGTAGTTGAACTGGTAGTAGTTGAAAATTGCAAAAACAAAATAAAATATTGAAGGAATTCTCAGTATAAGTGTTAACGTGCTAAAGTTGTAAAATATCATGATTTTTTAACTTAAATTGTTAAATTTGCTATAAATGTTAATTTACTATTTAAAATAGCATGAACTGTGAGTTCCATCATTATTAATTTTTATGTATTTTTAGTTTAATTTTTTTAAAACTGTCTACAATGTATAACTGTTTATTACTATCTATCAAAATTCTAATTATTTTGACCTAATAACAATTCACTTTTTAAAAAACCCAACAGGAAGTGTTAAATTAGAAATTATGATGGATTCGCTTTTTCAAATGACCCGTATTACAAGAGTTTTTAACTAAATTCGGTGGGTGGGGAAAATAAAACAAGTGGCGGAATCATTTAATATCTAATTTAAGCTGTGTATTTTTGCAATTAACTAAATATAAATATGCTTGAAATTATTTAAATTATGTTTGTTATCTATTTGGATCTATAATATGTAAATTCCAAATACTTTGACAACTACTCTTTGCCACTGACTTTAATCAATTATCACTTGTTAAAATTTGTTAGTTTCGTAAAAGAAAACATGAATTTAAAATCATGATACTTTTTAAATCGTTATCGTTGGTAAGAAATTTTAAACTTCTTTATTTTAGTCGTGGTTTTCCAAAAGAGAAACTATACAAAAGCATTGCTTTGAATTGTGGCCTATTAAAAGATTTTAAGATTTATCCAAAAGAAACAACATAATGTTTTGATATACTTTCAGAAAAATTTGAAAATTTTCAAAAATTTCACTTTTGACCTTGGTAAAGAAAGGGTTAGTTAACGTTGTCGAAGAATCGTTGAAACTAGAATATAACATTGCAAGTTTTTGAAAAAATATTTTATTTGTTTACGATTTTCATAATTTATCTCATTTTAACCCTACAACCCTAATTGCTATTACTTAAATATTTTCCGATTTTGGATTTTTATGCATTGCTGGAATGGTAATTCAGTCCAAATTACGATTCTATTGACATATACAGATATTTAAGAGCCAGTATTTAAAAAAAAAAGCCAAAAAAGTATTTTTTTTCCCTTTGTAGATCATATTTAAAATTTCAGGACCGATGCGGCTCGTTATACAATCACCTTAATTTTTAGCATGATGTATTTTTATACCCAAACGATGGGCCTTTTTTTCGCCCATATAACGAAGGTCGCCCTAATGTACATATGCGTACACAGGTGGACAGAAAAATAGGTGTGATTATTTTCTTTTTTCATTTTTTTCATCATTTTATTTTATATTTTAGAATAATTTATAAATTAAACATATTTAATGTATTTAAAAATGTATTTTTCTACGAGCCCTGCCGAGATAAAGCTGATGAACCGTTTGTTGTCTGGGCATGCCTATGACAGAGCTTATTTGAGCTTGATCAATACCTGTGATTCTAACTTATGTAACTCCTGTGGTGTTATAGAGAATGCAAATCACTTGATTTTTGTTTTCCACCAAGTATTATGATTTTCGAAGGAAACATAAAATTTTTGATAAGTATATATGTATGTCTTCTTGACTTGCTAAGGACACATAAGTAGTATTTTTCGGACTTAATGGATTTTATAAATGAGTCGAAGATCGCTAATCTTATTTGATCGCCTTTGTGGTTTATGTAAAGTAATTTTATCGTTTTCATTGTGAACACAGCCCCTCACTGTTTACAGATATATTCTGTGGAAGTAGGCCCTTTAAAACGCCCATCCTTTGGAACATCAGTATCTAGTTTATACAATGTATGCGATTGTTCATTCATTGTATAACTTAATCATCAAACACCACGGTTAGTCATTGGTGTCAAGATTCTTCAAGCGCTCGAGTTAAGCGCAGTCTATACCTTGGCAATTTGTGTGTTGGATACAGCGCCATCTAGGTAAATTATAACTAAAAAAGAATAAAATAAAAATTATTTTTCAAGAAATTCATCAATTTTTATATGGACAGTAAAATAAGTGTTAAAATAAAAAAAGCTTAAAATAAAATAATAATTTGCATATGAAAGTTCGTGTTTTAAATAAATGTTAAATCAGCCGTTATATCCGCCATTATTTTTAAGAACAGCTTAGATTCTCTTAGGCATAGATGAAATTAACTTATTCATGATATTCTACCATGATTTTTGAATATTTTCCCACAATTCTTTTTTATTACTGCAGGGAAGCTTAGAAATTTGTCGATTCAATTCAATTTTGATGAGTGTTTGGCGTCATTATCCAGTTGGAATTTCCAAACTAGCGGCATATTTTCCTCAGCATATGGTAGCAAAACCCTTATTGATCAAGTCCTTGTACACAAATCTATCCATTGTGTTTTCAATTAGATGTATTGGACCTACTTCCTCCCAAGAGAAGCATCGCCAAACCTTGACATTTCCTCCTCCGTGTTTTACATTTTTTTTTTTTTGGTGAATCTAATGTGGAATTCCTTTCCTTTTGGTCGACGTACATTTCTTTGTGGATCATTACCAAACAAATTGATTTTAACCTCTTCGCTCCATAGGATATTTCTCCACTTTTTTCACCTTCTGGTCCGCACCATGTTTCATGGGCCAAGGCAAAGTTTTTGCTCTTCTTCAAATTAGCCTGTCTGAGCAAAGGAACTTTTCGAGCAATTCTACCCCGTAGTTTTGCATCCACCAATCTTCGTCGGACCGTTCGGGACGACACAACCTTCCCAATTTCATTCGAAATTGCTTGAAAGGATCTCGTTTAGCTAAAGGAACTATGTGGTTATCTATTACTAAAGATGTTTTTTTTAACTTGAACTACGTCTCTCAATATTTTATTTTCGTTTTAATGCATTTGTAACGAAGTTTTCAGAACGTTCTAGTGATTTGTATGTTTTTCCTCGCTCTCGAAGCTTAAGAACTAGTCGTCTTTCTTCTTCACAGCAGTGATGTCCACGACCCATCTTAAATTGTTTTTAATAATGTTTTAAATAATTTTTATTCCCAATTTAAATTATTTTACTTAATACCTCACTTTTGTCACAAAAAATCTAGTTTTCACAGCTTAAACAAAAACGCACATATTTCACTGTCCAAGCCAAATGGCAACTAAATGAAAAAAAAAAAAAAAATTCGCTGCATTTGTTACTTCAAGTGATTTTATTAGAAGGATTTCCCTTTTTCATTTCAATACAGTGATGCCAGACTTAAAAGTTACTAAACTTCTTATTGGAATTTATTTTCTACAATTTCTGTTAAATTAAAAAAATCTCACACCTATTTTTCTGTCCTCCTGTGTATTATGTCCGGTAATTTTCTATTTCAACCCAGCAAAATCTTTCATTACCAAATAAGTGGTTATATAATAGAAATTCATAGCTCCGCACAACTTATTTTTTGGCGTCTAAACTCATTATTTTTGTTTGGCGTGATCGTTTTTAAAAGTAGTCACGCTTACCCGCTCGCTTACGAAAAAATGAGAAATAAGTAGTTATGAGATTTTGAATAATAATTGTTACACACATGCTTACAAAAAGTTGAATTATAAGTGGTTATCCGATTGCTTACTTGATTCTTAAAAATAAGTAGTTAGGCAAATACTATTAGCCTAAGGAAATACATTCAGAAAAATTTAATAAGTTTTCTGTAGTGTGTAATTTTAGGACTCGTCATAAAAATTTAAACATAAAACATATTTACATATAATAAAAAAATTTAACTGTGTAAAAAGTACTTATTTCAACTAATACGAGTAAGTCATTATTTTATATTTAGAAACAATGAATATAATAGGCCGTTATTAGGAATTCATTATTTTATATTATAAAATGATATATCATTTTTGGTAATGCAGATAGTAATGAGGTGTCATTACCAATATTTTGCTGGGAATTGATTAAAAAAGAAAAACATGGGATATTTTCATATAAAAATCATAATTGATAGAACATAGAGTATAACTGCTTTTTACGCCAATTCACTTGCAATTAAAAATTTATTGGAACTACCACGTCTCTTGAAATGAAAAAGACCTGCGATAAGGGGAAATGTTAACGCTTGTTACTGAACTTATTTGAGACTTGTTAAGAACTATTTATTTTAGAATAGTGTTGTGACATGTCCTAGCTTAGTTCTAATCGTTACTCTTTCGATAACGTTCTAAAAATTCGCCAAATCTCATTTGCAATAATTCATGTTTAACCAATCAATACATCCGATCCATAGATCATCTTAATTACTTTACATACAAAGTGTTAAAACTTTAAATTATTAATATGTACCACGAATTAGGCAACCAGCCAAGCCAACCACTACAACCAACTCATATGCCGACTATGTAGTTTTATGGAAATTCTGATTGCTCTTATATGAAAAGCAACAAAAATGAACACAAAAAAAAAGAAGAAAAATTATCCAACAATCCCAGTGGCATAGTGAGCGTGTGCCATTCATTGTCATGTAACAGCATCCCATATTTACAAACGTACCAACAACTACAAAGTCTTTAATTTGAGATAAACCGGATTTAGCAGCAACAAAATATTCAGCCAAAGCTTTAATGCAGCATTGGAAAAGACTGTTGGCTGTAAGTTTATTTTGTCGGTTGGTCGAACTGTTTGTTGGTCGCTTATACTGCCAGTTAGTTCGATGATGATGATGATGGTTTGCTATAAAGTGCGGAACAGCAACAAACAATAACTACAACAAACCACTTCGTTTTAACCCTCAAGGGTATAAGAGAGCCAAAAAGAGTTATTGCCCTCATAAAATAAAAATATACAATAGAAATTATTAACAGATTTTATCATTTAAATCTTGAACAAAATCCACAAACAGTAAAGCCTATATGACACTTGCTAATTTCTAGATTCTAGTTTTTTTTACCATCAATGCAAATCATATGAAGGGTACTGTATTACCAACATCAATTCAAATCATATGAAGGGTACTGCATTACCAATATCAATTTGACAGTTTGATAGTTTTTCGATATAGTTGTTCTCTTCACACACATTATTTCTCACATAAGGACCCAGGTAGAAAAATACAAACGGCACAATGTCGGCCCGGTATTGCAGACGGTAGTAGGTACATGTACTGGCAATGCGTCGGATTTTCGACTTTCACTGTACTGGCATGTGGTCGAAATGATAACACCAATAAACGCTTGGCCGTAGTTATTTCCCAACGTTGGCGCAGGCTTGGGATTTTATTTTTTTGGTATTATCTCAGTACATTTAATTACAAATTTAGTAGTTTGCTAGTACTTTACCGTCCTTTTAGTGTACATCACAGATTTTTAATGTATTCTTTCGAAACTTCACGAGAAAAGAATGGCTATGTCTCTCTTACATAAATAATTGTGTAATAGATGCAAATATACATAAAATTTATAATATTTTTAATTTTAATAAATTAAAAAAAGCTCGTTAATTTTCAGAAAACAGTACTGGCAAAGCACGTTTTAAGTAGTACCGGCATTTCCTAAAAAACAGGGCTCTCCCAGTACAATTTTTGTTGCAACGTCGGCTATTTCTACCTGGGGAATTTCGTGCTCTTTTCTATTTTGGATTATTAATACTGAAACTAGCAAGTGTCATATAGGCTTAAGTTTATGGACAATTATATGCAGTATAGTGCTAGATAACGTTAATCAGACAAATGAACTGCTGCGCCCTCATCCTTCAGACATGGTCCACACAAAGAATTGTTATGTTTTCCAACCTGGTCGTAAGACGAGCACAACAATCGAGTTATACTACATTACGCGAGGAATAAGCTTTTTGGCTTATAATAAGAATATAGTGTTATACTCAGATTGTCGTCTTATATTTCGATTGTTGTCGTATACTCAGATTGTTGTCGTTCACTCAGATAGCCATCTTAAGTATGCTATCAGACCTTTAAAAACATAATTCCTTAATTATATTTTAAAATCTGATTAAATTATGTACGAATCGATTCGCAAAACTAATTTTATTGATTGAATTATTGCCTACTTTATTCAATCAATATCTTATTCAAAGAATCAATTTGATTTTTGTGGATTATTTTCATAGAATCAAGCGAATTGATTCAATTTAATAAATTAATTTAACAATAAATCATTACACAAATAATTCAATCGAATCAAATTTGAATCAATTGAAATTTGGATAAATCACATCCTCACTTTATTCAATATCAAATCATTGATTTAAGGTGATAAGGAATTATTCACTGATTCATAAAATGAATTAATTTTATTGTGAGTTTATTCAAAAAAGAATTATCTTTTTCATGCTCTGTATGCTATGGGTATTGTCTATCTCTGTATTTTTGGAATACCATTCAATACTTGTGATAGAATTACAGTAGCGGTATTCAGTGTTTGGTGCGTTTTGGATTGCAACTGTTTTCTTATTGCATATGGTATTTTAAGCAACTTTGCAGTGCTAGATGCAAATTAGGTAACAGCTGATATACAGAATTGTTCGTCGTGAAAATTTAGAAAAAGGTGTTTGATTATTTTGTGAAATTGTTTTAAAATGCTTATGAAAAATTACAGACTTCTCTTAAAAACTTACCTCTATGTTTTCTGCCTCCTCGAAATAATCCAGAATAATTTTTATTTCATCTGGCGTCCACTTTTTGTTGGGTTTTTCTCTTTTTAATTTTTTATTTAGAGTTGTCGACTCCATACCTTTAATTTTGTTTGACGTTTATAAATTATTGTTTACAAATGTCAGCTGTTCGAGTATCAGTGATGCAAACGCAATACATGTAGCAAAAAAAGCTATACAGTTTTAGTATTGCGCTAAAGCAATGATGTGACAATTGCAATTCTGTATATTTTGTTGTTGGATTGCAAACAAAAGTGACCATACTTTGCATTTGCACTTTCGCAAGACCATATGCATCAAACACTGAACTCCCTTAGTCTTTTGCTACAATATTTTAATCTCATACTATCATCTTATACCCAATCGCTTATTATAAAAAAGTTGTTACATAAATGGTTTAAATTTTACACAAAATCGTGTGTCCATAATCACTGTAATATTAACCCCATCTACTACTACCCTACCTCCTTCAATGCATCTCTTTCGCCACCATCCATCCATTGTCGATCATAGCTTCATGATCATCTTTACCTTCTTCTCACCATTTGTAACCAAAGTGCTTATGTGCTTGGCTGTTTACATTATACCCATACAGCATGGGGTCCCCTGTTTTTGGCTTTTGGTTGCTGTTGTTGCTGCAGCTATTGTTCAATATTATTATTATAGATGTAGGTTTGTGTTTGAATATGTTTTAGCCTGCGTCTGCACGTCTTTTTTTATAAATTTATATTTTTTCTTATACTTTCATGCCGCAAACCCAAGCTAAAGCAACAAACCAACGGTCGTGATCTTGCCGTAAGTAGTCTTGAATCTTGAAATTAAAATTAAAAAAGGGCAGGTGTGTCGATCGTGTGAGAACCACGTTCCAAACCATTTTCTCACGATCGTCGCTTTGATATCATATTATTGTTGTTGCTGTTTTGTTTTGTTGTAGTTATACTTACATACTTACTGTATTGTGCCAACCAACCTACCAACGGCAACAACAACAATTCGTATACCATTTAATGCATTGTATGTAAGTTGGAATGGATACAACACGTACTTACCATGTATGTGTGCCGGTCGGTGTTCGCATGTATAGTTGTATAAGTAAGTAGGTAGAGGGTATTCAATTCATTTTATTGACTAACTGAATGACTTGTCTTGAAGTATAGTTTCTTTACTTCTTCATAAATGTAAAATATTTACACGGGGGTTGATATTTAAGTAACTAGAGGGTTATGAAAGGAAAATCCTTTCTTTGAAATAATTTCAATTAATCAAATATTTTCCAACTCTACACACAAAAAATTTGAATCACCGTAACCGCCTGTTTAATAAATTTTATCGTTGAAATTCCTCCAATCATGAAAATTGTTCATTCAATTAAAAATTTGTAGCTCTTTAATTGAATACATTTTCAATAAAATATGAATACATTTGATTAGGATTTTTATTGGTTTTTTTTTATATGCATTTGATTAAAAATTAATCCATTGGATTTAATATTGACCAATATTGTATAAATTCTAAATAAGACTCTAATCATCTGGATAAAGTGGTGGTTGTCTTGCCAACTATAAAAAACTACCAAACACAAGGCTTCTGGTTCGAATCATTGAATTTTTAATAGAAAAAAATTAACTACAAGGAAAAGAAAGAAGGAATAAATGAGTATTGAAATTATGGAAGAATAAGAAAAGCGCAAAAATATTGTTTAAGCGCCGTTTAGATTATCACACAAGTGTGTTATACATGCCAGAAATGTTTTGTATAAAGAAAATGTATAATAGTGTGAACTTTTATGGGTTCATACTTTTTAAAAAGAGATCACACTTTTTTGACAAGCTTTCCCAGTCAGAAAAATACAAACGGGAAAGCGGTGGCAAAGGATTTTAGCAGGTGGTACAAGTACTGGCAAAAAGTGCTTTTCCATTCCCAAAATGATCACATCATTAGACAAAAGGACCGGCTGTTCAAAAAGCGCCGGAAAAGCACTGGAGGAACAAAATTTTTAAACGTTGGCAAAATGCTGGCAAAACCAATAAACATGTGGTCTGGAAATATATTTTCCAAAATAAAATTAAAAAAAAGTTCATATGTATTTTTTTGGTCCTGCCGTGATTTGAACCCAGGCCGTCAGATTGGCAGACGACTGCTCTACCCACTGAGCTAACGAGACATATAATATTTAATGGCTAAACACATAAATGAGTGATAATAGCTGGACAACTACTGGCTGTGCCAAAATGCTAGTACAGTAGAAGCTCGCAAATTAGAGCTTTCAGTAATTCGAACGTCCAGAAATTAGAATCAATGTTTGCAATACATTAAACGCTCTGAAATTCGAATTTAAAATTCTAATTTCTGGGCGTTTTTTTTTTGGTTATTTGAATACACAGGAAATCCCCAATTTATTTTTATTCTGTTTGAATAAAGTAAAACTAAAAAGGGGAATCACCAAATTATATATGTTTTTCCCTATTTGTTTTTTTGTCGCATTTATGTACATTTTTGGCTAGTTTATTTGTGAAATTTGATACGCGTGTACATATTATTTGGCAGTCTCTATTAAATAGTGAAAGTGTATCATTTAAAATGTTAAATAAACGTAAAAAAAACACTTTATCATGGGAAACGAAACGAAAAAAAAAACGTCCAGAAATTAGAATAATTCAGAAATTAGAATTGCCTCAAAAACAAAGCGGTTCTAATTTGCGAGCGTCTACTGTACTGGCAAAAAATTTTTAGTAACTAGTATGCCAGTGTTAGGAGGGTAAAAAAAAGTTGGTCTTGAAGGAGCTTTCCCACAAACAAAAAATTAATTTTATAAAACAAAAAAAAATTTTAAATTAAAAAAAATCCAAAAAAAAATTTTTGCTTGCAACCGGATTTGAACTCGGAGCCTTCCGACTACAAACATTTTTTAACGAAGCGTCAGCATTTTTATAAAATCATTGGTTTTCCAGTGAATTGATTTTTGTACGCCTGGTAGCATTGGCTAGGTAGCACTGGATAACCACTGGTTGCAAACCTTGGCATATCACTCTAAGCCAATTCTTTGCCAGTGGCTTTTTTATAAACCACCGAAATTTTTGTAAAAAAAATACTGGTAAAACGCTTTTCGCAAACGCTGGCAAAGCGTCCCAAATGAGTGTTCTGCCAGTCATTTATTTTTAATACCGTGGTTTCCCAGTGGTATGCCAGTGCTTGATTTTTTGTACCACTGGCGATTTCTGACTGGGTTATTTTTTGAAATATTTCATAAAATTACTACTTGTCTCAACGCAAGTGTTGTGTTATTCAAAAATAAATATATACAAAGATTAAAAACAACTAATGGTGAAAAAATTAATGATTGGGAGAAAAAATAAAAATTTTTTTTTATTTATTTTATCGGGCTATACATTAATTGCATTAAAGGAATTAAATATGCTAAAATCCCAAACGTATTTAACAAGTTGTGAAAAATAATCCGTTGTAGGCATGTCCCTATCCGGATTTCATTCTTGCCTAAGGAAATCTTCAGGGGACGACGTTTTTAGAATTTCTGGAAATATTTGTTAAGTTAAATTACAAACTCAATGAGAATTTCTTGTTCTCGTCTAGGAGCGTTATTAAACATTTAAAATATCAAAGCAACAGTCTGAACACTGAAAAGATTTTCTCTTATACTTTTTTGACAACCAGACAATTTCAGCATACTTTTTGTCCAAATTCTGTGAAGAAAAGTTAAACACTTGTGTGATAATGTGAACGGGGCTTTAGCGGGTTTTAAATATATAGGTAGTTATGACAACTTACTGATCCATGAGGGATACTAAAGATATGTCATTATTAATTCATCACATTGACCTCCTGGTATAGGTATTTTGTATGAGCGCTAATCAGTAAGTCAGCAGTGACAATGACACATCGTTGAGCCGCCATGAAGATGTCTTTTATGCATTTTCAGCTGGGGTCCCTACAACATATGCAAAGTTCATTAAAATCTTCGCTATGCTTGAGGTTTGATCCAAAATATCATTTATAAATATATGAAATAGAAAAGGAGAAAATTTGGAGTAATACATTTAGCGAAAACTCATTAGATGAAATTCAGCTTCTGCGAACGTTCCATGAATATCAAAACAAGTCATCACCAAATTCTACCGACTTAACACTTATCCCACTTCCAAATAATCGAATATACAAACATACGAATTGTACGATCATACACATAGTACATAATAAGTTCTTTTACATTTAGTTTACATTGTATTTTTCTTTTCGGTTTTTATACTATTTATGTCTTAAGATTAGGTGCCTTTGTTTGAATTGTATGGGATTTTGTGTGAATTTCACTTCAACAGTCAATATTATCGAATTCGAATTCAAGCTATAAAAACGAGGTGTATCGTTCGCTCCATACACAATTAAATATTATGGACAATAATACTTATCGTAAATTTTGTAACCCTTAACGTTAACGCTATTTTCAATATAATTTTAATAATGGGTTAAAAACACACCAATGATTATTACATGGTATAGGTGATTATCAGAACTTGTTATTAACTAGGTTTTTAGGATTCATTCGTAAAGTAGTGAACAACAACTAAATTGTTGCGGTTTGTTTTCGTAAGTTGTTGTTCTAGGTTTCGTTCGACCAAGATTTATTTTTTAGAGGGGGAGATCGTTTTTTGATTTAACTATCCTTTAGTACAGTATTTTACAATAATCTGTGTTTACTTTGTATCAATTTACTTTACAATTTACAATATCTAGAGTATTGGGTTTTTATCGATATGTTGTCACAAGTGTTTTTGGGACAAGTGTAATTTAAGATTTTAAAGGGTATAAATTGTTGTTAAAATAAAAAAATAAAAGCATACAATTTAACATATTATCCACACCATTAGGGATACAGAGAGGGTAAAAGAAGTATAAAATTACACTTGTTTAGATTGCTTTAATATGTGTTTTGATAGTTACGAGCGTAGAAATATTGTATGGAGAATTTTGTTCAAATCTAGGCTGAAAAATTATTCTACAACTAAAGAACAGATGTGTTTAAGGAGAAAACGAATAAATTCCCCAAATACTAAAAGGGTAAGCTCCTTCAGAGATATAACTAGTGTCCAACCGAAGGTATTTTTTTGGGCCGATGCCTAAAACCGATCAAGTTTACTATAATCGGCCTAAGCCGATTCCGAAGCCGATTATTTTTATTAGGCCTAAAAAGCAGTACTTTTGAGTACGGGATCTCTTTTGTGTTACCGAGGTTAAGTACGGGAAAAAGACATATTTTAAGCAATAATTTATCCTGGTAACTCAAAACGGTCTAAAAGCGTTTCCTTACTGAAAATTGTCGTTGTTTGGGCTGTTTCGGATTGCTTTGGGTAATAATCGGTAATCGGCCAAATTATAGCCGATTACCGATGGATGGCCGATTGTGAATTTTTGTCCGAAGCCGATGCTGAAGCCAATTTCATCGGTCGGACACTAGATATAACAATATCCAACACATTATCTGGAATCTTGAAGAAGTGTCCGAATGGTGAAATCATTATTGCTGGCGACTTCAATGTTCACAACCCATCCTGGCATGGTGATTCGAGCCAAACAACTCCCAATGTCAATACTTTGAGCTCTTTAGCCGCTCCAACCACCTGGATCAGTTAGTGAATGAAGAGCAATATCAAAATATTCTCCACCTTTTTCTATCCTCACACCTTCTAAAAATATCAGCTAGGGGTACTTCCACCTCTCGGAAATTCACATCATTGCACCGTTTCCGAGTCCTTTTCGTACTCCGAACTTCGGAGTGTTTTAAAAGCAGCTATAAAATGCTCGGCGTTTACTTACGAAAAGGCTCGATGAATTGAGCTCAATGATTTTATCGGCAATTCAATAGGAAAGTCTGTTTTCTTGATGATAAAGTTCATTTCAGCGTGGAAATGGTGGAAAACGTAATAGTGCCTGGAATGAAATTATTCATTCCCTATAATGGCTAAAAAAACAGGTAACTTTGGTTGATGATAAATTTGATGTCGCCGCAAAAATGGTAGAAATTATTATATTAATTATTCATTCCGTACGTTGGCGAAAAAAAAACACACCTTGGTTTTCAGCAAGGAAGCGGTTTAACCAGATTCGCAGTAATGCAGTCAGATCCAGGGAGGAAGCGTTTAGCAATTGGCGTGAGAATAAAAATGTCAATACAGAATTGCCACGCAAACAGGCGAGAACGGACTGTGCCAAAATACTAAGACATGAAAAGTTTCTGAACAAAGAGTGTCTTCATGCTAAAGTTCTTTTTGTCCTTCCTGGAGTAGTAAGATCTTTTGCTTATTCGTTAACGGATAATGCTAGTTCCTTTATTTTTTTAAATTTATTTTTTTCGGGATATACATTAATTGCATTGAAGGAATTAAATGTGCTAAAATTCCAAAACTTATTTAAAAAATTGTTAAAAATAATATGTTGAAGGCATGTTCCTATTCGGATTTCATTCTTGCCAGGGGACGAAGGTTTTAGAATTTCTAGATATATTTGTTAATTAAATTACAAATTCAATGATAATTTCTTGTTCTCGTCTAGGAGCGTTATTAACCATTTTTAAAATAACAAAAAAAATAACAACAAATTTACACAATTTGCTTTGTCATCTTCCAATATACTACTCTGTTGTTTTGACAGATCTAGCAATGTAGTGACATTCCAACTCTTATAGGGGATGACCAGATGATGATTCACTGATATGGTTGCTAAGACTTATCTTTAAGCTGAATTATTTGAAAAAAAAATATTCCTGCTGGAAAGCGGTCAACCTTTGTGCTTTGTTTTAAGAGCCGGAGCAGAGGAAAGGGTTCCTGCGAATCTCAACCTAAACAAGTCATCGGGGCCGAATGTCATACCAGCACTGCTACTGAATACTTTTCGACGCTGGATCATTCATTGTCTAAATTTTTTAGCTCTTCGTACCGTGCGGGTATCTTTCCTTCGTGCTGGAAGGTTGCCAGTGCTCACCCAATTCCCAAAAACTGTTTGGCTAATAACCATGAAACTTAGCACCCGATTACAATATAATCTACGCTCTCGAAAGTAATCCAGAGCATGGTTAACTATCATCTTGTTAATTATTTGGGGACCTACTCGTTGAACAAGAACTCGTTCGGAACATTGAAATCGGTCCATCACGACATGTTTAGTGACAGCAAAGTGGTTGTTCTAAATATTTCCAAGGCGTTCGTGGCACGGAGCACTTGCATCAAAGCTAATATGTAGCTTGATTTCTCTCGATTTATCTCGAGAATTCTCCGAGATCATACTATACGTGTTGTTATAGACGGGATCTCATCTAACAAGTTTCAGTTAAGGGAAGGTTTTGTTCTTCATCTCTTTTTCACAGCATTCTTAATGACTTCCTTGGTCAAACTGTCAATCCTATCTATCCTTTTGCAGATTACAGCAATATTTCTCATTAATTTTCCTGCGCTCGCAGGCCAAGCATTGTGAAACTTGTGGACAAAAGGCAAATTATGAATGACACACTGAATCATGACCTTTCGACCATCTCTGTGTGTGGGGTCGTGAGTACAATGTTGATTTTAATGCACTCAAGAGCCAGTGTTCTATGGTGAATCATAGGGTCGTGGAGCCAACAATGTCTTCTAGATATATAGGTGGAATCGATATTGGAGATTCGGTTACTCTTGACGTTTTCAAGCATAAATCGGCCGATACTGCTGCAATTTCACGTTCGATCTTCGTACGAAGTTCATCAATCGTCGCTGGCTTGTTGGCATAGACCATAGATTTGACGTAGCCCCACAGGAAATAGTCCAACGGCGTCAAATCGCACGACCGAGGCGGCCAATCGACTGGACCATTTCGTGAGATAACACGTTCTCCAAACTTGGTTTGCAATAAATTGATTGTGACATTCGCTGTGTGGCTTGTGATGCCGTCCTGTTGGAACCACATGTCCTCCAAGTCCATATCATCCAATTGGGGCCAAAAATATTCGGTTATCATTGAACGGTAGCGATTTCCATTCACAGTAACGTGCCGGTCTTGATCATCACGGAAGAAGTACGGCCCAATGACGCCGCCGGCCCATAAACCGCACCAAACCGTAATTTTTTCGGGATGCAATGATGACTCATGGAGTACGTGTGGATTGCTGTCTGACCAATAACGCATATTTTGTTTATTGACGAAGCCATTCAGCCAGAAATGAGCCTCATCGCTGAAGATGATTTTTCGATGAAAATCCGAATAATTTTCAAGTTGTTCCTCAGCCCAATTCACGAACATACGACGCTTCTGGTGGTCAAGCGGCTTCAGTTCTTGCGTCAATTTGATCTTGTAAGGATGTAGGCCAAGATCTTTTCGGAAAATTCGCCACAACGACGTCACAGAGATGCCCAACGCTTGAGAACGACGTGTGAGAGACACATTTCGGCTTTCTTCAACTGAAGCCTCAGCGGCAGAAATATTCTCGACACTACGGGCACTTCTTGGTCTCACTGGCACGGGAACATTTTGTACTGTGCCTGTGGATTCAAATTTTTCCACTAGACCCTCAATTGTTGATCTGCTAGGACGATTATGACGACCATAAATTGGACGTAGCGCTCTTAACGTTGAGGCCACTGACTCCGAATTTCGGTAGTAAATTTTAATAATTTCGACTCGTTGTTGGCTCGTATATCTTTCCATCATGAAATGGCAAACCTTACTGAAGAGAAATGTCAAAAGAGCGGCAAGAAATATGGCGTCGTTTGCTGTCCATGTCTTTCTACTTTTGTAGCGTCCCTGTTGAAAAACCCTTTATGTAGGATAAATCATGTCATTCAAGTATTGAAAGATGTATTTAAATGCTTTTGTTTTATTATTCGATATAATAAATACTTCACTCTATCCGATCTCCTTGCAATATTTACCACCTATATCCGACCTAAAATAGAATACGAATCCCATATGTGGGCATTGTGCTTCAAAGTCAATTTTGCGGCTTCTGAACCGTGTGCAACGAAGGGCGTTGATGCTTATTAATGAGAGTAAGGTATCCAACTCTATTGAATGGTGGGATCATCGTCGTAATGTGAATTGTGTATCTCTGTTCTATAGGTATTACTATGGCAAGTGTTCTGCTGATATAAGTGAACTCATCCCGTGTTGTAGTCTGTAGTCCAGAAGACCGCACAATACATTTGCTCATTAGTCGTACTGACCTATATATATCTCTCTATAGAGGTCTTCCCTGTAACTTACAATGTAAAAAAGTTTAAGTCAAATGTGCAGAAATAAATAAAAAGTAAAAAAAAATTTCAAAACATCAACATCCTTTAATTTGATCGCAAAGTTCTATACAGATTAAAATTCGACAATATTTCGATTAAATAGTGGACATCTAACAACTATCATACTTTGAATTTATCATGGATTTATGGAAAATTCAAGGATGTCTGCAAAATTTAACTTCCACAAAACTTCAGTAGTCAGTCGTGGCTTAACTATTACGAAATTTCCACAATCGTTTAACAAATTTTTAACCAATCAGTGGTGGATTTTTGGAGAGAAGAAACTTTGACAATCTAGCAGTTCAATCAAAGATTCTTATACATTCTTAAACTTCTCTTCATCTTAAAAACGTCAAACGTCTTCTACAATAAAAATCATAGAATTTATGACTTAAGATAGAAAAAAATTATTCAACACCCTTAATAACTTTTAAATTTAATCTCTGTAACAAATCTGAAGTGATGGATACGTCAGTGATTAATTTAAAATAATAAAAATTTAAAAACCAAAATGTATCCCTTTTTTTCAAACCAAAACATTCAAATCTCTATTTATTTCAATCATTTCTGTCACGAAGGGACACACACTATCGATGCATAATAATAAAAAAAAATTGTAACCAAAAAATTATCTTTAGGGTCGTTACATGCCTTGGTGGTGTTTTTTGTTTTAATAAAATGCATCAAGTTCTTTCTTATATGCACCAAATGTTAAAGACAGTCGAACAAACGGACGGCCGGCCTGACAGACACACACCACAATAAACTGATTAGATACGCTGATCTTATCTTTAGTTTGCTTTACTGTTCGTTTTAAAAACTCCTTTTATTCTTATTTTATGCTCGTATTTTTTAAAGTGTTCGATATATTTTAAAATAACGAATTGTTTGTAAATTCATACACTGAGAAAAATAACATGAAATATTCAATATAAAATTTGAGAAATGGTTTCCAAAACTATTAAAAAATAATTAAAATTTTTAATAAATTTCTAATTAATTTTTTTTTAATATATTAAAATCGAAAAAAAAACTTAAAACATATATTTTTCGTTGAATTTGTGTAATTTCACATATATAAATTTTTTCGGGGATAAATGGGATTTTCAAAATAGTACCAAGAATTTAACTAAAAGAGTGAAAATTGTATTCAATTTCATTTTAAATCAAAAATAAATTTTGTCAATTTATTCAATGATTGAATTAGTTTATGCCAAATTTATTCTATTTGGGAACTCAATTCAATTTTTATTTACTTAATTTTGTTTACTTTTCAAACAAAATGTACGTCGAGTACTCAGCACTATGTGTTTCTCGTTAAGCAGGTTGAATCAGCTGATTCGTCAACAACAATTATAATTAAGTAGCTGAAAAACATTGTCGAGTGGAAATTAAGCAATGCGGCTGTTTAAAAAGTTCCTAGAAACCGAAAACACTTTACACGCTTTTAAAGAAAAAAATATCATTTTTTGAAAATAGCGAGCCTTTGCCTAAAACAAATTCTTCATCCCATGGAGTGTAGCAAAGATGTAACTTTTTGTTACGGAACTGATAACACTGTGAGACAAATGGTAGGGGTCAGTGATCGGGAAGGGTTCAAACTACCGGGGAAAGTTATATCGGTAAAAAAGAAGTTATACGTGTCCCGGCGTTTCGCTGGGTCACCCCTAGGAATCGAGATATATCGATTTGACCTTTGGTGGTCTTTTTTTTGACATAACTCGAGAACCACTAGTCCGATTTTGCTCAAACAATTTTAAAAAAATTAAAAATTACAATTCCTTTAATCTGTTCATATAACGTTTTTCTATATACTCAACAGTTTTGCCGGTAAAAATAAATGTATGAAGAAAAAAATATTTTTTGCCTAAAATATTAAAAAAAAGTAATAAACAAAAGGTTAATTATTTTTATGGTAGCGGTAACAAACATGTATTTTTACCGGCAAAACTGTTGAGTATATAGAAAAACGTTATATGATTAAAGGAATTGTAATTTTTAATTTTTTTAAAATTGTTTGAGCAAAATCGGACTAGTGGTTCTCGAGTTATGTCAAAAAAAAAGATATATCTCGATTCCTAGAATTGACCCAGCGAAACGCCGGGACGGTTTCATCCCATCCCGATTTCGACTGTCGCATAGTGTAATATGCCGAATTTGACTCATGGACCCTTAAAGTTTAAATTTAAAAATGAAAATGCTGAAATTTTTTGATTTTATCAATTAATGTAAAATTTTTATTTATGATAGTGGTTGTTGGTATAGCAACATGGAAAGACGGTGAAAAAAATATGCAATCTTTCATAAGGTATTCATTTAAGGGACTCTCGTAGACATTTAAAGAGAAATTGGCCATAAATATCAAGGTTTTAACCAAGCACCCAAAATAACTATTATCAAAATTTATGAAATCGGAAAAAGTTAAGTACTTTTGAGAAATACTTATAAAAGTTGATTCATAATTATTAAGAGCAACGTAAAAGATATTTTTTGACCATAACTATTATCTTGCACCTACACTCATAGAAATAAATCTGAAAAATAGCAGAAAAAGTTACTAAAAATTAGTTAGTTTAGTTTTAGGACGCAGATTGTCCTTAAACTTAGAATTTGTAGCTTCTTTTAAAATGTGGTTTATTTTGTTTTATTTCAATAAAGACCAAAAACAAAACGAGAAAAAATTGGTTAGAAATATTTTTGATAATAAACTTGCAAATAGCTGAAAAAATAAATAAAAAGTTTAACTCGCATTAAAAAAATTAGTCGGAACAACTTTTTCAAAATATAAAGAAATGCAGCAAACTTAAATGAAGACAAAAATCTTAAAATCTTAGCGTTATTCATTAAACTGTACTTTATTACGCAATTGGTAATTTTAGAAGTTTACGCGATGATTTAAATTAATGCACCTTCTAATAAGTTTTATATTTACGATCGAGTTTTTAAAATTTTTCCCGCTTTTACCAAATATTACGCACAAATTTGTTTTATGATGCTTTCCAAGCCAACTGCTACCTAAAAAAAGTTATGTCTTATCAATGTCAAACTTACAGTATTTATTATCCTATATGAAAAGAATAAAAATTGAATCAAGTTTTTTTATTTTTCCAAAAGGGCGGAGAGGCGCGGTTAAATATTGAAAATTTTATTTTTAATATATTATTTATTATAACTTAATGTAATTTGGAAAATGCTGCATATTTGACTATGCCAATAGAGTTATGAACGGGTAATTTAAAAAAAATATTGCAGTTCTGAATTTTTTTTTTAGGGTAATAGAAAACTCAGTTTATCTAAAAATTGGCCAAAATTCTTTTTGATTTCATTTTATTTTAGAAAAAAGCTTATATATTTTTCTTTCCACACATAAAGTTTTATAGTGTAACTCGGCTTGGTTTTGGAGAAAGTATTCATTATTGTGTATGGCAAATATTTTGTGTGAATGAAAATGTTTCTTATAAAATATATTAGGGTACCTATAATTATGAGTAGGCCAACCAAAAAGAAGCCAGAGCATGTTTTTTGTTTGAAAAGATAGAACAATTTAGATGAAATACAAGTTCTGATCTTAAAAATATAAGCATTTTAAGCTATATTTGTTATAGCTTTTTTTTTTGCTTATTTTATCTAATTTTGCTTGTTTTTGCTTATTTTGTAAAAATTGGCTTATTTTTGCTATTTTCTTAAAAAAATAAGCTTATTTTAGCTTTTTATGCAAAATAGAGCATATTTTTGCTTTTTTTAAAAAATCTGAAATTTTAAATTTAATTTAAATCGACATAAATTTTTTTATTTAAAATTTGTTTTTAAAATTTATTTTAAATTAAAAAAATCTCTTTTGTTAAAATAAACTTTTTATTTTTCCAACCTGAATTCTAATAGTACAAATATACAATGACGATTTCCTTGGGCAAAAATGAAATCCGCATAGGGCCATGCCTTCAACAGATTATTTTTCACAATTTCTTAAAGTTTTGGTATTTTAACATATTTAATTCCTTTATGCAATTAGTGTATTTCCCAATGAAAATAAATTTAAGAATGTCACAACTTTGTCTGATTCCTGAAGTTGCAAGGAATGTAGCGTTATATTAAATAAAAACATTTATGAGGATTTTAATGAAGAAATAATGAAGTTTAAGGGCTTATTTTTGCATTTTGACTGCTTATTTTACTGTTTTAATGAGCTTTTTTTAAGAGCTTAAAACATTGCTTTTAGGGCTTTTTTTTTGGTTGCCCTAATTATGAGTAATATACATTTAGGTATATCGCTTAAGTGTATCGGAGGTTTTTTAAGAAATATTTCCATTCACACAGAATATTTGCGATATACAATATGCAAGGAATAAGTATTTTCTCCAAAACCAAGCCGAGTTACACTATGAAACTTTCTGTGTGGAAAAAAAAAATCGGAGCTTTTTTCTAAAATAAAAAAACAATCGAAAAATATTTTGGGAAAATTGAGTTTTATACTGCATTTAGACAGAGCAATATTGATAGTTTTTGCTTGTCAAAACGCACATATAAAAAACAAGTAAAAACTAGTTTTGTACAAAAACTAGTTAGTTTTTGCTCAGTCTAAATTCGATATTATAATACACTAAAAATTCAGAACTAGTTCGGAAATAAAAAAAAAATTTAAATGCACATTAAAAACTCTATTAACATAGTCAAATTTCTAGCATTTTATAAATTATAATAAATAATCCGCCTAATCCGCCAACTTTATGGAAACACCAAAAAAATTGTTTCAATTTTTATTCGTATCCTATACCGGGGCAGTTGGCTTGGAAAGCATCTTATATTGGTATTCATCTATAAGTTATCAAATAAAAATTATAAAAACAAACAAAAGAAAATCAAAAAATTTTCAAATGCGTATATAAATACGAAAATGTTTACACATAAAAATAGGGTCAGAAGTTTATCACGGCTTGTAAACTATTTTTTTTTTCTACATTTATTGTGTATAATAAATATAAGGTTTATTACAGTTATATAATAGGCTGAAAACTGAAAACTAACTGAAAACTGAAAACTAACTGAAAACCACTATTAATTTGTTCCTTTTTTCCATTTATGTTTTTATAAATAATTAGAAATTTGAAATGTTATCATTTTGAGCACAATTTATTAACCAACTGTATGTTTTTTCTAAGTGTATTCATTCTTATTGTATTTTTTTCTTTTCTTATTTTTTTTTTCTTATTTTCTTATATTTTTTTTAGGTAAGAAGACCCTGGGCAGCTCAAAAATGTATACTATAATTATGGTATGACACTGTGAAAAAATTGAGTCCTATTGTCTAAACACGTGTTCAAACAGGATTTTTTAAACTTATCTGTATGGGTAAGTATTCAATTGTTTTTGTATTTTCAAAAAGATTACAGAAGAAGAAAATAAAATGTACAAGAAAAGAAAAACAAAAGGAGGAAAAATCTTATACAAAAAGCAGACGAAAATCGGGGGCATTTATCTATTAATCACCGTGATAATAGGATAACAATAGAAATAATAATGTATGTGGGAATGTACAGAGTTTTATGATTTAGGTTTAGATCATTATGACTTTACAGTTTTTTCGTGTTTAAATTTTCAAAAAAAAATTTAAATTAATTCAAGGTTGCTTTAATTATGGAGTTATTATTTTTTCTAACAGGAAGTCCCTATTTTTTGATGATTGTTTTTTTTTTTTTTTTGAGAAATTAAAAGATTGTAGTGGATTTAATTTTGTTGAGATTATTTTTAATATTTTGTTTGTTTTTATAATAAAAAATTTTAAAAATTATATTAATATTTTCTTTTGTTTGCTCTTATAAATAATTTAACAATTTGTTTACTAAGACTATCACATTATAATTTGTAAGAAAACCTAATTTTTTAGATTAGGATTTGAGTGGAAATTCTCAAGTTTTTTTTAAAGCTTTTTGTTTGTAATTTAAAATTAAGATTATAAATTAAATTTCGCTTGAAGGGCGAACATTTGGAAGACATTTTGAACTAAAGGGTGCTTTTTACACATTCAGCAGCAATTGAACTTTACACGGTCATTAAAAAGAAAGTGTACCTTACACTGCTGTAGGTGTCATTTGTTTTCCTGAGTAGTTACCAAGGACGCCATACATTTTCTTCATCATCTCCCTCTACATCAATACTGGTAACATCGACATCAACAATAATGGGTGTTGTAGGGCAGGTTGTTAATAAATGTAAAGAATGTTTTTCACTGCTGGCACTGGAATTTGGACTATTCGAATAACTGGATACTGGTGAGATGGGTACTGAATATTGTCCCTTAAAACTGGAAGCTCCAATGTGCACTGACAACGGAGAGTGTAGGGCTAGAGCCGGTTTAACAGCCGGTTGTAATTGATTTAACCTTTGTCCCAAATGCGTCATCAATTGTGTACCCAAACTTACATTAACACCAGGTAATTCAGAAAGAGATCGGGATACCTCATTAACAGCATGAATATAACCGGAACGAAAACCCTCAGCTTGATTCATTGTGGAGACACCATTTGTTGTTGATGATTTACGTAGTTGTTTCATTTTTTGTAAATGTGTTACAGTTAATTCCAAAATATCAGCTTTTTCCAATCGCGTAACATGTTCTCCTTCGGACTCCAAAGTGGCAACCATTAAATCTTTTAGTTCATCCAAACATTTGTTAATACGAGCACGACGTTTACGCTCCAACATAGGTTTCATGACTTTGCGGTATTGATAAGTTTTTGACATTTCTGACATTTGTAAAGACATTTTATATCTGTGGTTTAAAGTAAAAATTGTATATTAAAAAAAGAGTGTGTAGTTGCTTTGAAGGCGTTAAACTAAATGTGTTTGTGATCGTTGCTCACCAAACCTTTTATACTACCAAAATGCTCTCTTGAAACAACCCTCATGGCCATATGTTAAGGAATGTTTTCTCCTAATTCTTTAAATTGTAAAATAATTCTTATTGCTCTCCTGTATCACTAAAGGAACGTGAGTCAGTTTTTAAGCAAAAAATCTACCCCTATGTCTCTTCTTCCAAATGCCTTTTAAATATTTCTTATTGTACATTCTCATACATGAAGTACTGTGTGCTGGTTGCACCCTTGTTTTGTAGCTTTTTTCCCTCTTGTGTGTGTCGCCTGACTGACTTTTGTTTACCTTTAAGGAAGGAAATTAATGCTAAGGCATGCATTGCCAGCCAGCCAGCAAAAGGACCTTTTGTGAACTGCATTCTTATGCTATACTTCTACCGTGGGAAACACTTTCCTTCGTAGATTCTCACGCGAGTTTCAGTTTTTGTTTATCGAGCTCACCTGGCCACGAGACTGTTTTCTTGTTTTGTCAAATATTAAGAAACTATTGTTTTTCATGGGAACTTTTTTTTTTTTTAATTTGGCAATCTCGGTTCTCGTCAATAGGCAGCTGTGTTTCTTGCTCCGTCTTTTACCAAAAGAAATCTAATTGTTTCCTGCCGTTGAATATTACAACGGCAGTTTTGGTTTTTGGAAATTTTTTTTTTTGTTAAGCAGAGGTTAATATTATTTACATGAGTTCAATTCAATCTTGAAGTTTTTTTTTACCCCAAGAGTCCTTGTTGTGTGTGCTGGTTTGTTGGGATTGCACTTGTTTTATATCGTTTTTTTTTCTGGCCTTATCCTTAACTCGTGTTTTAAGTGTGTCTTTCCCATTGGGTTGGGCTTGTTTTTACTTTCGGATGGCATTGCGCGTTTTTTTGGCTTTCGTCCTACTGGGTCATTATCATTATTTTTATTTATTAATTGTAATGACTAGATTTTTTGAATAATTGTGTGTTGTGTCTTAGAATTGGGTGCTTGTAAAACCCATCACGTGCTTTAAGTGCGTCTGCCTAACTTTGGGTTGTACTTTGGGATTTTAGAGTAATATCAGTGCGATCGATCTTTTGCATAAAAATATGAATTTATTACTTTTGTAACTGACTTGTTATTTGCATGCATTAATATAAATTTCGAGGTTTTATTCTTTATATCTTGAAAAATGAGACAAACCACTGTTTTATTAGTGTATATAGAAAAAAAGTCTGTTAAAATTTTAGGTAGAACTACTAAAACTTAGTTAAAAATTAACTTGCACAGAAAACTGCTGAAATTAGCAGTTTATTTTTGCTAAATATTAGTAAGATAGGAACAACAAAAACTGTTAAATATACAGAATTTTAGTTATATGTATATATATGAGTTAAATTTTAGTTAATAGAAAAAAACAATTTAACTTGCTAAAATCAGCAAAAAAGTTTGCTAAATAATTGGTGGATTAACCCATTTTTGGCCTCTCAAGAGAAAAAGTTTGATACCCATATTGCGTATGTTAAGTAATCGGAGGTTCCCAAATCTTTAAAAATATAGACCTTCGGGAAAATTCGTCTCAAACCCGAAGTAGGCCTAACATCGAAAAAAGCCGAAACAACCCCTCACTTAAATATGATAGGGATTAATATATGTGAATTTGACCCTTAACCCTGTATACATCCCCATAGAAAACCACCTAAAATTTTGATGTTTTGTGTTATGGCATGTCCGAAATGCTACACTCAGATAAAAAAGTTAGTAAAAAATTTGTAAACAGTTTCCAATCGCACTTTACTATATTTATACTGATTTTCAGTATAATTTTTTTTAGTAATCATTTTTGCTATTCTCTTATTACAGATTACGGATTTTTTTAACTAATTTTCGCTGCTTTATTTTATTTTACTAATTTTTCAAAACCGAGTGCTAAATTTAGCAGAGAAATATACTAATTTAAAAAATTTTATTTACAAGAATTCGTTGATTTTTTACAATTCTTGTTTAGTTTATATTTGTTACTATTGATATCGTCGGCTTGCCTTTTACACACTTTTAATTCTTTTTTTATTATTAAATTAATGCAAACAAATTATTAATACATTTAAAAAAGAATAACAACACACAATTGCAAATTAAAATAGAAATATTTTTAAAAAATTAAAAAATATTTTTTTGACACTTGCTTTACTACTATATTCGTTGCAACAGGGTGTATCGAAAATTAATTATAAATGATACCGGGTGTATCAAGAATGCACATTTCAGATATTTTTATTTGGTTTTTGGCAAAAACCAGGTAGAATCTGGTTTTCAGTTTGTATGAAAATTGTATGGAAAAACTAAATTAATTTTGTAGTTTTCGGCTCAAAAAAATGCTGAAAACTAGTACACTTGATATACAAGCCGTTTTACTAATTTATCAACTAACTTGTTTTTTGAGTGTCACTCTCAGCTTCTCATATTTTCCAAACAAAAACGTAAAATCCTTTTACGGTTTTTGATTAACTATTGTGATATTTTACTCGTCAACTAATAAAAGTACCAATGTTGCAAGTTTAGGGTGTTTTACCCTAGATTAAGTGGATTTTTTCATTTAGGTGATATTTTTGGGGTGATGAATTTTGTTAGGGGAGAGAAAAAATATTTAATCAGTGTTAATGATTATCCTAACTAGTGTTGCCAACTCTTGAAGGCAGGAAAGCACCGTGAGCATTGTGAAAACGGGTAAAAAGGGTAAAAATTTACCAAAAATGGGGTAAAAAAGCACGATATTAATTTTTTGAAAAATTTTAGTCCAGAATTTAAAAACACATTTTAGTTTTGTAAAATCTTGTAAAAAAGGTTCAAAAATAACTAAAAAAAGGGGGTAAAAAGCACCCAACTAATATTTAAAAGTTTTGAAGTTTAAATATAACGAAGTTGCTATTTAAAATTGTACTACAAACACTGGAAAAATGTATTTTTTGTATAGTTCGTTTTATTTTTTCAACTTTGACAGAAAATTGAAGAAAAATTTAAAAAAACGTGAACAAATACCAAAAATATAAACTGTACAAAAAGCACTAAAAGCACTGCCAAAAATTTGAAAAAGCACTGTAAATACCCGCTTCTCTTAAACGGGTATTTGAAAAAAATCACCGGTTACAGGAAGGAAAAAAGCACCAAAAAAAACCCGAAAAGCACTGAAATGGCAACACTGATCCTAACATCGTTATACGACGACACAACTTCAAGAAAATTAAAAATTTTCCCAATATAGGCATGACTAGAAAAAATCAAAATTAATTCTCTTTTAGTAAAGTAATAATTGTTTTTTTTTTCATTTTCTTTCATTACATTGACAAAAAATGTAATAAAATTTTTTTTTATTACATTAGAAAAATACAATGGAAATAAAAATTAAATTTTATTGCAATTACTTTTTGTAAAATACGAATGAGTGGCTGCATGTATTTTGTTTTTAGATATTCCTTTGACTGACTAAAACGTGATCTAGAAACACAATATTCATTTCGAAACACCAACAATCTAATGAAAATTTCATGATTTTTTAAACTCTACATTTTATTTAGCCCTAGTTTATGTATTACGAAAATACTCTAAACGAAAGCAAAGTAACGAAAATTTGTTTTTGTTTCCCATATATTTTCGACGAAAGTAATTGTCAATTTCTTTCGTTTAGACTATTTTCGTAATTGATAAACAGGCCCTTAATAAAAAATGTTATCAGCGATTATTTATTTTAAATTCGTATATTTTATTAAATATAATCAAAACTAATGGAAGATCATTGTGAATTCTAAAATTAAAGCTTAAACTTTATGAATACTTGCATGTAAAGAGATCCTTAAAACTTATTGGAGTCTAAAAAAAAATCTTAAAACTATCACAAAATATCACAAAAATAATAAAAAAAAAAACATATAAATAATTTAAAAGTTGTACATCAAGATTTGAAACTGAAAGTGATTATTGTTGTTTTGATATCCTTAAAAACTAATAAAGCTTGTTAAAATATTATTTGTATCTGGGATTCCCTGACCTTAGAGTATGGATTGAGTGATGACTACCAAGGACGCCAGACATCTTCATCTTTTGAATGTTGGTTTGGAATATTTTGATTATCCTTCATAATTAAGGGTTGATGGCTGGTACTCTTTTCGTGGAATTGTTGTTGTTTCAGATCCTTTAACTGATAACCTAAATGTTTCATAAGGCGAGTACCGAAGTTAGCATCTAATCCTGGTACTGTAGAGAAAACTTTTGATACCTCATAGGCAGCCTGGGTGTATCCTTCACGAAATTTTTCTACATTTAAGGGACGTTTAGGAGGATCCGTTGCAAGATTTTGTCCTCCTGCTATAACGCCTTTTTGATTTTTCAAATAATTAACTGTCATTTCAAGTATGTCCGCTTTCTCTAATTTGTTAACATGTTCTCCTTGCTGCTCCATAGTATCCACTATTAGTTCTTTCAACTCCTCCAAATAAAGATTCATTCTAGCTCGTCTTTTTCTTTCCAATAGCGGTTTTGTAACTTTACGATAGTGCTGTGTCTTTGTCATAAATCTCTGACCATCAACAGCCATATTTTCGTTCAAATTGAATGAATTAATAAAGTAAAGTTGTTGATGAAGAATAAGAAAAATATATTTAGCAAGTGGTTGTCTGATCTGAATTGATGACTTGCTTACGGTACGGTAGCTTGTTTATAAATGATGTTGCCCGTAAGGTAAACGATCCTTTTTGTAGAGTGTTTGGTTGGTTGAATCAATGGTATGGTATGATCGCAGAAAAAACACCACACAATTTTCACAACATGTAAGAGATTTTGTAGTTCACATGTTCGTGCTGCAGTGCTTTAGTTGCATATTCTTTAAAGGCAACAGCAGGTACTTTCCACCCTTATAAAATTTAACCTCTATAACCTGTCTTTATAAACTCTCTCGCTCTCTATGTTTTGGTTTAGTGCTACACTATATTGTAAAGGAAGTAATCATTACTCTGATTATTAAATGTAATACACTGAAAAAATCATGTGGACAATTTTAAATTGTAACTAAAGTCAATAAACTTTTGAAAAGAGAAAAACTGTACAACATTTTAGTTCTGTTCATCTAAAATCGACTTTTCTTAGAAAAACGTCTCTGAAATCAGTGCGGGAAACCTTAATTTTTGAATAATCATTTATCAGCGCTGTTATAAGTTCCGAATCCACATAAAAAAAATTCTAAAGTGAAACATTCCAAATTTTTTTGCTGTTGTGTGATGCACATCCGAATTATTTTTTTCTTTATTTCGCGTAGAAAAAGCTTGGTAAAAGTAAAACGAATATATATGTATTAGGGCGGGTCGAGCCCATGGCTCAGTGAAAATGTTTGTATGGGGAACCCCCCAGGGGAGTTCCAGGGGGTGTGCCACTGGCATGGGTGGATCGGCCCTCTAAAGTTAGTGGGGGTCGGTCATACATTTGGACTCGATTGGGGCACTCTAAATGGGTCAAAGTGTGATTTTTCAAAACTTGACCCTACGGGACAAAAGTCAACAGTTGGGGGGTAGTAGAATTCGTTTTAGAGGTATGGTTCCTTCGGCAAAGTTTCTTATTTTGATCCCTAGAATACGATTTTCCCTTTTTTTTTTGCCTCCCCACAAATCGACCCGGCCTAATATGTATATTTTTAGCAACAATTAATATATAAAAATTTATCCTAAAATATGTCTATAAATTCTAAAATTTTTTCAAAAAGCATTTTTCTTAAATTGTGTAACGCCAAAAAGTATTGGACATGGACCTTTTAATAAAGGGTGTTTTTTTAAGCCCGATAGAACTTACGAAAGGGTTAACTGTCAAACGAACTGTCATATTGCGCTCACTTTTAGACATTTATGATCAGTATACCCTGGAAAGTCATCATAAACAGATTGACGCTTAAACAACGCTACAAAATTATCCAGATTTACTTTGAAAATCAGTCATCAAATTGCGCAACTTATAGATGCAAAATTGTGTTCAGTGATGAGCCTCATTTTTGGCTTAACGGGTTTATTACTAAACAAAATTGCCGCATATGAAGTGAAACCAATCCACACAGATCCTACAGACCCCATTACATCCAGAAAAATGCACCGTTTGGTGCGGTTTACACGATGGTGGCATCATTGGATTTTATTTTTTCAAAAATGACGCCGGAGCTCGTGTTACGATCGTTACCATACCATGATCAATGATTTTTTGACATTGATCCGGGCGAGATGTGGTTCCAACAGGATGGCGCTACGTGCAATATGGCGACCGCAAACATCGACTTATTGAAATAAAAATTTGGCGATAAGTTGATTTCAAGAAATGGACCTGTCAATTGGCCTCCAAGGTCGTGCGATTTGACACCTCTCGATAATTTCCAGTGGGGCCACGTGAAGTAACTGGTTTACGCTGACAAACCAGCAACAATTGACGCCTTGGAGGCGAACATTTTTCGTGTTATTCGTGACATACGGCCAGCAATGCTCGAAAAAGTGCCCCAAAATTGGACGTCGAGAATGTGCTTCGTCAAGAACAGCCGAGTAGCCATATGCCCGAAATCATTTGGATTAAAATTTAATTTTTTTGGATTAAAATTTAATTTTACAATTTAAAGTTCTATCGGGCTTAAAAAAACACCCTTTATGAAAAAAATGTTTATGTCATATTTCATAAAAAAATAGAAATTCTGAAAGTTTATTTTACCAGCAATATTTAAACATTTTTATACAAAAATTTTTTTTAATGCTAATGCATTTGCAGTGAAATCCGCGAAGATTTCTTACAGATACTGTTAAATTATCAAAATTCGATTAATCATTTCACAATATTTATGCTCTACACAAAAGAAACGCCATACATTTATTATTGTTTTGCGTGAATTTTTTCGACATTCGAAGTTAATTTTTGAGCTATGGTTTCTTCGGCAAAGTTTCTTGGAATGAACCATAGAACAAGAATCGCGATGCGCCTTTGTCGCAAAAAATTTTTTTTTGTTGAAATAAAGACCTTTTGGTGTTTTACCTATTTAAAAATTGCAATTATTGCGTTGATTTTTACTTAAATTTGGTAATGCTAATTTGCAAGAAACACCACTAATATATCTTTAAATAAAAAAGTCAAATTTGTTCTTTTTTAATTTTTTATTTATTGCAAAAATGTTTGCGGTGAAATATATCTTAAATATATTAAATGCGTGCATGAATTAAAAGCGGAATAATAACGCCCTTATCCAAAAATAATGACCGATAGCTTTGTACAATCTATATGATTCAGTGTGTTTTTTTATACATAATTTTTTGGCACTTTATATGATGCATCCAAAATCAAAAAAGCTGAAGAAAACAGTTTTTGTGTCTAGGTCTTGAAGATGGTAGCAGATGGTATTCAATTCTGTTTCCTTCATCCTCGGTAATTTCCGAGTTCATATTTTTTTCAGTATTTTTCATGAATTTTTTTTTAGCATTTTAAATTTCAAAATAATGTCAAAGAATTTTGAAGAAGTTGCCTAATTTCAATAGATGAAATTACATTGCGTATAGGCACCTTTGCCAACCAAGGCAATATACCTAGGGTATTTTTTTGTGTGTATGTGCAAAAATTAAAAACATATATATTTTACATTAACAACGATTTGCTATTGGGGTTTCTAGCTAACCAATTATTGTTTCGGTAGTTTTGACTCATAAAAATAGCCATCTCACCAACGAAATTTTTTGCCTAAATATAACACCAAACTTATTTCTTACACTCAACCAAAAAAGTCTGTAGTGGCTACTGCTGTTATTACAGGAAATTTAACTGTTTTGAGCCCAGCGGTATTTTGGCTAATTTGAGCAACACATGTCTACTGATTTGTAGTACAATAAAATTAGTAGAAAAAATCAGTAGCCGCTACTAAATTTTAGCAAAATTGTTGTAAACTGCAGTTCAAAATCATTTAACAAATTTACTTAATATTAATAATTTCAGTACAATGAAATGAGTATAAATAATTATTACTCGCTGCTAATTTTCTTGCGATTGTAAAAAATGTATAATTACTTCAACATACTTGAAATTTGGAACAAAAATTGCAAAGGGTTTTCCAGTTATTACCTTTTATACATTGGAGATACAATAAAATTTTCTGAGTTTTATTTCCAAACTAAGAATATGCCAATAGCCCTTTTTTTAATCACAGGATTTATTTAATTTTGTTGAAAAATCCACATTTTGTTTTTTAATTTGCAAAATTTAATATTTTTATCCAAATCTAACACTTATTCGCTAATACAATATGAAAGAAAAAATTTAAATTTTGCGAAAATGCAATTTCTGGAATTGAATTAAGCTAAATCCAAAACGGATTTATTTAATTTATAAATCAATTTTGGATTTAGCTTAATCCTGTTTTCACATTTTTACAAAATTTAATGATTTTCGAATAAGTATTAGATTTTGATAACAATATTTAATTTTGAAAATTAAAAACAAAATGTGGGTTTTTAAGCAAAATAAAATAAATCCTGTGATAAAAACAGGCCTAGTAATAACAAATATAAACTAAACAAGAATTTTAAAAAATCAGCGAATTCTTGTAAATAAAATTTCCTTAAAGTATCCACTTGTTGTTAAATTAGTATATTTTTTTGCTAAGTTTAGTAAAATGTTTGCTAATATCAGCAACCAAAATTAGTAAAAAAAAATCCGTAATTTGTATAATTGGGAAAAATTTGGTATATGGCTAAAATTGGTCCATGCTTTGACCATGTAGCCATGGTAAGGTCCTATCTAAAATTGTATGCATTGGTCTTACATTTCTGGCACCAGATCTATACAATTCGGTTGGAAAACAATTCGGTTGTCACAACGGAATTGTTATGAAATTGCAAATTTCCATTTTTAATTACAAATCTTGTAATCTAAAAAGTTTCCTTACCAAAGAAAAAAATATTAAATCTATGACTTTGGTACATATATGAAATTTTATTTCATTAACTCTAACCAATAAATTTCTTTCGGTGTAATTATATTCATTCTCCATATTCATAGAATGGATGGATGCCTTTGTTCTCGTGCTCATTTCGAAAGAAGTTGAACAAAAGTAGTCTCGTGTTTAGCTGGATATTTGTCTGTGAGTTTCTTGTTATACTCGTCATGAACAATGATGTTCCACACACAGATCGTGTGCTAGTTATGTGGCTATCTCCTCGTTTACTTATTGTGTGTGAGACCGTCGGTCTTACTTCCTCCCCAGAAGCAACAACAACTATCAGCATTACTTAACTTGCAAATACTATTGATGATGAGTACGAGTAACTACACACGAGAAACACGCATGTTGTTCGTACGTAAATGGGATGATAAAAAGAATACATGAATGAATTGTTGTATATGAGAGGGTTTGGGTCTCAGAATCATAACATCAGTACGTACATATTTTGTTTTGAAAGGAAATCACTTGTCGCATATCGTGAGAAAGTATTCACCCTAAATTCCCACACTCGTTTTTATGAAACAGATTTTACTTAAATGCTAGAAAATCACCTGCTTCTCTTTTTTTGTTATTACTTTTTCTTAGACAATAATCTTCTAGAGACTTAAAGTATAAATGTTCTTATAGTTTTTTTTTACATAACATTTGCATGAGATTTTCTGCAACGAACTAAGTTTTTAGGGGTGAAAATAGTTTTTGGGTTCCAATCTTAAGGAATTCACAAATGTTGGTCCTTCTTGAACGATTTTGTTATGTAAAAATCAGTATTGGCAACCGATTCATAAGATTTGTGATAATGGATAACTCATTTCCAAGGTTACCGGTATTTAATAAGTTATTTCGTGAGTTAACATTATTTATGCTATTTCGTTTGGTTATTTTAAGGTTAACGGTATTTTAGGTTCCCGAGTAAAAAGGTGTATAAGATATTTTTTAAAATTAAAATTTATGATAATATAAAATAATGATGCATGCGCCTTTATATATTTTTATATGATGATATATTAGAAAACTTTTTCAAAATGTTCTCATATGTAATCATACACCCAAAAAATAAGTTGGTAGAAAAATTCGTATCAAGTGTACTTGTTTTCAGTAATTTTTTTCGTGAAGTTGTGTTTTCAGCAAAAGTTTTAGTAATATTTTTTCAGCATTATACTAATTTCGAACTAATGTTTTACTAATTTATTTTGCTACCAAAATTGTGCTGATAAACACATTTGCCTTTTTTGTAGCAGCTGTCGAGAAACTTTTGATAACTCTTCCATTAATTTCTGGCAGCGAAGTTGCACAGAGTGAGTAAAATGAGAAAGTTCCGGATAGAATTGCTAAGAAACATTTTAATACCAAAAAAGAGCAAAATTCGGATTTTTGTTTTAAATATCGAATGTTGTGAAATGGAAGATTAAACTTACATTTCAGCAGCCTTTTCGCGGCGTTTTTGTCAAGTATTTTGTATGGCGCCTACTTAGTAAATACAATGCATACTTAGCAATTTTTCATTGAGGTTGAAACTGAGAGTTATTTAATGTCTAATACCAAAAAATTTCATTGCAATTGAATGCCAATGAAATTTTTTCAATTGCCATTTTTTAAACCAATGGGAATGAAATGTATGCCAATCCCTCAAAGCAATCAATTATAATTGAAGATAAAACTATTGCATATAAAAAACAGGTTTGGAAATAATAGGAAATTAGGATAAGAATTATAAAATTTCAGTACTAACTTTATAAATATTCACTTTTTGTATGTATAAAGGTATGCATATTTTGATCTTTTAACAAATTTGATCAAGTACACTAAAAAAAAAAATTGTTTTCAAAATAAGTTAAAACGCATTTTTGATAGTTTTTAAGATTTTACTAAAATTGTTTTTGCAATTGCATTTATTTTTTTTATTAACAAACATTTTTCATAAAATTAACATAAATCAGCTGTAAACATATGTATAACGAATGTTATCATTAATATACAATTACACTTACATACATTCAGATACAATAGTTTACTTATCCTGTGAGTTTTGTTTTTGTGATCGGGGTTTTTTGTTTTGATTAATTTTTTTTATTAATATTATACACAATTATATTGAATTCGTTTATTTGTTAGTTTTTCGGTTGTTGTTTAATTTAATAATCAAAAAATATATTTAGTAGTATATTTTATATTCACACATTTTTACTAAAAAATATACATCAATTTTACTTACACATATGCGATTTATATATAGAATAATTAGTAACTATTTAAGGTGTTTTAAACGACTAATTAAAAAAATAAACTTAATTAACGGCAGGTGAGAATAAATTACACATATTACAATTAGATTTGTGTTAATTGGTGTATATATTATGGATGTAGTTTAGGGGTGGTGTTTATTCACTCAATCTATAAAGGATTCTCTATTGATCTGTAAATACATATCCTTAATTCCTTAGGGAATGAAACAAGTTACTGAGAAGGAAACTACCTATTGGTGTAAGCAGCGGATCTTACTGAACTTGCATGTGTTGTAGAGAACAAAAACATAGTAGCAACGTATTTGTGTTTTTTTCTATTCTCTTTCAACTTAGAAAACTATAGACGAATTGGATATCAAATGAAAGTTTAAAAGACGCATTCACTGGTTTATAAAATATTTTCCGAACATTGTCCAAACATTAACAATAACAAAGCACATTTAATTAAATCGAGTAGGGGTGTTGGCTTTTTACAATATTCGTAATTGTTTTTCGTCTTTGAGACGACTTTTCCCCGAAGAGCTTTTTTTTAACATATATTTTAAATATTTCAAATAAGTGGCAACCCTGGGTTCCACACATAGACAATGGGTCATATGAATAAAACTTAGCAATTACTTCGAAGTAATTACTTTGGGCTTAGGAATGGCTTTTAACTCCAAATTTACCAATTGGCTGGTAGAATAGCATGAAAAGTAAACGAAAATGGCTCATATGAATAAAAAATAGATATTACTAATAGGGGAAATACAGGGTTTTTTAAGCAATTACTTCACAAATCTATTCTGCTTGGGAGTAGACTAGAAATTTAATTTTTTAATTTTCGTTTACATTTCATGCTATTCTACCAGCCAATTGGTAAATTTGGAGTTAAAAGCCATTCCTAAGCCCAAAGTAATTACTTCGAAGTAATTGCTAAGTTTTATTCATATGACCCAATATGTTTTCTCGAGGAGTTTAATTCTGCGTGCAAAAAAATCCAAATTTCGTGAATTTCATAAAAAAAATCGATGCCGTTTTACCGCACTTTTTAACACCTAAATGTGTTAGTGCGCACTTAAAAAAAATAATTTTGTTTGTTTGTCTCTACAACAAATCCAAGTTCCTTAAGGTCTGTGGGTTGCACCGCATAGTAGTTTTCTTGTGAGAAGTACACTCAAAAAAGTGAAAATGACAGTTAAAGGTATATGCATTCAAGAAGCAACAAAAGTATTTAACTTTAAAATACCTAAAAATGCAGTTAGTTTTAACTGTTAAAAAACAACTAATAAATGTAGTAAAAATAACTAACAATATCGTAAAATTGGCAAAAATTACAATTTTTTACAGTTAATTTTTTTTCTTTGATACATATAAAAATATATTTAAATAAAAAAAACTATTTTTTTCTTTCGATTATAAAAAAGTGTCATTACTTCCTCCAACTTGAAAATACAATAAAATTTTCTGTTTTGTATTTGGAACTTAAGACTATATCAGTTATAACAAATATAAACGTAACAAAAAATTTTAAAAACAACGATTTTTTTTATTTTTTTATATATGTAACTAACAAAAAAAAATGTTTACTGCAAAAATACTGTTTTGGTAGTTGTTGATAGTAATATTAAAAATAACTGTTCCAAACAACTTGCGAAATACTGTACTTCAGTTTAGTAGTTTTTTTTTAAATCACAGTTAAAAACAAAATCTACTGATTACTACACAAGCAACTGTCATGTAGTCAAGTGTATCAATGTCCGTTTCTTCGTCTTATTTTAGTACATATTTAAAATTTAGTATTTTGTTAATTTTTTTTTTTTTTTTATTTTAGTTAATGTACTTATAAATAATATAATTACATCACTCCCTTTGGAGCTTCTAGCAATGTTAAATAAACTCGAAAATTTCGTTGAGTACATTTTTCTGATGAGTGTCTAAACAAAAGTCGATTTCCGCCGACATTTGAAAAAAATTTTTGTGTATGTATTTGACATTTTACTGCCATTTGTTTCGTTCTTGTTTTAAGTTTTGTGCTTCATATTAATAAAACAAAAAATAAAATTTGAAATATTTTATAAATTAAATTGTAAATAATTTATCACTTTAAGTATATTTGGATTACGTGGTTATATCTATAGAGATTTGTAGTAGACACTTTAGATTTCTGATAATTTTCCCAGTATGCCGCAACATTTAATTGGATGAGTTATTACCCAGCAAAAACAGAGAGTAATGGGTACTCATTACTTTTTTTTTTTTTTTTTTTTTTTGGTAAGTGAGAAGGTATGGACTACCCATTACTCTTGGGTCATTGCGAACAAAAGTAACAAAAGTAATTAAGCGAGTATCTTGTTTTACTGGCAAAACCTTTAATAGTGTTTTTAGGGACACTTCAAAATCTGTAGATTTTTGCAAAACAACTTTTTAGCTTAGAAAATTTTCTATTTAGTTGTAAAATTTTTTCAAAACAAATTAATAAATACAATATTAAATCGATACTTATTTAATCAATTACACAGTACTACAAAATAAGAAAAATTTGATGCATCGGGATTGCGACATATCATTTGGGACGCAGATCACGAATATGGCACTATAATTTTAAAGTTAGCTATAGTTTAAGAAATATTTGCAAAAACGTTTTTGTAAGAAAATTAAATTTTTTAAGAAACTTTGCAAAAAAATTTAAAATTGATAACGCTTTTTTTTTGCAACATTTTAAAATGATGCAATATGCCCTTTAATTTGATATATTGCACGTTTTGACAGCTGCGATAATATTCCCTACCCAGTCAGAAATCGCCAGTGGTTCAAAAAATCAAGCACTGGCATACCACTGGGTAACCACGGTATTAAAAATAAATGACTGGCAGAACACTCATTTGGTACGCTTTGCCAGCGTTTGCAAAAAGCGTTTTACCAGTATTTGTTTTACAAAAATTTCGGTGGTTTATAAAAAAAAACCACTGGCAAAGAATTGGCTTAGAGTGATATGCCAAGGCTTGCAACCAGTGGTTATCCAGTTCTACCTAGCAAATGCTACCAGGCGTACAAAAATCAATTCACTGGTAGACCAATGATTTTATAAAAATGCTGACGCTTCGTTAAAAAATGTTTGTAGTCAGAAGGTTCCGAGTTCAAATCCGGTTGCAAGCAAAAAAATTTTTTTTGGATTTTTTTTAATTAAAAATTTTTTTGTTTTATAAAACCAATTTTTTTTTGGTTGTGGGAAAGCTCCTTCAGGACCCACTTTTCTTTTGCCCTCCCAACACTGGCATACTAGTTACAAAAAATTGTTTGCCAGTACATACTAGCATTTTGTCACAGCCAGTAGTTGTCCAGCTATTATCACTCATTTATGTGTTTAGCCATCAAATATTACATGTCTCGTTAGCTCAGTGGATAGAGCAATCGTCTGCCAATCTGACGGCCTGGGTTCAAATTACGGCAGGACTAAAAAAATACATATGAACTTTTTTTAAATTTTATTTTGGAAAATATATTTCCAGACCACATATTTATTGGTTTTGCCAGCGTTTTGCCAACGTTTAAAAATTTTGTTCCTCCAGTGCTTTTCCATTTTTTCACAGCTTTTCACGAATTATTATTCTTATCAAAATCTAAGAATTTTTTTTCAAATAAACCGTATATTTAAAGAACATTATCACCCAAGATTTTTATGATTTTTTACTATTAAAGAAGATATTTTCCTTTAAAAATCCCTTCTATAAATTAGATAATTCGTAACAATTATTTGTAATAACAAAAATGGCTCCCAACAATGTATATTAAATAAATGTAGATAATAAGTAACTACACTATAAAACAAACTGTAAAACACCCAAATACAAACCTACTCTTGTGCTACATCAATTTGTCTATAAGTTTTCGAAATTTGTCGACTTACATACCCAGGTAGAAAATTACAAAGGGGCCAGCACTGGCAAAGCACCGAAATGGGTGGTATGAGTGCTTGTTAACAGCGCTTTCCCAACGCCGAAATGATAACACCGTTCCACGGTGGTGCCAATGCTTTACCAAGCCCTGGGAAAGCACCCATAAACATAAAAATCAAATGCTTTTCCAACGCTCAAATAAAAAATTAAAGTGCTTTCCTGACACCCAAATGATAACACCGATCTATTTAATGCTTAGCAAAGTATTGAGATAGCACCAAGAAACATAAAAATCAAGTGTTTTCCCTGCCACCAAATTATGAGCCCTCATCACTGAAGAAGTTTAAATTACTCTAAAAATAGACGACTCTTGGAGTTATTGTATTTTGGAGTCAAAAATTATTTAAATATTCACTCTTTTGGAGTTTCTTTTTCAAAAACAAAATAATGTTATAAGAAAACAAGTGCTGGGAATTCACCCTTTTAAAGCGTTGGGAAGGCGTCCAAATTTAGTGCTTTGCCAGTACTTCTTTTTGTAAGACCGCGGTCTACTCGCGCTTTGCCAGTGCTTCTTTTTTGTTACCACACATAATTTCCACCTGGGTAGGTATGTATTTTTATAAAAAACCATGTTTTTGATGTTTCGGCTCCATTTACTAATAATGGATCTTGCAATCTTAAAAACTTTTTATTGCTTTGAAATCTATGAAAACCAAGCTCTCGTTGAAATAATGTTTGTAGATATACAAGGATAATTTAAGGACGTTGTAAGAAAGTTTAAATATCCTTAACATTATCCTCATTAAATTATTCATCAACCGGTAGATGACACTATTTCGACATCTCCCTATTTTGAAAAAATAAATTGGTCGAAACATTTCTATTTTTTTATTAAAAAAAAAAACTATAAAAAAATTATAATTTGTCAATAATAAATAATTTGAGAATAAATTTAAAAAAAAATACAGTTATCCCTTCGGCAAGCTTAATTGTGCAGCGATTTTTATGGAAAAGTGTTTTTGTCTCTTTTTGGGTTGAAATAATTGTTTAAAAATAAATTTTAGTGAAACAACCAATATTAAATAAATCCGATATTCTTCTATTTGACCACAACAACTCAGCTTTAAATTATCGATTTTTTGGCGTCGTTTACCTATGTTGGAAGGCAACCAAAAATGTCCCAAAAATAAATTCCAAGTTTGTAACGAAAATTAAAATAATCGCTTTAAAATCTTCATTGCGGTTAGTTTTTTCGTCATATTTTATCAGAGAACAACAATCACGTACAAAATCGTTACACCTAGAAAACAGATTCGGTGCTGACAACCGCATTTGTAGCCAATCGAATGGTTCGGTTGTGTTAATGCAACTAAACCATTGGATTAGCAACAAATTAAGTTGTCAGCATCGAATCTGTTTCTGGGTATATTCTTGTGAACCCAAAGCCTAAAAAGCTCATTAGTCGATTTTTGTCCAAAGTCAAATAGGGTTAAAAAAAAGTGGCCTAAGTGGCCCACCTATATATGTAGGAATCACAGATATACAGTTTTTTTTTTCGAAATTTTAAAATTTGGACTAAAAACATAGTTTATTGGCATTTTTCGTCTTCGGTCGACAGGGGTACGTACGATTTCGTAGTGATTTTTCCCAATAAATTAACCAAAAAGATTTTGAAGAGATTTGTTTAATAAAATTTTTGTGACATATTTGGCCTTTTGCCAACATGAACTAATGATGTTAAAACAACCCAATCAGAAAAATACGAACGGGAGAGCGACAAATAGCAAGGCACTTTGACAGGTACATAGAAAGAATTTACAAAATTCTAATTAAATTTTTAAACACCTTTCTCACACCAAATTTGTAAATACAAAAAAAAAAAAACTATTTAAAAAAGCACCAACAAAGAAATTTGTAAATAAAAAAAAAAAATATCTTTTTTTTTGTAACTTTGAATTTTTATTTTTAAACAATTTTTATATGAAAGATAACAATTTACAAACGAGTTACAAATATTTGAAACAAAAAAATTGTTGGAAATAAAATTTCAATTTAAAAGAAAATGTGATTGCTTCTATAAATTCCCATTGTTGGTGCCTACTGTTTTTTCTGTGTAGTGCAAGTGTGCAAGTACTGGCAAAAAGTGCTTTCGCATTCCCACCCAAAATGATAACATCATTAGACAATAGGACCGGGAAACAAAATTTTCAACGTTAGCAAAACCAAAAATAGGTGTTCTGGAAATAGATTTTCCAAAATAAAATTTAAAACAATATGTATTTTTCTTGGCCCTGCCGTCAGATTGGCATACGAGAGCTCTACCCATTGAGCTAATGAGATATATAAAAGAGCTTTTCCACATATAGAAAAAAGAAATAATTTTATGAAATTAAAAAAATAAAAATACTTTTCCTGCTGACTACAAACCTGCTTAAACAAAACCTCATAATTTTCATAAAATCATTGCTCTACCAGTGCAATGATTTTGTACCGTTGGTAATTTCTGATCGTATATTTAGTACTGGATAACCACTCTTTGCAAAAATTGGCATGTCACTCTAAGCCAGTGGTGTTTTTTTACAAACTACAAAAATGATGAAAATAATACTGCCAAAAGGCTTTATGCAAACACCGACAAAGCGTAACAAATAAGTGTTCTGTCAGTCATTTATTTTTAAAGCCATGAAAATAAACGACCCTTGTAATCAAATTACAGGTTGCAATTCTGAAGATAATTTGACAAAGGTGCCTATTCCTACTTATGACTAATTGTAACCGTTATAAGACTATTTTCAAGACTGATGTCGGTTAACTTATCTAAAATTACGCTCAATTTAAGATTATCCAGAGCCATTTTAGTAACAATTTTATTCGTGGTTAAGGTTAAAGACCAACTTAACTACCTTAACCAAGAGTAAACTTTTAATCAAAACTCTAAATAGCGTTAAAATAAGCATTCTTTTAGATAAGTTAGCCAGCCTGAGAGTCATAACTCTTCATACAAAACAACAATCAAATTCAATAAATTCAAATTTTATTTGTCAATGTTATGATTGCGTCGATACCAGGTCTTAAGCCGAGCACACACGGTCGATATAATTTATTTAAATTTTATTGATCTTTTAACACACACTTTCAATGTTATTAGAAAAATATGAATTAAAATTAAATTGATCAATATTTTCCATCCTATGAAAAATTGCAAAATTTTGCAGATTTTAAAATAAAGCCACGTTTAAAGTGATTATGTTTTTATTTTAGTAGCGTGTACAGTCATAACTAAAGTCTAAACCACATAAAGGCAAGCCCAAACCACATAGTGAAAGTGCTAGTGGACAGTGGCAGTGCTGTCGAACTTTGTTCTTGAATTTCGCGAAAACGATTTAATATTTTCAAAAATTTCTTATTGCGTTTTGTTTAAAAACAGCTCTTGTTTATTTAGAAAATTTTCTAAGTTCTCGGCAGTGACAATTAGAGAAAATACAAAAAATGCTTTATCGACAAAACGTCGCACTGCGGTCGACACTGCGTTTATGTGGTTTAGGCTGCATTGTCGACTGCAGTGCGACGTTTTGTCGATAAAGCAGTTTTTGTATCTACTATATTTGTCAAAATTAGAAAAGTTTCTAAATAAACAAGAGCGGCTTTTAAACAAAATGCAATAAGAAATTTTTCAAAATATTGAATCGTTTACCCGAAATTCAAGAACAACGTTTGACAGCACTGCCACTGTCCACTGGCACTTTCACTATGTGGTTTGGGCTTTAAGCCGACTATATGAAGTCGTGCACGGCTTCATATAGTCGGCATGCCCGGCTTTAATTTTTTACTTGTTTATATATGTAGGTGTTTGCTTTGATATATATCCAATAGGACACTAAAAACATTAAAAAGCGTTTACCATGGCCAGATCTTATTAGATCTCATCAGATATAGGCAGATCTGGCTTACCATAGATAATCAGATACAATTCGATTTGAATTTATAATATTTTATCAATAAAAAAACTAAACTAAAATTTAAAAAACTTATACCTATAAAATCATAATTTTACCAGGTAATTCATTAACTTTTGAAAACGGTTCAAATTCTCCAGATCCCTTTAGACATGAACGGTTCTTGCACTAGATCTGATTAGATCTGACCACAAAGTACATACATTTGCCATATCTTATCATATTTGATCTGATCTGGCACCAGAACTAATTAGATTCAACCAACCAACTTTAATCTTTTTTATACCGGTAAACAAGAGTTGCAAACAATTTTTAAACTTGCACCGAAATTTTATTACTTTTTTCCCCTTTACCACATACCCAAATACAATCGAAATCTGAGTGAGCCATCCAACAGGCTCTTAATTTCTGTTAAGTTTTGTGCTTTTATGAACTTAATTTTATTTAGAGGTATACAGTGCGGGACATAAAATATCCGTTTAGATTTAAATAACATTTTATTTAACTAATTTTTGGTAAAAAATCGAAGATACTCGTAAATTAAAAAAAATTGTTTTAGACACACGAGTTGATAAAAAAAAAATAATTCAATTTGGTCCAGTTAAAGGGAGAATTCTTTATGCCAGGCACTGTATATTTTACAAAAGCTAAGACAAATTTTAATAAAAATAATACATAAATCTTTAAATAAATTTTAGAATTTTTTTTAAAAAGCTATAAGTTAAGATATTAGGTATATAAAAAAAAATCAAATCCAGAGTTGGGGTTTTTTAATTTCCCAAAAACTATAATCCATTTTTTATGGATCTATTTGCGAGTTCTTTTAATAAATAAAACAAATTTGTGTAAAAAAATATAAATAAATTCAAAAAATAAATCTTTTTATGCCTAAAAATTGGCATATTATCACTTTTAACTACAATTGAGATTTCGTTGTAGTATCGTCATCTGACATTTTGATCATGGCTTCATTTCATTTCTAGTTTAAAATTTTATATTTAAACCCAACGCATTTCGACGTTTGCAATGCTTAAAGTTTAGTAGAATTTCATAATATATGATGAAATTTTTGTTAAATTTTTTAAAAACATTTTTTAAATAGATTAAAAAAACGTAAAAAATTTGAAAACATTGTACGTCTAGGGCGTGGATTTGTTGTTATTCATGCAGCTGTAAAAGAAAAGAAATGTAGGAAGGAAGAAAGAAAAAAGTTAACAAATTCCGATTTTAACAAGGTAAATACAATGACGGAATATTCTAATAAATATTTGTATTTTATAAATAAAAAAACATTTATACAAAATTTAACAAAATACAAGAAACTGTAAATATTTTTTTTAGTATGGATCTTAATATTTTAAATTTTATAACTGGTGTATAGAAGCATTTTCATCTAAAATAACATTTAAAATAACTACTTTGCTTTTTTTCTAAATTTGTACACAAAAGCATTTTATTCTCACAAAACATGCATTTAATAAATTTATTAATATTAAGATTAAATTTATTTTTAAAATTTTGCTAAATCTACTAAAATTTTTTTAAGTGTTTTTAGTATATTGACGGTGGCATGACAAACACCGCTATATGTATTTTAGAAATTCAAAAATTACAAAATTTAATTAGGGAAGTCTTCTGGCGGTGAACCCTTAGATCTTATTGAAACTCAGATATGAGGTAAAATAAGGAACACTTGCCCAATACAAGATTTAGTATTAAAAAGTGGGGTAAAAAGTGACCCAATTTCTATTTTTTTTTACATTTTTTATGCTGTTTTCAAATAAACTATACCAAAAATCTGCCGTTTTAACAAAATTCTACTTTCGATTTTTTTAATATTCAAATAAAAGTGCTAAGTCATTAATACATATTTTTTTTCTTTGCACAAAACAACTTAACAAAAAATATATTTCTTAACCTATACAATAAAATTGTTAAATAAAAATTAGTTGCACAATCATAGAACCAAAATGGCGCCACTGATTGCAATATCTTTATCTTCATCTATAATATATCTTTGCTTTTTTCTTCAGTTTTTGTTGACTTTTCTTAAGGTTTTTATTTGATTTTTGTTTTTATTCCAAAAACTTAAATAAAAACACCGAAAAAAAAGTTCGAAATAGCGAAGAAAAAAAGCTGGCTTTACCGAATGTTAATTGCTTTTTTCTCTTCTATCACATATCCTAGTTTAATTGTTACATAGCAAGTCTCAGGATACACGCCTTGTTAGCAGTTTTCGTCATGCCACCGATGACATTTGTCTGCGACACTTTAAATTCGTTCGTTTAAACGAACACTTAACTCTAATAATACAATTAATAAAACAAATGCAATAACTATAATAGTATGAAGTGAATATTTGGGTTAGTAAATTATGTTTTTTGCTTTTATATTTAGTGGTTGTGATATTTTTGCAGCAGAATAAATGAGGTTTTTTTATTTCAGTGTCTAAAAATAATAATAAAAAATCATCAGAAAATCTAAACAGGCTCGCAAAATATTTATTACAAAAAATAATATTTTTTCTAAATACTTTTAACGTATGCCTGCATGGATGAATTTATAGTATGACGAAACAGTAAACGAACGAATATACTTGAGGGAATGATTCTGATGAATATTCTACACCTCTAAAAATACTAGAAAATAGCTAGTGTATTTAGAATATTTAACAAAAAAAGGAAAACACTAAAATGTGGAATAATTGTCAATAATTTAAAGAATTTTCAAAATAAAAAAAATCTCCAAAATTAAAAAATTCGCTTAAATTAAAAATAAACGCTTAACTTTATAAAAATCGCCAAGGTTTAAAAAATCTATATAAAATAAAACAAGTAAAAAGGTTAAAGTCGGGCATGCCGACTATATAATACCCTACACCAGTCTGACTTAAAGCCAACTAATGTTTGGATCCGAAATTTGAATGGGTTAAAACGGACTTGTGTCAAAATTTTCTATAAAATCATAAAAGAAGAGAAAATCGAAAATATAGCCCATATGGACCCAATTATGGACCGATCCAATCTAGAATCAATAGGCTTTTTCCTTGGGACCATGTGAGTCAGCGAACCAAATTTCATTGAAATATCTTCGTATTTGCGACCTGCAGCGTGTAAAAAATAGAATTTTGGGGGGTACCCTTACATGGGCACTAGGTCTAAACATGGACCGATTTCAACCAAAATCAATAGGCTCCGTTCTTGTGCCGACATAGGTCTGTGTACCAAATTTCATTGAAATATCTTCGTATTTGCGACCTGCAGCGTGTAAAAAAGACAATTTTGGGCGGTACCCTTATATTGGCAATAGGTCTAAACATGGACCTATTTCAACCAATAGGCGTCGTCCTTGGGCCGACGTAAGTCGGTGTACCAAATTTCATCAAAATATCTTAATATTTGCGACCTGTAGAGTGCGCACAATAATGCATGGACAGATAGACAGACGGGCATCGTTAAATCGAAATAAAAAAAATTCTGAGCCGATCGGTATACTATAAGGTGGGTCCAATATTTTTTGGTGTTATATTTTTTGGTGTTCAATATTTTTTGGTGTTACAAACATCAGCACAAACTTATAATACCCTCTCCACGTAGTGGTGTAGGGTATAAAAATTTATTAAATTAGAAAAATAAATCGACGATGTCGCTCATTATCCCCGGTACAAAATAAACGATTTATTTTTTTTTTTGCATTGTTAAATTTATCTCTGAAAAATAATATCTGCATAAATAAGGTAGAAAATACGAACGGCACAGTGTTGGCACGACGTTGGAAATGGTACTACATGCATTTTTAACTTTCCCAGTACCAGAAATGATAACAATATAGGCTTCGTCGTAGTTATTTGCCAACGTTGCCACAGCGCTGGCCATTAGTAGATTGCCAGTAAATAATTCAACATGTATGGAAATTGCCTTTTTTTTTTAAACTGCCTCTACTTTTTAACCAATAATATGATTTATCATAGCCTTAGCTCACACGAAAACTTAGATAACACATCGGCTCAAACGTGGTCGTACAAACACCGCCGAACGCTCTGGTCGTCCAAAAGTGGCGGTGATACCGGAAAACATCAACAAAAGTTCACAAAATCGTTTTGGCAGACCGTAAAGTGAATTTGCAGGAGATAGCTGATACCTTAAAGATATCAAAGGAACGTGTCAGTTTTGTTTTGCATGAACAATTGTCCCTGAAAAAGCTGTTTTCGAAATGGGTGCCGCGTTTGCTCCAGTGCACCAAAAAAAACGTGTCGATGATTCTGAGAGCTGTTCGGTATGTAACAATGGACGAAACTTGGATCTGCCACTTCACTCCGGAGTCGAATCGACAGTCAGTGGACAGCAACTGGCGAACCTCGTCTGAAGAAGCCAAAAGTTATGGCATCATTATTTTGGGATGCGGCTGGAATTCTGTACATTGTACAAGGCCAGACCAGCAATAGCGTCGCTACATGACCCAACTGGTGCGTTGGAAGGAGGAAATCGCAAAAAACGGCCCCATATGAAGAAGAAAGAAAATATTTTTTTAACAAAATACCATGCTCTTTTATTCCCGCATACTTATTTTTGCGTTGGATTTACTTTACCTCCGCTTTTTCTATGTGAAATAGAAAGGCAAAATTATTCCTATGTGAATTTTGGAAAAGCAAAAAACTTAAATTTTCCCTACTAATTCTTTTATGGGAAAGTGAATTTTGTGAGTAGGGCGAATTTTTCCAATATCAGCGATTTTGTTTTAATTTTTCGCTTTTTCAGAGTCGGATTTATCAAATTTGATAAGTTATTACAGATTTAAAATAAATTTGTCTATACTCCCTATTACTTTAAATTAAGTAAATTCCTTTCACGTAATAGTAAAACCGTTACTAATGATTCTAATTTATTATTATTTTCAACACTGAAATTATCATCCTTGTGTCTATTGCCATAAATGACAGATGAAAGTATAAGTAAAAAGCATAGAAATATTTTAACTACGTATAAGCAGATGATGGGATTTCTTGTTATTTTATGATGTAATGATGTTGTTTTTGTTGTTGTGCCATAATATGAGGTTGTTTTGTTAATAATTATGTCTAAATCTAATTGCCGGACTCATTGTTAATTGTTATGTGATGGACTTTCGGTGAGACGGTGCTTGGCGCGTGCTTTACTGTGTGATGCACGACGGAGAGAGCTTACACTGCCGCCGAATTCATGATCTAATGATTCCGATGAGAAAGCTACAGATACCAAAGAAAATATACGAATAAAGAAAATAAACAATAAAAGAAATAACAAAAGAAAATTGAATAAAATACGATTTATATTAAACAATTTGAGAAAATGATAAATTAATTTTTAAACACAAAAAAAAATATGATGGTGGTGTGGTTAGTGAGCTGGGTGATATGTGGTTGCGGATATTAGGATGTTAGGGATGATTTAATGTTAGGATTAGTTTTTGACAACAAAATTTTCAAATGTATCCTTGTTTATTTAGCCCTTCGTAAAAGTATGCAGTATGTGGGTTAATGTGGTTGTGGTGACTACTACTGAAAACCCAAAAAAGAAGCAAAAAACCATAAGGGCATAAATATTTTGTTTGTATTAACCTTTATCCGTCGGTGACCCCAGTGTCAAACTGCTCAAGCTGGAACTAAGATTGTACGGTCGTACCAAAGGAACAATCGGTGCTTGTTGTTCATCTCCCGGCAGACATGTTTCGACCATGGCTTCTAAACAATTTACAAATAATTCTGAAGATTCTCCCATAACATTGTATTTGGTAAAAGGGCCAGCAAAACGCCATAAACCACCAAAACCGCAACTTTGTAGGAAGTGTAATTGTTGCTGCGAGGGATCTTCACTGGCCAACATATTTTGTATGATATTTTGTACTGAATTTAAAACTACTTGATCGTGCGATACAGATAAAATGTTGTTAATCTTCTGATCCAATAAGGAGTGGCTGAAAAGAAATGATATTTTTTTTAAATTTGTGAAAAAAAAACTTTCGTATTTTGAAATTTATTGAAAGAATTATATATTGTAAAATTTTCTAATAAGAAAACTCAGTTTCAGATAAATATGTTCTGTATCAAAACTCTGAAAAGGAGGTGACTGGAAACCTTATTAAACATGGATATAGGATAAAGGGAACAAAGGTAAAAAAATATTCTGTTAGAAACATAGTTGCCCAGTTTCATTTTAAGGGGTATATGGGTTTCAAATTTGATCGATATTAATATTTTTTTAATTTTTTATTGTTTCCACCAAGTTTCTATGCTCGTTGTTTCCACTCTTTTCTTTGAAACCAAGAAAAAAAAACCCTAAAATACGACTATAGGGTCACTTAAACCCACTTTTAAACCCTTAAATATAAGATTGGGTGGATACAAAACATACACAACGTTAAAATACTCGAGAAAATAAAAATTGTGTGTACACACACGTTTTGTATACCAGTAAATGCGACTCCAAAAGTATTTCATATGACACCAAATTTGTCAGTTTTTCTCTGAAATTATAAGAAACGAAAAAGTGAGTAACTTTTGACCCCACTGTTTAACAAATAAAATTCAGACTGGACCGCTAAAAAATATGTGTATTTATTTTGTTCTCTTTTATTACATATCCGAATCTCATTAAGACTGGAGAAAAAATGAGCGATAAACAAAAAAGGGCTTAACAACAATTTTGTGAAAAAAACGAATGTTGCATAATGAATGACGAATTATGCGTTCTTTCCGACTTTTCTAAGCTTCCTGGCAAAGAATTTTATGTTGCCGATTCTAGAATGCTAAATGTCCCGGATAAATATAAGACCCATAGAAGAGCAAAGTTTCCAAGAAAATTTCTCGTGTGGCAAGCAATTTGTAGCAAACGAAGCAACATTTTCGTGACAATAAACACGGAAATTTATATGAAGGAGTGCCTACAGAAGAGACTTCTACATTTTTAAGACAACATGAAGTGTCTACCTTCTTTTGGCCTGATCTTGCTTCGTGCCACTACAGTAAACAGTCTTGGATTGGTACCAGAAAAATAATATAGGGTGAGTTCCTAAACGTCAAAACACATTGCAGTGTTTGCGGTTTTACTACTGTTTCGATACAAAGCAAACAAGTGTGTTGCTTACTTTGTAATAAAAACATGTCAAGCATCAACAACATTTGTGATGCACAGTTTGCTTTTTATATGCGCATCAATTGCGTTTACGAATGCATGACTTTGTTCAGTTGCATTGCAAATGACGTTTGGGAACTCAGCCATAGTGTTTGCCCTATATTATAATAATCCAAGCATAAAAATACGAAATTATTGTCAAAACAACGAAAACTTTTGTAAAATTAACCATTTTTCGTTTATTTTACAATTTTTTTTCGTTATTTTAACATTTTTTCGTATTTTTATGCATGGATTATTATCAGTGTGGAAAAACCATATTGAAATTGGTTAGAACCAACTCCAATAGAAAGATTCTATCTGAATTGGGCTTTAATGGTATGTAGGAACACTTTAAAAAACTTTTTAGGTAATTTCGTTCCGATTTTTCCCTATATTTTCTGTCTTTGTTAATTGTTTGCCCATATGATAATGATCAGCTGCCTTCCCGGAATTTTGTCACAAATCATACTTGTGTCTATATCTAGAAGAATATTGTTTTTAATTTATCAAACTTACATCACTGGAAAAACTTTTGGAAACACCACTGATCCTTCTGCCAAATATTGATACAATACTCTGGTTTCATTCTCATCGGAGGTATATTTAACTAATGTAGCCAATACAGTTAAAACTAAAGCCTGTATTGATAAATCAGGTAAAACTTCTGGATCCAATAAAACATTCGATTCATTGGATACTGAGGTACGTGAGCCGCGTTCCTGTGAAAAATGATTGAAAAATTTTGTTTTAATTATGATAAATCATAAAACAATACTTCCTACTAATGCAAATTAAAATTCCAGGTCAAAGAATTGACCGTGGTGTGTGTGCCTGAGTGTAGGTAAATGTGCCTGTAACTCTAAATACTACAAATAGTTACAACTATTACATGTGCTACACTTATTATATAAGAAGTGAGTTTGTGGAATTAGTGAAATAGTTTTTTAGTTTTGGTGGTACTTTTTGTTAGAGATTAAAGTGTGTTTATATATACATATATTAGACCTGGGTATATATATGTATATTAGACCGACTCACCTTATATGGACAGAAAAAAAGTAAAGCGAGCAAAAAAGTTAACCAGTCTGGTTAAAAGCCAACTAATGTTTGGATCCGAAATTCGAATGGGCTAAAATGGGACTTGTGTCAAAATTTTCTATAAAATGATAAAAGAAGAGAAAATCGTAAATATAGCCCATATGGGCGATAGGTCCAAATATGGACCGATTCTATCTAGAATCTATAGGCTTTGTTTCATGTGAGTCAGCAAACCAAATTTCATTGAAATATCCTCGTATTTGCGACCAAAATCAATTTACTTCGTCCTTGGGCCGACATAGGTCGGTGTACCAAAGTTCATCAAAATAGCTAAATATGTGCGACCTACAGCGTGTAACCAAGCCAATTTTGGGGGGACCCTTATAAGGGCACTGGTCTTAACATGGACCGATTTTAACCAAAATCAATAGGCGTCGTCCTTGGGCCGACGTAAGTCGGTGTGCCAAATTTCAAATTATTATTGTTTCCACCACATTAAAATCTGAAACACGTGTTCACTTAAATCGACTATAGATTATGATATGTAAGTTTGACATTTCAATTACAAACATCTCCGAACGAAAGAGTCAAAAACTTGCTTTTTTATAGAATATCCTTGAATGTAGGACATGTCTGGATATGCTTGAACATGTTATATATGCCGTTGCACGCGCCTCAAAAAAACTTTTCATATATCCATATTGAGTACGTTGTCTTCAGCTAAAATGCAAAATTCTTACAAAAACTAAAAAAATACATTTTTTAAAAATGGTCCAGCTCTTGAGATCTCGTTGCTAGACCCAAAATATTTTGGGAATCCTCATAAAACAAACGAAGGTTTATTTTGAATGGACACTTTTTTACTTTTTTCGTGAGTCGGTCTAATGTATATGTCTTGAGTTAAAATATTTCCTTAATTAATTTATAAATTAGCTGATATGTATTTATAAGGGATTCTTAAGTTTTTAGTTAGGGTCTTTCCCTCTTTTAAATTTTGTAAGCGGTATTTGGGCGGGAACCTATCAACGTTGGCTTATGTCATTCCCATATAAATTTGACATTAGCCAACGTTTAGTGTTAACTCTTAACGTTATTAGTGTCAAATTTGTATGGGAATCACATAAGCCAACGTTGATAGCCTGTGTTGATATATGTGTTTTAAGTTACGAGGTGTACTATTTATATTTCGGGAATAGCAAATAATAACAAACATTTTTAAATGAAAATGGCTTTATTGTTTTTCAAAATATTCGCCTTGATGATCAATACACTTTTGGAACTTTTTAATAATTCCCTTACACCAATCGACGCGACCCTTTTTTTGAGCGATTGATAAATTATGGGGTATCCAACGAGAGCAATATTTTTTTACAACTAAGTGTTCATGCAAAATCGAATGTATTGAAGTGGAACTAATGTGCAAGGATGCCTCTATCTCACGATATGTCACATGACGATCTTGTATTATCAGTTCACGCACTGCCATGATTTTTTGTGGCACAACAACCGATTTTGGACGACCTTCACGGAATTCGTCGGCGACCGAACTACGACCACGATTGAATTTACTATACCAGCGATATACTTTGGTTTATAGTCATACTAAGAACTGAGTTCATCAACACATTCTTGTTGAGATAATCCACGTCGAAAGTTGTGAAAAATAATCCAACGAAAACCTCTTGAAATTTCCATTTTTTTTGGCCAAATTGATTTTCTTAACTCACTGTAAACAAAACATATAGCACTTGCACATAAAAACCTTGTGAGTACGTTTATGCTAAAAAAATGTCAAATTTTATTATGGTGTTGCCAGATTTTAGCTATTGACATTAGTGTTGCCAGTTCCCGAAATATAAATAGTACCCCTCGCACCTATTCTGTCCACGTCCGTATCTGTCCGATAATATCGGAGTCCGTCCGTTATCTCTCCCACATACATATTTTTTATAACAATTACTCATACTTGGGACTAGTTAATTGAATGGAGCAATTAATTGATGATTTAATTGGCATTACAATTGACCAATGCCAATGAAATTTTTTGGCATTACAATTGATCAATGCCAATGAAATTTTTTTGCAATTGGCATTGTTCAATGCCTAAATGCCCAATTATAATTGATGAAAAAGGCATTTGTTTTCATATTTCAATAAAAGAACAAATTAAGAAAAAAAAATTTGAAATTCACGTTAGTTTTATCTTATATTCGCTATTTTGTCAAGTTTACATTACTAGAGACTGATCCCTCTAGACTAACCAGTGTTAAATGATGAGTGAGCAGCAGTATACTTGATAAAATAGCGAATATTTATAGTTTTTATAGGTCAGAAATTTTACATTCTTGCCTTAATGTCCTTTTTTATAAAGCAATATTTTTTGTATACAATGCTTTTTTCGTCAATTATATGTACATTTCATCACCATTACGTGTACATTTCATTACCATTGTTTTAATCAATGCCAATTGAAAAAATTTCATTGGCATTGAATGGTAATGAAATTTTTTGGCATTGGCATTGAGCTAAGTAATGCCAATTAAATTTCAATGCCAATGAAAAATTCCCAAATATGCAATTACTATATAAAAATGTATCTATAAATTCTAAAATCTTATCTAAACCACAAATTTCCAAAACTTTTAATTCCGTGTGATTTTACAAATTCACTCTAAATAAAGTTTCGGGACCCAGGACAGGGGTGGGTAAGTGTAATTTTTTTCTAAATAGTGAAATTTATTCTAAAATAAAATCAAGTTTAGAGTACAGTTGAACTTCGATTTTCTGGGCCTCCTTTAACCGGGTACATCTATTAACCGACATGCTGTGTGTTGATTTTATATTTCTATAAAAATTTGTGTCAATAGTCCTTACTTTTATTTCCTCTATTAACCGTGGTTTACCTCTATTGTCCGTGCGCAAAAACCATACATGGGACTAATTAATTAGGTGGACTAATTAATTGATGATTTCATTACCATTACATTGATATCAATTGTAATGAAATTATTTTCATTACCATTTTTTTAATTAATGGTAATGATTCTAAAATTTAATTTCATTGATTAATGACAATGATTTTAAATTTCATTACCATTGATAATGAATAAATTAAAAAAAATAATTGCCATTGACAGAAAAAATGAAGTTAAACTCGCTGAAATCGAAGAAGGAATATGCTCATTCAGGCTCATGCTCATTTGAAATTAAATATTACTTTCCATTCCATTGTTATTTTTATCCAGATAAAATTTAACGGAATAAAATGGATCCTCCTTAAAAAATTATGTTTTATAACTTCCCCGGCCAAAATTGTTTTGTAAACAAATGGTTTTTAATCAATTGTAATTAGTTTTTTTATACATTAGTGTAATTTCATTACCATTAGTAATGATATTTCTAATGAAAAATATTTCATTACCATTAAATGGTAATGAAATTTTTTTCATTGTCATTAGGGAATGCAAAATCCCGCACTTTTTGATTTCCCGGGAAAGCGGGAAAGTTATCTTGAATTCCCGGGATCCCGGGATCCCGAATGGGACATAAATTACAAAATATTTTATAGTAATTTAAAAAATTTTTTTTAAGTTCCTTTTAGTGCCTGTTAAAAAAAAGGAACTTAAAAAGTTCGATCAAGTACACAAATTAATCGGTGTGTTCGTTTACTCGAAAATCTTACTACTTTTACCACAATTTTGTAAGTAAATGAGCAAACCTAATGTATGATTTTTTTACTAAATAATTAACTTTATTATTTTAATGTGCATTTTTTGAAATCCCGGGATTCCCGGTCCAAATTTCCGAGAATGCGGAAACTGAAAAATGCCTAATTTCCCGGGAATCCCGGGACGGGAAATCCCGGAATGCATTCCCTAATTGTCATTAGTATGAGCTAATGGTAATGAAATTTTTTTCATTGTCATTAGTATGAACTAATGGTAATGAAATTTCAATGGTAATGAAAAATTCCCATGTATGGCAAAAACACACCTGTTAAAATGCGATCCCAAACAAAATATACTGTAGTAACTATTAACTTTTGAAAAGTTCCAACTCTATTAATTTAGTTAATTCTCAATCGAAATTCATCGTACCCAACTTAATCAAATTAATTAAATATTACGGAAATTTTAATAGTTCAACTAATTAATTTCAGACAGATATGAATGCCATTTATTTTTTTCGTAAGCTTAAGTTAAATCTTGTTGACTTTTATCGAAAAATTAACATAAGTCAATTGTAATTACAGCTTTAAATGTATGAGTGTTTATGTATAACCTTTTTTTAAACCATATTTTTTGATTATCCGTCCTGAGCCCGGTCCAGAGCCACAAGTTAATCGAGATTCAACTGTCTTTACATATATTAGTTTTTATTAAGTTAATAATTGGTGTTATTAATTTTAGCAGCAAGTTTAACTAACTAAACCATTAGTTTTCACAATTTCAATTATTGTTATGTCTATTGTTTTAAACGCATTTGTAGTTTCTTTTACTACATTTGTCAGTTGATTTTTATATATATATTTTATATTTCCGCAATATTGAGCATGGCAATGCTTTTTGGCTGGTTTGAGTTGCAGCGGTAAAATACGGGAATAGACATATTCTTAACCTTAATTCTATAAATTTAGTTAATCATCTAATAATTAGTATAGTACTGTTATTTCTAGTTCACAGTATTTGTTTTATGTGCAAATTAATATAAAATTGCAAAGAAAAAAATTATTATAAAGAACATAAATAAGCAATACCTGACGTTCTTCGATTCCACTTGCGTTATTTGGATCTTTGGTGGTGGGTACCGAAAAGGAGCGCTGAGTTTTAAATAAAACTCGGGCATTCTTCACTCAACAAAAATTGTTTTCATATTGTTTTTTTTTTTAAGAAATATTTTAACAATTTTTCGAAGATTTTGAACAAACATAAAACAATGATAGATATTTTATTTTTGAGCATGCAATTAAAGAAAAATAAAACAGGCGAAAACGATTATTTTTTTCGGAGAATGTAAAGGAAATGGAAGAAAGAGTTATTGAATAGATATAAAATGGATATGCATTGATCAAAAATAATTATGGAGGAAATGAATATACAAGCACCAATTAGAGCAGGCATATAATATTATAAATGAATGAACGAATAGTTTTTTTTTTTTTTAATTTTAAATTAAACAAAAGAAAGAAATGGAAAACAATTATTATTTAAAATTACGCGCAATTATAAAGAAATAGAAAGATAAACATTTTAAGGCAGAGTTCGTGAATATTTTAAAAGATTTAAAGCTTTTCTCATTAAATTATTAAATACTTTTTTAAAGACTTAAACTTTTTTCGATACGAGAAATGTTTTTGAATGTGAACTTTTTCTTTCGAAAATTTTGAGTACATACTCGTATATAACGTTGTTTGAAATTTGGAGATACAAGTATTAATAAGCGTTATATTTAATTACTTTCAGTCAATCAAGCAAAAAATTAAAAAAAGTTTTAGAATTTATCTTAAATTACAACTGATACAGAAAAAGGGTTATAATAATAAAAATATGTGTTTATTAAAATCTTGACAAATTATAACCATATTTCGACGGGTTTTCAAAACACTATGACGATTTTGACGAGTTTTTCCAAAATTTTTTTGACGATTTTAAGCTCAATTAATCTTGCAACATTGGTTGTTTGTTTACGTTTTTAAATGCAACAGAATGAAAAAAAAAAAAAACACAGCACAAAATGTTCTATTCTTATTGCACTTATTAATTCAGCTATACAGAAATACGCCTCCGTTTACGTCTGGCTAATTCAGGTTTTAACCTTTCCTGATAAATTTTTCCGAACCCTGCCTTATATCATTTAATTAAAATCAAACAATATTAAGTTATACATTTAAATATTATATTAAATACCAACTTCAAAGAAGCTAAGAAGATACGTTTTTAATATACATTTTTAATGATTGAATTAGAGTAAATGAAACTATTCCAACTATAAATTACTTACCGGTTGTACAGGTACTTTATGATGTCGCGCAAAATTTAAAGCCGATTGATCTAATATATCCCAGGATTTTTGACGTCTTGATAAGGCCATACCAAATTGCTAAGAAGGAGAATAAACTTAATTAGATCAAAATATTCGACAAGAAAAGAATGCCAAGATAAACGAAATACGGCCGTATTCATAATTGAATGAAAATCATGCACTTGACTCACACTTTTTGTTTATAATAATTGAATATGAAATAGTGCGAACATTTCCATGGAACTAGTTTCGAACCCCGTTTTATGGAACTTAATTGTAAAATAGTAGAACCAGTTGCTTTTGGGACAATTTGCAACAAAAATCAATAGTGTTAGAACCAACATTAAAGAAAATAAGTTGTTCTAAACTCTGCTCTTTGGAACCGAAAAGGTTGCTGGAATATTATTTTCATTTACATGGAGATAATTTTGTACTTACATTTTGGGCGCCATTTGCGGCAACTTCACCATTTTCTGTGGTTGCACTCAATTCAGCTGGCCAGCGTGGTAAAGCATGTTTGACATGACAACGTGATCTCACTTCTTCCGATACAGCCACCAATGCCGTTAAATAAGCCACACTTTCTGGTGTTACCTCAAATTTATCCCGTCTCAGAGGTTTAGCTATAATGCCCAGCAACATGGTCAAAATACGGGAAGTACGCGATACAGTAGTAGGAGTAGGATGTCTAAAACCCTATAAACAATAAAGTTAAAGATATCTTTCTGCAAATGGATTGTAAAAATATCAAACCAACCTTTATTAAATGCCCTGCAAGTGCAAAATGAAAATTGCTACGGAATGAGAGTCCTACAGCATGATCCAATTGTTTAAAATGCCATTCGAGCTTTTCCCGTGTTAACATCATAACTTCGGCTATGTTGGCGCTATCGAAGCAACCCTGGGATTTGAGAGTGTGAAGATTTTGTTCCAGCAAAGCTAAACCTGCACCATAAAGGTTGCCCTCATCCAATTGTAAGACGGATATGGCCACCCAAAAGAGATTACGATGTATAGGAGATTCCTTAAATAAAAAATAGTATAAAAAATTGTAAACTCCTAAATTATATTTGGAATAAGAAGTCCAGAATTGTAAAATTAAATTTCCAAAATACAGTACAGTCCCAGGAAATTTGGTGCAGTTATTCGAGTTTGTTAAATCGTTAGAAAAGTAGATATTTGTTTATTGATAAAGAACGGATCTAGCATTATATTGTTCGTTATACCGAGACTTAACTGTATAACTGAAAATATTATTATAGTCGAAAACCTGACTTACCGGTCTTAATAAGGGTTGTATACGTGTCAAACACATGACGATAGCTTCGATTAAGGTTATGTCATTGAACGACTCTACGGCCTTCACCAATATTCTTAACAGCTGCTTAACTTCTTGATCTGTTACACTCTTACTAATACAACCGAATACTATCAATGCTCGTGGTTGTAAAGCGGGATTGTAGCAAAAAGCAAATGATCTAGCCAAAGAATTCCAGGTTTGCAGCCACTGGCAATCCGGTACATCACGCATACAACATTCCATTATTTCCAGCAACGCATCAGTTATAACTTCCAGTGATGGTAACGATAAACGTTCTCTATCGGCTGGTAACAGTTGAGAAACTCTTTCATTACCTAGCCACTTATCGGGGGGATGGCGACAGCTGGAACGAAAAGCTGTTACAGCTGCTGACTTAACTTTGCTAATACCGAAGAGTAGATAAAATTTAGGTAAAGAGAATTCATCCAAAGAGAGTCGTAATACTCGTTGAGCCTCCTCGGAGAATATAGGTTTGGTACAGGTACATAGAGAGTGTATGATATTGATAACAAGACCATGAGTGGAAGCGCGCATAGACAATGAGCCGGAACATACCAAAAAAGTTATGGTATGGAAAAGATATGGTAAATGGGTGGCTACATCTAGACAATTATTAAATGACAACATAAGCAGATAACGACCCAATATGGCTATATCATCCCACATAACGTGTTGTTCTAGGAAAGGTGTAGGATTCGTACACGTCTTATCCATAACTCTACACATACGTGTTATAACCTTCTTCGACACTAGCTGGACATTGGCTGAGGCCAAGGCTACTGCTGTATCTGCCATTATTTCTACTTGTGGTGATCCTAGACCGTATGATATAGATTTGTGTAGGAAATTATCTAAGACCATATCTATAAGCTCTGGTATTTGGCCTACGGAACCCCAGATTTTAGCCTGAACGGAGGGATACATTTCTTTTTGTTCTATGGTTAAACATATAAGTTTATCTAAAATTTGTGACACCTTAAGCTTCTTAGCATCATCATTAGATTTACAGAATTTCACCAAATTCTTTAGCCAGGGTGTCATATATTCCAAACATAAATGTTTTAATTCGATGGTTGAACGTTGGAAGCCCTGTATACATTCTTCTAAGAATTCTAAAGTTAAATGTGGCTCATTGGTGGCCAATTTCTCACTAACCGATTTAATGAATATAGTGTTATTGGAAGGTATACACAAACCCTGAGTTTCCAATAACTGTCCTTCAATTTTTAAATCAAAAGTTGCGGTTAGGGCGCACAATAGATTATAAGCTGCCGTACGTAAGTTAGGATCTGCTGATCCGAGATTAAGTAAAGCCATATTTAACAAAGTACCCGGTACATCTTTGGGTCGTATTTTTTGATGTACTGTCACCGAGTCAGGTTGACTTAGTTCCCATCGATTTCGTATATGTATAATGGCTTGTACTATATTATCGCAATCGTTGTGTATAAATGATAATTGACCACTTTCATTGGCTATAGACAACGTAAACTGGTTATCATCGACCAAACACACTTCTTCTATTTCGGATGCATAATAAACATCGTTGAGTAGTACTGAATGAGCCAATACCTTTGTCTTTTCGGCGGAGGTTATTTGTAAAGCAGTTGGCCCTACTTTTATGGCGACTTTAGTATCTTTGTGACTTAATTTTAACGCATTACTAAAGACTTTAAGATCTTCATCCAGTGATAAAGTAGCTCCCGGTAATTTTTGTTGATCCGATTCGATGTAATCGTTAAGTTTATTTGGTGAGTCTAAAAACATTAGTTTGCGATTGCCCTAAAATGGAAAAATGCATTAAGGGTTACTTAATTTAATTATAATTTCATCGTAGCTTAAGTAAAATAATTTCCCGAACTTATTTCGAAGAGTTCATCCTCTTTATTCACAAATACGACACAACGACGAATTTTCATCTTGTACGTGCATTTTATTTTTCTTTTCAATAATAAAATGCTTGTACAAGACGGATATTTGTGTTTGTTTCGTGTTTATGCATCACCCTGTTAATTTTAGGGTAAGATGTATGGTAACCATTTGGATTTCCTATTGTTTTCCCGAATATTGCGCCAAGGACAAATCCTACAAAGGGGATATGAGGATTTTTACCGAACACTTCAGACAATCCCCATAAAAATAATGGGTGTTATGTCCGTTTATGGTCATAAGCTAAGGAATCATTAGTTTGAAATCAGGCTTTCTAATTACAAATATTAAAATAAAATAAAATGTCTTCATAATTTTGTTTATTACGACTATTTTTATTTAGGCAAAATGAATGAAAAATATTTAGTCATAATACCCACTTCACTGAAAATATTTCGAACATGTAGTCTATGACAGTTACTACATGACTGTTGTTTGTGTAATAATCAGTAGTTGTTGCTTTTAACTGTAATTACAGTTGTTTTTTCTATGGTAAAATATCAAACAGCTATTATGACAGTTACTTAAAAAACAACTAAATACAAATACTATATTTCGTAACAGTTGTTGAAATCAGCTATTTGTAATATAATAAACAACTACCAAAACAGTATTTTTGCAGTAAACAGTTATTTTTATTAGTTATTTAAAAAATAAAAAATTTCTTTGAATTCTTGCTTGTTTAGTAAGAAATTTTGCTTGAAAATTTTTAGTTTTTTTTTTAAAGGAAGGCTTCTTTTAATGGTAAATTTATTTCAATTTTAGATTTCGAACAATTTTTGTTTTCTGCCCTAGATTTCTATAAAGATTTGAATCTTAGAACAACGATTTTATAGATATATTTTACTATTCTTCATCTTTTAACAACAAATACATTTTTTCACACACATTCAAGTATTTTTTGTGTAGGTTTGAATGTCGAAAAGTAAAAGATCTATGTATTGTATTCTTAAAACTCACCGTTTTCTAAATTTCAACTAAAAAAAATTTCATTTCACAATTACCTTCAATGGAGCCAATATACGATCATGAAATTTCGTATACTCCCGTACCCAGGAGTTGCAATTATAGATGTATACCGCATGAACATTTTCATATGCCACAGCCGGTAAAACATAGAACCATTTTTGTAGGAACTCAGTGCGGAATCTGTTGTCAGAGTTGACATGTGTAAAATCGATGACAACCTCAAAGGTGGAGTGACAAAAAGGTTTCAGAGTCAATATAACATGATAAATCAATAAATCGCCATTTGTTTCACCGATTCTAGAAAAGAACAAAAAAAAAATCACATAGGGAAGCTTGATTAATGAAAAACAAACTTACTTATAACGTCGAGCTATGTAGTAAAACACTGGATGACCAGATTTACTTGTGCCCGCCTGATAGAATATATTCATGGCTTTTAACGCCTTAAATTCTTCCTTTTCATGCATTTGATGTTTAACCATAATTTCTTCGAAATTGGTAGAAGACATATCGATAGAACTCCAGCGAGGATAGGACGAAAACATCATACTGTGAGAGGCAATTGCATTAGAGATTAGAAATGAGAATTGTGTTTAAAAAAAAAACTCACTGAGAATCTACGGGTTTATGTTCTGGTGGCCCCAAATATGCCAACAACGTAGCCATTTTATCAAAAGGTCTTCTTCCCACAGCCTTATGATCCCGGCTGCTAGACAAATAGTCACCTATCTTCTCCTGATGGGTCCATAATAAGCGATGCAAAGCCAAGACATTGGCATCCGATATAAAACTCATGCTATGCGAGGTTTGATCAACAGTTTCGCAATCTGAAGCTATTTGTATAAAGAAACGACGTCCGGCCTCAAAATGATCTCGTAAAAAGTCGTTAAAACACAACATATGTTGTTCTTTGGAGAATTCCACATGATTAGCTATATTTTGCAAAATCTTAGACATTAACATAAGACCACGTTTAACAGAGCTAGGCACCTGTTTGCCCACAATACCAAGTTCTTGGGGAGAAACTGAAATTACAGAGAATACAAAATTGTGCTAAACACTATCCTATTCTCCATGAATGATAACAACTCACCTATTGCTGGATTAATAAATCTTAGAAATATCACCGTTCCCACTGCTCCAATATTATTTTGTAGTAGATTCGGAAAACGTTTACTCAACACTTGATATAGACAATGACACATTGAACGCAGCTGGGGAGGAAAACGATCCGCTGAATTTATAATGGCATCGAATACTTTCTTTGTCAATGCTATAAGATTACGCCGGTTAACATCTAGTTCATCGCCCGAATCCAATCTGAAACATGAACTTTTAAATCGTTTAGGTTTAACTGACATACTTGATCTCTTAACTTACCTGGCTGGATCCACTTCAAAACATGTATTTGGATTATCTAACAGAGGTCTAATTAAAGGCTCCAATAGCAGTTGTAAATAGGCTGAACCATATATTTTAAAGCAAAACGCCATAATTTTACTACCCAAAGAATTGCCACGAAATAGTGTTTGCATGCAATCGGAGACTTCCACTTCGCGATAAAACATATTCCATAGTAGAGGGGAAAGTAAATGTTTGGCATCGAAGAGGGTTACCAACACCCGAGCTAATTCGTCCATCTGTGAAGTGGTTACTACATTCGCTAAAGCCATAGCTATAGGTAATTCTCCCTTATCACTGATCATGGTGACTAGTTGTACCAACTGCTCAAAACGATCTGCCAAAACAGTTTCAGCAAGAGTATCAAATTCTGTACCTTGTTGTAAGATTTGTGTTAACACCTCCATAAAGGCGGCTCTGGTCTGTAAATCAGGATTATAACCCAAGTCGATAGAGTGCATAAGTCCCGAGTCTATATTGGCTCCCAAAAGATTAGACATGGCTTGAATCGTAGCATTGCGAAGAGCAGTTAATTTGCCGGCTGCTAAACGTGGTCTGGGTGGCAATAACGGAGGATTGTTAAGTTCCTTCTCAGCCTCTGAACTATCGATACAATCATTCAAAAGATTCATAAACAGAGTAAAGTATCTGGAAAATAAAAAGAAATTTAGATTAGGATGTACTAAAGATCTAAGATTTTATATTTTACTTAAGAAATAGAGCACTTTTGGCATCCATTAAATCACCACGATCTGATTCTTCGGGCTGCAGCGGTAAACCCCTTAACAAAGCAGCTACAGCCTCCATGCAAGCCTGATCTAAATCTCTAAAAATCAAGGAAGTACTGGAAACATACAAAGATTAATATGTGGTCATGAAAGTCTATGAAATGTGAAAATTACTTGGTTATGACTGATGGATCCGTTGAACTTGGTGGTGCTATTTGATGTGATGTACCCATTACCCAATCCGACAAATATTCTACCAATTTATTGCGAAATTTCATTTCTTGTCTAAATGCCAAATCATCTCGCCGTTTCATCATTACCTCGACTAGTTGACACAGTTTAGTCTTGATTCGTATAGCATATACGGTCATATCCAAATGTCGGACATATCGTACTATACCCAACATCATACCTTCAATGCTAGTAACTCCCAGATTTTCCGAAGTAGATGGCTGTTCATTGTTGGGATCTTTATTGAGTTTCGGATCCAGTATAGACTTCATTATGTAGATAATGTGTTCTATAAATTGTGTATTAATATCGGTAACATTAACTTGACCATGTTGATCAAAGAACTTCTCAACAATAGCACGTATTTGATCGAAGAGTATGGGATATAAATAGGTGGACATTTCTTCGCCAACCAGTTCTTTGACATTTTTTTGAATATTTAAACCAATTTTCTCATTGCTGCATACTAGTAATCTAAGTAATTGACCAATAAATCTGGAAGAGAGGAGTTTGAATTTAAATATATACATATTTGTGAATTTAGATATCAAGAATTAGAATTATAAATCAAGAATTTATAAACATGGTGGCTAAATAGAAATCAAAGCTTAATCAAAATTAATGTCTGATAGACATATAAAGCATATATCTGTTTGGGTATGATGGTAATAAATAAAAACTAATTTAAATTTTATTTTAAACTTACTGTGTTACTGGACAATATTGTACTTCTTGTTGTGGTCCCTGAGGTATAGCTGCCAATGATACCGAATTTGGGTTTAAGGAACCTCTTCCCGAGCTAGAAGAACTCGATAGCGAATGCAACGAGTTATGAGCCAAAGAAGTTATGGAACCCTGATTAATAGGATGAATATGCGGCGGTGGCAAAGGTTGTTGTAAAGAACCGAAACTTTGTGAATAATGATGAAATGGTCCTTGATTTGATAAGCTATGTGAAGTGGTCTGAGCGACAGTAGCCTGTGCTGCCACAACTTGCTGACGACGTTTGATTAAACACACACCACCCAAAGCCAATAGGAACCAAGTCATATTAGCCCATTCTGTTATTTGTTCCTCTATATCATGTTCAGATGATTGGTGACTAGCACGACGTTTGCCAACACCACGGTGAAATAATTCAGCTTGGCCATCTTCTGTCTTACATTTGGGATAAGTTTGTAACATTTTACTCATAATTTCCCAGTTTCTAAAAGCAATTAATATTGATTACTAGTGTGAAACTGTAGATTATATGTAGATTAATCTTACCTAAAAGTTTCTTCCCAGGCAGGTTGAACACCATGTATACAATGCTCTATCTTTCTTAACAGCTGCATAATGCGTTTTTGTAAATGTAAGCGATTTAAGACATTACCATGACTGGTATCATAAAAGCATATGCGGGAATCGGTGGCAGCTAAAATATACAAAATAATATTAAATTTCGAGTGCTTAAAATTTACCTATTTCTTTTTACTTACCTGAAGAAAGTTGTGCCAATTCCTGATAAATCATAAAATTTGGTACCAGCATAGATACGGTTAACTCATCCGAACCACAACATATCTCGGCTTCCTCACACAATAAACCAAAGCACGATAGCGAGGTAAGCACGGCATCTAAATCTACTGACCATAGATACATAAAAAATACTACTTCCAGTTTTATATGAGCCTGTTTACATATGGCTATTTGACTACCAACATGAGCATAATCTTTGTGACGTTGTAAAAAGGTATTGCGACATATCAGGATTTCTCGTAGCCACTTCAATACATCTGTATAGTTGGCTATTTGATGTTGTATCAATTTTTGTGATATCGAAAATAGGACCTGGGAACTAACATCCCAAAAAGTGTTGATGGGTGCTTCGGGATTCCAAACTTCTATCTTTTCGGGAGCATGTAAAGCCAATAAAGCTTCCATAGCTTCTTGAGCTACATCCGGCATGGACGGTTGATGAACCAAACTAACAAGACCATTGATTAACTCTAGCGTGGAACTTTGTACCTCATGAGCTACTTTGCCTTGCGTCTGAAAAGATGAATTTTGTTTTTGAATTATTAATATGAGTGGTGTACTTATTTAAAAAAGCATTTTTGTCATTGTTGAACAATTTTGTAAGCTCATTTTATTTGTGGACGATTTATTGCTCATAAGCTTTTCACATGATAAAACTTACAAGAAATATACTTTAGGGTCATAGATTACATAGAACTGTTACTCCTTGACATTTGCTGTTAATGAACGCAAATTATGAGAGAATTGGACTCATGATATTGTATTAAAAAAATGTTTGGAAAAACACCATCTATTTGATACGCTTTTGTGAAAAGACTCTTTGGAACAAATATGGAAAACACTTTTTGGCCCTTAACCGGTGTCTTCAAATGCAATAAATGATATGAAATGTCAAAACGATTGCAGAGAAAGGTCAAAATATATCTATTTCACTGCAATGGAGAACACTTGACCATTCATGGTTAAGAAATATCATAGTTTTTTCCTCGAAAAACACAGAATTAATTTTTTTTATTACTAAAATTTATGTTGGCTTTGATGCCTAGCTTCAAATAAAAACTAAAAGCGACTTTTGATGTCAGGCATGGCAATGAAATCATGATATTGCAATAATATTAAAATTGACTGTCTTCACGTTCATTGATAGTTGCTTGCTATGATATTTAGGTCACTTAAAAGTGCGCATATCTATTTGTTTTTCTATACCCAAACTAGTTTAAGCTGGATGTGTATTTTAATTATATAATTTTTCATATACTTCACAAAATATGTAATACTATAAGGGAATCACCAGACTGTCGCAATTTCGTCCGATTCAAGGACTCGTAAGTGGCTAGTTTACGTGTCAATTGATGAAAAGTACTTTAAATTGTTAAATTGTCTCTACTTATATAAAAAACTTTTTTTTTTGCAAAGTGTATGCTGTGGCCGAGAATCAAACCGGAATGGAGATAAAACGAGAAATTTTATATTTTGTTAAAACATTTCTAAAAAAAGTTATTAAAAATTGTTCGCGAAAGGGTAAAACAAAGCTGGTTTTAGAAGTCTCTTAAAACGTGCCGTTTCTGGCTGGATAACCGTCGATATTCTCATATTTTTCTATAGAACAAATTTATCGGAACATGAGATTTTTCTTGTATTGTATTTTAAACCGTATTTTTCATGAATTTCTTTAAAAGAAATATATTTTTCGTTGTTTTTAATTTTTTTTATTACTTTTTTATTACCCGAAAGCCGGGGTTTGGAAAAATGTCCATTTTCCCATAACCAAAAAAAACCTGATCACAAAAACTTACATTGTATAGGCTGTGATTGAAAAAACTTCAATTAGCCACACTCAGCGCTATGCCGACCGTGGTGTATCTTGTTAAGAGGTGATACTGCGAGTCATAGCCTGTGCAGAGGGCTGCCGGTTCGATCACCGGTCATGGCAATACACAAAAAGTTTTTCATATAGAGACAAATTAACAATTAAAAATTACTTTGATCAATTGACACATAAACTGACGAGACTTTGGGTGAGACGAAACTGCGGCATTCTGGTGATTCCCTTGTGTCTGTTAAATTTTTCAACAAAAATGTTTTCTTCTCCTTCTTTCAACAAAAATGTTTTCTTCTTCTTCCTATAAATCAGCTTTAGAAAAAAAAAAACCGTTTTAAAAAAATCGGTTGTTTGGAAGCACTGTATGTTTATTCGAAACAAATACTTGACAATTTATAGTCCGCGAACAGTTTTGTTGCAATGATAAATTTGTTTATTTGATAAATTGTTATAAGATTGTTTACTTACATTCAATAACAAAGTAGGATCTGCATGTATTAATCTCACTAAGAGCAGAAGTAACATTTTATGAGCTGGTCCCTCCTCAGATCGTGCCAAACCCTTTTGGGTATCCTTAGTTTTAAGCGTCAATGATGTAATCATTCTCAAGGGTGTATGAGCTATATAACCCTGAGTGGCCTTATTTAAAGTATCAGTAAATAAAGCTCTCATCTCCGCGGATCTATAGTGTACCACATCGGTTTGAGGCCACCAGGGTAAACGGGGCTGGTTAACAATACGAAAAGGATTTTTACTTTGCAAACGAAAGTCAACATAAATGTGGGCCAATCTAAAATATTTTTTTTTTTATTATTGAATTTTTTTTAGCTCTGTGTATCATCCCTCTTACCTTAATAAAGAACATACTATAACAAAATGGTATGCCTGAGGAGAATTAAGATTTAAACACACTTTCAAAGCCTCTATATTATGAGGATTTATGCGAAAACATGATACCCAACAATCAATCATTAATTCAATATCTGCAAAGTTATAGCCTTGTCCCCGGGAGAAAGGTTTTACCGGATTAAACAGCAACGCCTTTATATCGTTGATTATGTATTGGACCAATTTAAAAATCACATTATTAGAATCGTTGATGTTGACATAAGTAGCTGCCTTGCATAGTTTAACACAGGCTATTGCCGCAGATTCTGTAACTAATTTTGAGGGCGAATGTGGCCCTAAGCCCCGTTTAACACTTTCTACAAATTGTTTTGCCGAAAAATCTTTATCGCGCGTTTGTGTCTTCGAGGCGGACTTATCTTTTTCTTTTTCGCCCTGTTGCAATTCGTTGACGGTGGCTTCTAAGCAGACCTAGAAAGGAAGAAAATATTTAGAAAGAAATTCATTGCAAATTTATTTTTTAAAGTCTATAAAAACTGTAAAATGTCCTTCAGAATTGCAGATGGTATTTGTTACACTGAATAAAAGGCAGTAAAAAAAAATTCTACTCCGATTAATGGGTATTTATTAGAGATGAGCGATCCGGTGATTTTTGAATAACGCTGCTACCAGTGATCGTGATTTTCAAATCACCGTTCTTTTAAACAGTGACGGTGATCACGGGTTTGTAATAGAGATGGGCGATCCGGCGATTTTTCAGTAACATTGTTCTCAGTAAATGTGATTTGCAAATCGTTGTTCTTTTAAACTGTAATCGTGATCACGGTTTTTCTAAACGAAATAATAAAGGGTTTTTCAATATGAGCGCTACAAAAGTTTTTTAAATAAAACAAAAACGGTTTTGGATATCAATGAAATTCTTTATTCCTGTACGTTCGATGCCATTATGTATGGAAATCGATCTCTTTTGCATGGCCACCACGGGCACACTTGCAGAAGTCCAGACCCTGAACCCAATTTTCGACGGTTTTCAAGCATAAATCGGCCGATACTGCTGCAATTTCACGTTCGATATTCGTACGAAGTTCATCAATCGCCGCTGGCTTGTTGGCATAGACCATAGATTTGAGGTAGCCCCACATGAAATAGTCCAACGGCATCAAATCGCACGACCGAGGCGGCCAATCGACTGGACCATTTCGTGAGATAACACGTTCTCCAAACTTGGTTTGCAATAAATTGGTTGTGACATTCGCTGTGTGGCTTGTGGCGCCGTCCTGTTGGAACCACATGTCCTCCAAGTCCATATCATCCAATTGGGGCCAAAAATATTCGGTTATCATTGAACGGTAGCGATTCCCATTCACAGTAACGTGCCGGTCTTGATCATCACGGAAGAAGTACGGCGGCCCAATGACGCCGCCGGCCCATAAACCGCACCAAACCGTAATTTTTTCGGGATGCAATGATGACTCATGGAGTACGTGTGGATTGCTGTCTGACCAATAACGCATATTTTGTTTATTGACGAAGCCATTCAGCCAGAAATGAGCCTCATCGCTGAAAATGATTTTTCGATGAAAATCCGAATCATTTGCGTCAATTTGATCTTGTAAGGATGTAGGCCAAGATCTTTTCGCAAAATTCGCCACAACGACGTCACAGAGATGCCCAACGCTTGAGAACGACGTGTGAGAGACACATTTGGGCTTTCTTCAACTGAAGCCTCAGCGGCAGCAATATTCTCGACACTACGGGCACTTCTTTGTCTCACTGGCACGGGAACATTTTGTACTGTGCCTGTGGATTCAAATTTTTCCACTAGACGCTCAATTGTTGATCTGCTAGGACGATTATGACGACCATAAATTGGACGTAGCCACGTTGAGGCCACTGACTCCGAATTTCGGTAGTAAATTATAATAATTTCGACTCGTTGTTGGCTCGTATATCTTTCCATCATGAAATGGCAAACCTTACTGAAGAGAAATGTCAAAAGAGCGGCAAGAAATATGGCGTCGTTTGCTGTCCCTGTCTTTCTACTTCTGTAGCGTCCCTGTTGAAAAACCCTTTATTTATGGCGAGTTTTTAAGATGTCAGTTAAACTTGGTTTAGTTAAACCGAAAACGAATTTTGTCAGCCATTTCAAAGTTTATTAACAAAAATTTGCCGGAAAAACTTTTTCTCGAGTATAATTTATTTCTTTATTGAAATAAAACAAAATAAACCACATTTTAAAAGCAGTATTCCAGTTACAAACTGCGTTAAACTAAGTTTTATTCAGAAGAGTGTGAAAGCAAGTCACTGTTATTGAAAAAAAACATGTATTACTGTGCACAATGAAGTTTGCAAGAAAGAATAGTACAAAAATATTAAAAGAACGACATTCCGAGTAACTGCGAATTGAAATATTTGATCACTGCAGTTACCAGTGATTTATTAATAACTGTGATTAAATCACCGGTATGAAAATATCGCTCATCTCTAGTATTTATTCATCTGTGTCTAACTCAACCCAAGCTCTATTTATTTGTTCGTGTTTTTTATAAATAGGTTTTCTTATGCATTTTTCCTCTGCCCGAGTTTGGCCTGTGTTCGTAAATATCGAGAGAACTGAGAGCAGCATAGATTTTCTATAAAGTACATATAGCTCTTTGATCCAATTAAATTAGTTTTTAGTATTTTCTTAATCTGTGTTTTAACTACATATATCTGTGTTTTACTAAATTTTTCTGCAGTTTAATTAATTTTCAGTCACTTATATATGGCTTAATTTTGAAAAATTTTCAGCTAATTTAAAATACAATTGCTTTCACATCATGTTTTTAGTCTAAGATAAAAGTTTTTAGGTTATTTAACGAATTTAAGGAATCCGAAAAGTCTAAAATAATTTTTCTTATCCAATTTTTTAAAGAATTTTTAATGTTGCCTTATGTTAAACGAAATGTAATGAAATTTACCTAAAAATTTTCAATGAATTTGGCATACTGCAATTTTCTTGTTTAATACAAATTCAATAGACGTCAAAAATACTACTTTTTTGGCAAACTAAATAAATGTGTTCGTTTACATGTTACTATTTACTAGCTTTACCATTTTTACCAGTTTTACTCAAAAATCTGTTCAAGTACAAAAAAAGATAGTAAAATCTAGTAAAAAAATTTAAGGGAAAATTTTACTAGTTTTTACTTGAAAAAAATACTTCCAGCAAAAAGTATTTTTGCTTTTTTTTTTTGTTTTGTTTTGGTTTAAAAAATAATTAAATTGGTAATTTTTTTATACCAATCGTTATTAAAATTATTAACTTTAATGATTCGCTTTAATATTTGCACTTTTTGCCAATTTTAGTATATTTTACTATTTTTACAATTTTATTGTTCAAGTACTTTTGTATATTTTGACAAAATTTTAAATTTTTTTCTCTTTTACTAGTTTTATTAGAAAATTTACTCATACAAACCTAATATTAATAGAAATTTCAACTGTCTGTAACCACTTTTTTTTTGAGTGCACTCTCAAAATCTGTCACAAGAATCTGAGATTTTTTTTGGTAATTCTCGAGTTTATTATCAATAAATATACGAAAGCTCCAATTGGTACCTTTTTGTTCGGCTGCATGTCACAAACTTTCGACATTCGATATAAAAACTGAATAAAAATAATGTGTTCGTCTAATGGGAAAGTTTGATTTTCAAAATGCCTAAAATTTCAAAGTGTTTTTTAAAAGGGTTGCCAAGTTGCTCCAAAAAGTACCAAAAAAGGGGTCCGGCACGAATATCGAAAAAATAAAAAAAACACGTATCCGCTCAAGCTTGTTAAGGATTAATATCAAGGTTGGTTACCGAAATGAATAACGGTAAGGGTAACGGTGCCGAAATTTGTTTTTTTCGGTAACGGTAAAGGTAACGGCATTTAAGAATGTTTCGGTAACGGTATACCGTTATCGACCGGCACGTACCCGTATAATAAATTACGCTAAAAACATATAAAAACAAGTAAAAATTACACTTAAAATACAAAATAGGCGTATTTTAAGTGTAAAAATACTGATTATTAACTAGAAATTCGATGCTGGTAGTTTCATTAAGTTAAATTATTACCTATAAATTTTTTGTAAACAAAATTCAAGATTATAAAACAAAAAAGTTAAAAAATTGTAATTTTTAGTATAAATTAATAAATACCGGTAACTACCCATAAAAATAAGGGTAACGCTAACGGTATTTGGAAACTTTTTTAGAGGTATTGGTAAAGGTATTCAATTTGAAACGGTATTATAACGATAACGGTAACCAACCTTGATTAATATATATGTGATTTTGACAGTCGCTCATAAAATAAATACATTTTTACAATATCTTAACAAAAACAAAAAAGTACCACATAGGTACCGGTGATAATCCCTTGAAATCCCCATCCGTACATATAACATTTATATATAATTCCATTGAAGAATAACTTAAAAAAACAGAAAAAGTGGAAATTTTTACCCCACTTTTAACCATATAAATCCCCGAGATGGCCGATAATCTCAAACACCCCCAAACTCTGCAGCATATCCGAATTTCATCAATATCGGAAATTATGACATGAGATGCCTTCCTTGTTAGATTCTATGATATTTCTCTCTTTATAGATCTTCGCAGATATAGACATTGAATTCGATTTTTTTTTATTTTGAATAGATTTTAAATATTTTTCTACATTTTATATTTAAAAAGATGTCATTAAATTGAAAATTATATTTCATTAAAAAATGTCCGTCTTAGATTAAAAGTTTTGCTATAGTATATTTTTCTAATATTCAGATAGTTTTTATAGAAAACCATCTTTTGAGCTTAAAGACATAAAATCTAGTTTATTCGACATACATAAAATCTAGTTTATTCGACTAAAATCAGATTTTAAAGTTTTAAAAAAACTTTATCCAGGGTTATACGTTATAACAACATCGTTATCACTAGATGGCACTTTGTAAAAAAAATTTGACAATTTCCTTTTTTTATTTAAATTTAAATAACAAACAACAAAGCAAAAAAACAAACGGATATCTCAAATTTTATTATTTGAATATAAAACGCTTTTGAGCAGTTTTCAGCACTTTTAGAGTTTTTAAACATAGGATCAGCTGATACTAAATAGTTGCTCAGGTAATACTAAATTTCAGCGCCCTCTACCGGTGAGTAATGTAAGTTTTGATTTCCTATCTCTAAAATTAATAGTCTCTGTCTTTATCCACTTAGGCCGGATTACTGAACATTTCGTACATATTAAACGAATAGTCAGTTCAAATTTTATATGGAAGTAACAAATTTATGTGTTAAAGCCTTAGTTTGTAGCTAACTAGCTATTGTGAAAAAGAACTTAGTATTTAAAAATTAAACTTACTGGATTCAATATTAATAGCAACATTTGCAAAGGCCATACGGTAGTTTTACTCTTTTTATTTTCGGCCTTATAAGCTTCCACAAAGTCCAACAGTGGCTCCCAGCAACTGAAAATTGAAAAAAAAAAATAGCAAAATATATATAAGCATTGAAAAAATTTTTGAAGTCCTTACGTCGATATTTCCCTACTCATGCCTCTCTGTAAATCTTGAAATTCCTGTGGATGATATTCTATCCAATTCCATATTGCCTTTTCTATAGAATTTAATAAAATCAATGGTGGTGCCTTTTTCGATCTGAACTTTGTAATAGTTTCTTGCAATAATTTCGCTAATTTCACCATATCCATATCAATATGTTGTATAAGCTCAATATCCGAATAATCGGGATTTTCATCCGAACAAGCTGCCAATTCTTGTATTCTAGCCGAGATACGATTAAATACGGCAGAAAAGTGATTTTGTGATAAAGCAAATAAAACTTTGGAAGCTAAAATTTTCAATTGGGCGGCATGAGGATTATTATCACTTTGGACATCTATAAATTGGGTAATTTCACGTAGCAACAATTTAACATTCATGGCTTCTTCAAAACGTGCCGTATCCTTAGTTTGATTGGTCAAACAACGTTCGAGAGTAGTTAAAATAATAACCAAAGATTCGAAATAACAACGATCGGTTTCATGACGATTTTGTATGGCCTGAAAAGACAAAGATCCAAATTATTTATAGAATGTTGTGGGTATATTTTTATCAAAACTTACGGCTTCATTGACTCTCTGTAACATTTTCGTTAAACCGGATATAACCAAGGAAAAACGATAACGGGAGATATGTATTAGACAGCCGACCAATTGGTCTTGGCTCATTCTAGCCTGGGTGCCATGGGGACCGGTAGTTTTATTAGGAAGCTAAAAAATACACAAAAAGATTTTTAGGTTACAGAAAAAAATATAGGAGTGTCATATTTTCTGAATTTTATTCTTGTTTTTTTTTGTTTAATTTTATTTATTAAGTGCGTTCCCACACGTTACCGCGGGTACCCAAACTTACCGAAATTTACCCGAAAGCCTTCCGTACCCAAAAAGTGGGTAAATGAGAACGCTCAAGAGAGTGTTTGTTTTTCTCTTTACAAAAAGTTACGCAGACTTTTTCTTTAAGTAACTTATAAAACGACTAGCTGATGTGTATTTGTGCGAATTTTTTTTAACTGAAATTATACTCATTTTCACATTATTCCTTAAAATTTTGGGCTAGGAGTTTTTTTTTTGCGTTTCCATACTTTGGGGTAATTTCGTCATTTAAATTTGGTCGTGATCCTAGTTCCTTTGAAGGAAATGTGCAAAAGATACAAAAAACGAAGAATTGGGTCATTTTTGACCCCACTTAAAACTCCTAAAACTTTGCGGTTGCACATATTAGAAAATAGGTCAACCTTAAATTTTTATTCTCTATCAGATATCCTAGTTTCACTCTGATCGGCGTTTAGAAAAATCTTTATTCCTGTCTTTGTTGCGAACACTTCAGATTTCAATACTTAAAGCTCATTATATGGTAATGAAATGGTCTTGCTGCGAATTTACGATTCAAAGCATTCAAACAAGTTAAAATCTAAACATATAAAAATGTGTGTCAAACTATAAAAAAATCCGTTTACGAAAGCAACAACAACTCTCACCTACATTTTTTGTTTACAAACAATTGCTACTCTACACACACACACTCACACGCTGTAAACAAAAATTTCCCATAGTCCACGTGCAAAATTTCATTCATCAATCGGCAGTTCATTCATGAATTTCCCACCGTAAAATGTAAACAAACGAAAATAAAAAAAAAAACATTCCAAAACAATAACAAATTTCCCGTCTCACTTGCTCCCACTTTCCATTTCATTTGCACAATTTTTTTCAATCGATACATCTGTATTGGCTGACTTTTGCGTTTTCAATTTTACCATTTTTGGGAGGAACCATTGAAAAATTTCATCATTTTCCAATTACCTGATCTTCGAAACGAGCCAATAATGAGTTGGCCCATTCGCCTGGTTTTTGTGTAGCCATTTTCACAGGTTTTATTAAAAAATTAACACTTTTTATAGCATTTTTTAACAAAAATTAAACAGAGCAACAAACAATTCTCCAAATTAACTATATCTACAGAAAATTTTCAATGTTGTGAAGTTGGCTGCAGTTGTAGATACAAAAGTGTGGATAACCAAGCGATTTTTTAAATAGCTAAATTGTATTAAGGAAAACGTTGAATTGAACAATATTTATACATCAGCAAAAACTATCTGGTTTTTGGCTCTTGTAGTTTTTAACTTGTCAAAACGCATACAAAAAAAATAAGCAAAAACCAGTTTTGTACAAAAACTAGGCGGTTTTTGCTCAAGTATAAATGTAGTAGTAAAGATTTTGAATAAACGTTCAAAAATAAATAAGAGTTATACTGAATTTAGACTGAGAAAAAACCAGATAGCAGAGCTTCGAAAAACTTAATTCAATTTAAGCTTAATTCACGAAAAATTAAATTCAGATTTTAAAAATATTCATGTACCATTCCCTTAAACCATTCGTAAAGAATTAATTCATAAGCTTCATTCCCAAAGTTTTAATATGAATTGAATGAATTCTTAACTTGAATCATTCAAATCGCATGTTCATTCACCATTTTACTAATTGAATGAAGAAATTTTATTACCATTCACTTAGTGCAGTGTAGTTTGAAACTAACATATAATCAAAACCAAAGCATACAAGCTGTAACAAAGCATACGATACTATTTATTTCTGTTAGATGAATTTTAAACGTTTTTCATTGTATTATGCTAATATTTCAGCAATTACATGCAAATTTAAATTTTTCATTTGATTAAGTGAATGAAAACAAGTAATTTTTCATTCACCTTTTTATTAAATGAATTCAAGTAAATTGGGTTTCATTCAGTTAGAATTCAATCAAAATAGAATGAATTCATATAATTTAAAGCTATAGGGAATTAAGCTATTGAATTAATTCCATAAGAATGCTATTAAGGAATGAAATTCAACCCAAATTTCATTAATTTTTAGAAAGTGAATGAAAGAATTAAGCCTTTTAAACCTTTGCCAGATAGTTTTTGTACAAAACTTAACTACAAAGCCAAGTCATTTACACTGGTTATTTAGTTTTTCTTTGTCACGTCACTGTTTATTAAACAATGTTTTTATGGTTAAATTAAATTAAAAAAAAAATTATTAACACATAAATATATAACAACAGACAATTTTAAACTGAAACTGAAATATTAAAAAAAATTAATTATATTTTTGACACTTACTTTAACCTATATTCTCCTGAATTAAGAAATAATTGTGCCACTTGTTTGAAACTTACATGATTTACTACTGAGGGCCTTAGGAACACGAAACTGAAATTATTTTGTGTTATATAGATCCGTAGTTATTGCCTGTCGTCATATGACGACGCCAGGAGAATATGTGAACCATTGTTACAAAAAAAATCCAAACATTTTTTAAGAATAATTGTCAACCATTGGTTCTAGGAAAGTTTTTTTCATAAGTTTTTTCTCTATTGGTTGTAAAATAAAAATTGTAAATTCTATTTAGAATTTGTAATATTTGATCTTAAACCGAACAAAAATAACACTAATTGTAACAATCTTCAGATCAACTAAAAATCTACAATAAAATAACAGGAATATATATTAAAAACTACATTTTTCCATTAAAGGTATAGAAAGTTAGCATTATTTTCCAAAATAAATTCAAATATACTTCAATTTCTTAAATAAACTAACATTATTTCATTTAATAGCAAAAGAAAATAAAAATCATAACTCTCATAAGTGGCATATATAAAAAGAAGATCCAGCATCGCATTTGGAATACTGCCCGACCTGTCGATTTGATATCGAGGCCTCGACATTGTCTTTGCTTATCGTTGTGGCTTCTTTTTAGGAAGTGTTCTATTCGACCATATTTTCCTGTCATTCTTGGTAGATTCCATACTGAGGTAAGGTACGAAGCTCCAAACCTTGTCAAAGACAGCCCAAAATGACTATAGCTGTATTTTGTCTCATTCATATCAACGATAAGTATTTAAAGCAAATCTACGTTAAACCGATTGTAGTATAAAAATTTTTTAAACAGGTATGTCAACAAAAGTTTTTAGGAAGTAACGCGAATTAGTTACGTTAGATGTGAAAATGTATACACGTTGAGTTTTCAACGTTGAAAGTTTACGTGCATACGAAAAGTAATATGTTAGTTTTCGTCTTAAACGCGTTGTTATGTACTTTGAATTTTTTTATGAGTTAACGGATATAGTTAAAACGAAAATACAGCTTATATTAAAAAAAAAAAAATAAAAATTTTTTACATTTTGTACCCATATTCTCTTAGCGTCGTCATATGACGACACCCAAACTCATTAAATTATATAATTTTTCCAAATTGCGACGAGGACATTGTAGTTTTATGGAGCAAATTTAGTTGGCTTTTAGAAAAACCAAACAAGAAAAATATATTAATGTAATAAATTTAAATTTTTTCCTTCTTTACACGCAAACAAAAAACATGGTTTGGATGACCATATTCGAAGAGCATCATATATTTTTGGGTTTATGATTGCGACAATCATATTATGAAATACCTTTTTCTATCATAATATGATCCCTTAATTACTACATTATGATTCTAAACTGATCCCAATATTATATTATAGTCCTGTATATCATACTATGATCCCTATAGTTTTTTCCCAGCATTCTCTTGAAGGTGAGTAAAAAAGCTGTGCACGATTTGTTTTATTCACAATAGTATAATTATTTATTCAAAGACTAATTTACAAACTTAAATAATAGCGCGTAGAAAAATATTGTTAAAAATACAATTTTACAATGCATCCGAAATGATTATAACATGTTCTCAGTGATAATATTAGGTTTCTAATGATCATAATATTTTCCTCATGATCATATTATGGTAATGAAAAAAATTTTGTGATCATTTGGGATCATATTATAATCACCAGGAACATATTATAATCAGTACGTAAATATTATGATCATTTCGTAGTGCACTTACATTTTTTTTTTTAATTTTGCACTTTTTTCAATTTTTTTTTCGTACAAATCTAAAATCTATCACACTTCTTATTACAGACGCTGTGAATAAAATCAATTACTTTTTTCACTTAATTTATAGCAGTAAACAATTTATTGCATAATAAACAATAATTTCATTTAAGTATTGCTTGACAATCTATATCTCTCTAGACTTCTTGGGTAGAGCGATTTCTTTCTTCCAAAATCAATGTCACTATTAAAATTAATACCAATAAGATATTTTTCTATTTTTTAAGTCTTTTTTTTAATACATTACAACTTCTTTCCACAAAATCTTAAACAAGACTGACGCTAACTTATAGATGACGCTTTTAAAAATATATACTGATCATCCCATGGTTGTCGAAACTATAGCAATGATTGTGAACATGATTTCTCTCAACTCAGATAATAATATGATTGCAATCCGAAGAGAGGAATATGATTGTCAAAATAATATATGATTGTAGACGATAGAAATATTGTGACAATCGACAAAAAGAGAGATTTTAACTATAAAATGGTTATAGGTGACAATATCATTTGTAAAGTATGATTAATACATTAATAATTTGATTGCAACAACCATCCCAACAAACAGTTCGTTCCGTTTATGCACCGTTTTCGGTACGTCACAAACGGAATCCAACTCCGTATACGTACCGTTTTCTGGATCCGTATACGGACCAGAAAACGGAACATAAGGAACATCGAAACTGATTCGAATCCGTTGAAAATCCGTCAATGACGGACCGTTTGAGGACCGTTGTGTCGTGTTAAAAACGGACAAGTCCGTTTAAAGTCCGTCAATGACGGACCGTTTACGGACCGTTATGTCATGTAAAAAACGGACTAGTCCGCTGAAAGTCCGTCAATGCCGGACCGTTTCCGGACCGTTATGTCGTGTAAATAACGGAGTGAATCCGTTTTTAGAATGCCGTATTCGGACTTTTATATCTACCTAAATTGACAAATTACTAACTTTAATATTGTATGTTTGCATGTTTTTTAATACATTTATTAAATAATTCATTAATTTCATTAAAAACTTTGCTCACAGCCGGTGCAAATAACTTCATTAATCGGCCTCGAAATTCGCAAAATTGACCCATAACTAGATCCAATATATATCTACAAGCAAAAGAAACAATTTATTAATTGAGGTTTAATTAAATGTATGCACGATTGAGAGTTTTCCTACGATGACAATTCGCAAACTTTTTTACTAAAACTGTTTAAGCGGGGTTTACATTATATCATAAGACATAGATCCTGTCCAAAAAGAGATGCAGATAGCCAAAACCCTATAGTATAAACACATTATGACTGATAAGTACAGAAAATCCGATTGAAATTTTAAATCAGATTTTTTTAAATATTTCATAACATTATAAGAATTCGATGTTAACATCTCTTTTCATCTGGTTGCATTTGATGGTGTAAACACATATACATACAAGATTTTTTTGACAATCACATCAGACGTAAAATCAGATAAAAATTCAGTTAATGCAAACCCAACTTTAGGATACAGTACCATAAAATAACTATATTTGCTTAATTGCATTCGGTTACACAAACTATCGTGAAAAAAAAATTATAAACACTTACTATTTAATGATTCTATGTCAATTAAAGTAATTTGGCTACTGCAGCAGCGGCCAAGACAGAATGCTCGTTTTTGCGACATCCAGAAACTTTTTTAACCGACTTTACCGCGCCACCCGTATTAAATTATTTAAATAATTCCAATTTGACGGCAAAAATTCACGAATAAACTGAATAAAGACGACGCCGTTAGCTCCGGAGTTCAAACTGATGAAAATTGGTGAAGTTCGTATTTAACGGTGCAGAAACGGATACACCAAAACGGATTCAAAACGTATTATATTCGAAAATCCGAAAGTACGGTCCGTTATTGTTCCGTATACGTACAAGCTTTGACGGATACCTGTTTTACGGACCGATAATGTTCCGTAAAAGCCGGATTGATGATTCCGTACATGCCGGAGAGTCCGTAAAAATGTTTCTTGGGATGTATGGCAGTAGTGACCATAGTTTGGTAGCTGTGATCATATTGCAACCATATCTTTTCTCTGCGTGTATTGAAAGAAATCATAATTTTTGCAGTTTTGGAATTTTTGTGATTTTCGGTCATTCACTGTGTCCAGAAACAATAACCAAAGTGGATAAAATAAACACATTATGAATATTTGACATTTTTTGTTTACCAAACTCTTAACAAAAGTCCTTCCACGTTTAAAGTAACGGTATTATGCACATTTAAAAAGAGGCCTTTTCATGTCGTCACGATAGGATAAATGGGTTAAAAAAGTTGAAAAGTTGAAATTAGCACGCAAAATGGCAAGAAAAAACAGCAAAATTGGCATGAAAAAAATGCAAAAATGGCGGGCTTATCCGAAATATTTAATAAAATACTACACCTTGCACATTTGTAATTCAGAAAATATCAATTCATCAACTGAAATTTAGAAAATATCAATTGAAATTCAGAAATCATGAATTACAATCCATATTATTTCTGAATTTACTAAGGATAGTATCGTACTAAAGAAATCATAGTACTAATTTTAGTAAAAACTAAACAAAAAAAATTTATAGTATATTTTTGGGATGAAATAATAAATATAAATGTTAACAATTTACGTACAGTGTTAATTTAAAATTAAATCCTTAAAGTATACTATAAATTTTGTTTAGTTTTTACTAAAATTAGTATTATAATTTCTTATAGGAAATAAATTCCTCCAAAAAACAATATTTTAAGCACGGAAAAAATCGGCTACGATGAAATCAAGATAGTTAATATGTTGGTCAATGGATTATGTATGCAGATATTCTTTTTCAGGTTTGAATTTAATAATAAAAAAATAAATCGTTTATTTTGTACCGGGGAGTTTATTCGGCGATATCACCTTTTTATCTTCCAGGTTAATAAATTAGCAATATCGCCGATTTTTCTTCCTGGGGTATTGCTTTCGTATTACCTGGAAGTATTGCTTTTCGGGTAACAGTTATTCCCGGTGGAGGAAACTTCCGCAATACGAAATTGATATTGCCGGCAATAAATGTTTTCTTCCTGGCAATATGATCGGGAAATTTTCTACGTATTGCCATGATTGCTAAAAGTAGTATTAATATTTCTTTAGTACGATACTACCTTAGTAAATAAGTACATATATTTATTGCGATATCTTTGGCAAATGAAAACTTTTTTATTTGAAATTTTGCAAGAACAGTTTTTGGAAGTAACCTCATATTATACTTAAAGTTGGACTTTGGGGACAACTTGGAAAGCTATTTTGTTGAAATATTTTCCTTTTAATTGCTTCTTCACTAAGGCATAACATTTATGAAGGTCGATTTTGCATCAATTGGTTAAAACCATAAAAACTAAAAATCCACATAAAACGCGAACAGTGGTTTCAATATCTAGTTTTGTGCATCAAGTGTTAACATAAATATGACTGCAGGTCCTTTGCCTACATTTCACAACAAAAATTGATATTGATTGCATTTGAAAATTTTTGTATATAAAAAACTAAATGAAATCTGTACCTTAGATCGAAAAATAAACTACGCCATTGTAATCAGCATGTTCGAAATATACAGAACTGATGGTCAGATCTCCATTAATTATTTCTGTGTTATCCAGTGTTATCTTTCAGAGGATTCAGTAAATTCCGTTGTTTTGGCTAGATCTAGTGATATTTTCAACTGGCTATAAAAATTGCTTTTATTTTAACCCTTATTATCCTAGCGTAGCCATATGATACAAATTCAAGAACATATTGGAACATATATTTTCAAAACAAAACATTGCAGTAGGAATCATAGGTGCCTGTTCCTACGAAAAATCAGTGACTCTTAGTTATGACTGTATTCCCCATGTATTTGTTGTTGCAAAGTCATAATAAATTATATTTATTCAAATTTTTGTTTGAAAACTTCAAAAAAATTAAGACCCGGTATCAGAGACTATTAATTATAGAGATAGGAAATCAAAACTTACACTAGTCACCGATAGAGGGCGCTGGAATTTAGTATTACCTGAGCAACAGTTTAGTATCAGCTGAGCCAATATTTTAAAAGACAAAAACCGCTGAAAACTGCTCAAAATAAGGAATAAACAGCTCGGAATATATTCAAATAATAAAATTTTTGCTTTGTTGTTTATTATTATTTAAATTTAAATAAAAAAAAGAAAATTGTCAATTTTTTGAATAAAGTGCCATCTAGTGATTGAAATATTTTTATCAGGGGTATGGCATCACCAGAAAAATAAGTTATAAAATCGTTATCACTAGATGGCACTTTGTAAAAAATATTGACAATTTTCTTTTTTTTTATTTAATTTAAATAATAACAAACAACAAAGGAAAACATACAAACAAATATTTCAAATTTTATTATTTGAATATATTGCGCGTTTGTTTTTTCCTTATTTTGAGCAGTTTTCAGCAGTTTTTGAGTTTTTAAATATAGGCTCAGCTGATACTAAACTGATACTAAATAGTTGCTCAGGTAATACTAAATATCAGCGCCCTCTATCGGTGACTAGTTTAAGTTTTGATTTCCTATCTCTATAATTAATAGTCTCTGATTTTTATAACGTATTTTTTTGGTGATGCCATACTCCTGCCTGGTATCGATACAATCATAACATTGACAAATAAAATTAGAATTTTTTTTAATTTTATTGTTGTTTTGTATGAAAAGTTATGACTCTCAGTCTTAAAAATAGTCTTAAGACGGTCACAATGATTCACAAGTAGGAATAGGCACCATAGTATGCTTTAAAAGTTTGGGTATAACCACAAATAAAAAGTTTAGGATTTTGATTACAGGGTTACCACATACTGATTTTATTATCTTTATATCGATTTTTTTAAAAATACTTAAAAAGTCACAAAGTAAAAATAAAAAAAAAATAATTTTCGTTGAAAAATTTGCACGATTTTTTAATTTCGGGGAATGTCGGTTAAAAACAAACATTTTTTCAAAAAATTTTATTGAAAATCTTTTTTTATAGAGCCATACTGTCAAGATTGTCAATCACACATTCTGTTAACGTATGTATAACCGACCGTCGCCAACGGTTTGTCAACATTGTGCCGATCGTATTTTCCTACGGGTTATTACCTCAGTTTCAATAGTGTTAAATTCCTCCAAACATTGACCAATTTATTGAATTCCAAGAGTTAGTTGTCTAAACATCAACGAAACTTTAAAGTAAAGCTTTGGAATGAAAAGCTCTTTCAATACAATGCTTTGGAATAATTAACTAAAGCTTTGCCATCGACTTCAAACTAGCTTTCAATGTTTAAGTTGAAAACTTATCAAAACAGTTTAACGCGATCAGTCGAAACGAACAGTAAAGTTGAATTGGTTTTTAAAGTGTTGGTGTATAATTTAAAAATTATAAAAAAATACAAAAATATTTACATTTGGCATTAAGTACATTTTTTGCAATTGTAAAGAAAAAACAATTCGTTAGGACCGGTTTAGCGGAGCAAATTGATTATATCATCGCAAGTCGTCGTCGACGTAAATTTTAACTAAATACTGCAAATATCAAACGCACTTCAACAGAAAAAAGTAAAAAATGTATATTTATAGCATTTCACAATTATTTGGACTATTAGCAAACAACGCTTTGACTTGAACGATTTTTATAATTTTTCGTTTTAGATAGTTTTTATTTTTTTTTATTATAATTATATATAAAGACATTCATTATACAAATAGTAAGACAACAAAAATAATTTGTTGTGGTAGCTGATTAAAGTGTGTAACAAAAGAGCTGAAAGTGATCAGATCAGAGCTTTAAAGAATTAATTCTTTTACCGTCGTTTCTAATTTAAAAGACAATGCTATATCTTCTATGAAAGGTATTGCAAAGTTCGAAAACTGGCACTAAAAAATAACACAGTAAAAATGAAAAGCGTCCGAAAACATAGAATATTTCCACTTTTCCCCATAAAGATTGTTTATTCAAAAACCACTCGGGAAAAAATGTATACAATCAAAAACTTTTTCCAATGAATTTGAATAATTTTGCAGTTTTTTATGAGTCTGAAAATAATCAGTCAGTTTTTATCATCTTTTTGGAAGGTAGACTGCTGACTTATTGATCTTCAAAAAATAATTTTCATGACTATTCCTACGAAAAATCTGTGACTCTAAGTTATGACTGTATCATCTAAACAAACAAATTTTTTCACACACATTTAAATATTTTTTGTATACGTATAGGACTTATGTCCAACATATTCTCATGAGATACATACGTTCACTGACGACGAATGTCAAAGAGTAAGAGATCTATGTAATCTATGTACTGTATTCCCCATATATTTGTTGTTGCAAAGTCATAATAAATTATATTTATTCAAATTTTTGTTTGAAAACTTCAAAAAAATTAAGACCTGGTAGCGATACAATCATAACATTTTGTGCGTTCGGCAGATACAATTTAACAGTCAACAGTTCTACAATAGTTGTGCAACTATCTGCTGAACGACCTGATCACTAACCGCTCAGTCTGAGCGCTCAGGTAGCGCTGTCATATTTTGGTAGCGTCAAAAATGTTTGCTACTTTTGATCAAATAGTATTACATTTGTTGTTGTTGATTTTAAAAAATTTTTGTTTTGTATTGACAAATAAAAACATACAAATATAATTCAAAAACAAAAAATTTAAAAAATCAAAGGAAAATTTAGAAAAAATGTATTTAAAAACAAAACAAAGAAAACATCGTTCAGCAGAGTAAGTAATAACAAAGCGCTACAAGTCACCGGTAACAGTTTAAGGTTTCTCTGCCGAATGCTACCATTGACAAATAAAATTTGAATTTTTTGAATGTTATTGTTGTTTTGTATGAAAAGTTAAGACTCTCAGTCTTAAAAATAATCTTAAGACGGTCACAATGAGTCACAAGTAGGAATAGGCAACTAAAACTCTTAAAAAACATAACACCGGAACGATAAAAAGGCTTCAGAAATAGATTTATTTTTGAACCAATTGAAATTTTAAAGTCGTTTTTCAGAGTAATTTTTAAGTCGAAAAGAAAGGCTCTTTGCTTGAAACACTTTTATAGACAAATTTTAATATTTTTGAGAGCGTCTTAAATTTTTAACACGGGGCTTAAGGAGACAGTTTCAATTAAAACACTAACAGAAAACATTCTGTAACTACTTAAAACAAATTAGTTCAAAATGACCTTGGAGAAAAAAACTGCTGAAATTAGCAGATTGTTTTTGTTAAATATTAGTAAAATAGGAACAGCAAAAATAAAACTGTTAAATCCACCGAATTTTAATTATACTTGAGTTAAATTTAAGTTAATAGACAATGACAACTTAACCTGCTAAAACCCGCAAAAAATGTTTGCTAACAAATTGGTAGACAAAAAAAATTACAAAAAATTTATAATTTTTTAATGCAAATAACATCAACAGTTTACAATTTTTTTTAGCAAAAAAAAGTGGTTCCAATTAAAGAACCAATTATCTCAAAGATCTGGTTGCTGTTGTTTTAGATGAAACAAATGATTTTAAAGTTTTTCTTTGACGTTTAAGCCATTCACTCACTGATTGAACAAACATCAATCAGTCATTAGTTGTAATGTTTTAAAAACAGAATGTATTCGGTAGCAATTTCATATTCATATTCCCAGTTTAGTTTTTTTTTTTTACATTATGGAAAAACCACTTGATTATTTTATGACGTAAATTTATCACCAAACGATTATTTAATTAGTGACACCTTATTTGTTTTTAGTTTGTATATTCCTTTCTCCCTCGTTAGCTGGCGGTTTTTAAATGATTTTGAATTTTATTTAAAAGTCACTATCAATTGACCTTATTTATGGTTTATCAGTATTAAAATTTTTTCTATTTACAATAATCTGTTTTTCGCCTTACAACGAGCTCATAAATAAAAAATTCATTGAATTTTATTTAAATCTACGACAGTTATTGATGTTACTATATTTAAAACGCTTTTAAGATATTTGGAAATCCCAACATTTAAACGAGATAAAGTATGTACTAAAGTGTCTAGTAATTACTGTATAAATATACGAGAGACTCGTTTAACAATTTAAGCGTGTCAGTATTATTTCGCAAGATTTATTTAACAAAAATTAAATTATATACATACCTTACCCCCTTACAATCTTGTTTATAGTCTTGATCATTAACACTCCTAATTTTTGGGTTGTTTAATTATTGAATGACTGCTACATAAATATTAGTAAGATAGCAACAGCAAAAATAAAACTGTTAAATATACAGAATTTTAGTTATATTTGAGTTAAATTTGTGTTAATAGAAAATAACAACTTAACCTGCTAAAATCAAATAAAATTAAAAATTTTGCGAAATATGTAATTAGTTGGCTAAAAAATTACAAAAAAATTTTAATTTTAGATGTTTTTTTCGATTTTGTTTTAATGAAAATTAAAATACAATGTTCTGAAATAAGCAAATAAAATTAAAATTCTGTAAAATTAAGAGTTTTATTTTTATATTTTTATTTTACTTGTATTTAGCAATAAAATCTGATCAGTTTAGCAGTTTTTTTGCTAAGTAATTTTTAACTAATTTTTAGTAGCTTTTTCTGCTATTTTTATAGATTTATTTCTATGAGTGTACCCTCCAAAAATAATCTTGTAATTTATCCCGCAATCAGCTTAAAACTACGCACTGTTTGAATACAAAACTCGGGACATCCTAAAACACATATTTATAAAGTAAATTTTAGAAACTTTCAATTGATATTCGTATTTATCAATTGTATTTCAGAAATTAGTAATTTTATTTTAGAAATTATCAAATGTACAGAGCAAAATTTTTTTGAACTGGTTGCTTTTGGATTTGTTCTAAAATAGGCGTTTTACCACCGGTTCCGTGGAACAGGTCCTAGAACTGATTCCTGGAAGTCAAAATGGAAGGCTTCACTGTCGCAGAACCACTTCAAGAACCGGTTCCAAAGCAAACTGTTTTAGTTTGGAGGAACAGAACCTGTTGCTTTTGTGACAAACTCAAACAAAAATCACCGATGATACAATAGAAAAAAGTCCGTAAAAATTTTAGTTAAAACTACTAAAAATTAGTTAAAAATGATGCTGCAGAAAAAACTGCTAAATTAGCAGATTATTTTTGCTATATATTAGTAATATTTTAGCTATATTTGAGTTAAATTTTTGTAAATGGAGAATAGCAAATTAACCTGTTAAAATCAGCAAAAAAATTTGCTAAATAATTAGTAGCCTAAAAAATTACCAAAAAATTTATATTTTTTGAAGTTTTTTCGATTTTTTTTAAATGCAAATAAAAATCGAGCCTTTTGAAAACAGCAACTTACAATTTTTTTAGTAAATATTTCTGCTAATTTTAGCAGAATAGACTGCTATTTGCATTCAACTAAATTTAGCTTAAAATTAGCAAAAATTTTGTAGATATAACATTTTATTTTTGCTATTTTTAGTCTACAAATATTTAGCATAATTTTCTGCAGATTTTACAGTGCAATTTGCTATTTTCAATTAACTAAAATTAAGCTAAATATAACTAAAATTCTGTAAATTTAACAGTTTTACTAGTTTTTAGTAAAAAAATCCGCTAATTTTAGCAGTTTTTTCTGCAGCATCATTTTTAACTAATTTTTAGTAACTTTTTCTGCTATTTCTACAGATTTATTTCTATGAGTGTAGAACATAAATTGGAATAGGTTGCATGCAAGTACAAGTTGTTCTACAACCAGTTCTTTGCATCCGACAATTTTGCTGGGTATATCAGCAATTATCAAATAAATTTTAGAAATTTATTAATTGTACTTCAGAAAATATTATTTGTATTTTAGAAAATATTAATTGAATTTAAGATATTATCAAATACAATTGATTGTTTCTGAAAATCAATTGATAAATCGAAATAAATCGAATCGAAATAAATTTTGAAATTCAATTGACAAATTTTAAATTCATTTAAAATTTCTGAAATTATAACTTCTGGAAACCAATTCAAATCTGGAAATCAATTGATTATTTCTTAAAAACAAATAATAAATCTGAAAAACAATTGTTAATTTCTGAAAAATAGAAAATGGTGTAGTTTTAGACACAAAGAAATGAAATCGTTATCGAGACCGAATTATAGATTCTATTTTTACACATTTTATGATATTGACATGGGGAATCAAAGAAATGTACAATTTCAATACCATTGAAAATTTTCAACAAAAATGTTTTCTCTTCGTTCTTATTTGTCAAAATTTATATTATTTGGCTTGTTTTGATGCTATAGCTTTTACGAAATCCCATACAAAGTTTGACATTGGGCATTAGACCGTACCACCTTACAGTAAAAAAAAGTGCGCCGTACACCCTCCAATATGAAGTATTTTTGCAAGGCAATTAAGAAAAAATTTTTTTTTGCCGAACGTAGGGGTCGCCATTTACATTTTTCGTTATATCTTTGGCATTTACACACAGAGAACAGATTCGTTGTGTCAACCGAATTTGTTGCCAACCGAATTTTGGTAGTTACATGTACTATCACATTATTCGGTTGCTGCTATAGAAGTAAAATAAATTAAAAACCATTAAAACGTAGCTCCAATCGAATTGAGTTAGTAGTTCCAATCGAATCATTTTATATAAATAAAACACTGTTTCCAATAGATTTTTTTTTTAATTTTTTAAAATTATAAAGATTATGAATCATAAACAAATACATATTGTCTTAAATATATATGTTTAAATAACAAAAGCACACACAATTAAGATGTAAGCGGGTATATTTAACACAAGAAAGAGTCCTTTGAAGTCGTCCATTTTAGAAGAAAAACTTAGCATCTGCGATTATTTTATCACTGCTTATTGTGCATTTATTGATTTTGGTGTTAAAACTCCTCTTTTTATTGTTGTTTTATCCTAAACATTATGGAACAGGAATATTTTTAGAAAAGCATTTTAACACCTGAAAACAAATTGCAAAGTTTAGATTATATTTGGAACCATACATATTTACACACATATATATAACGTACCTTGAATGCATTAATTTTTTTCCTTGTAGACATACAGATTTGTATGTCAGATGCAGCATCGTTTTCTTTATATATATATTTGTTTCTTTTACTCCTGCAAGGAGCATAGGGCCGTTTTCTTTAATTTATTTTAAATATATTTTTGGCTGCATATACATTTTTTATATTCACAATTTTCTATAATTATTCGAGTCCATCCTAGACTCATATAATATTTATTAATACTACTGCTTTCGTATTTATTTACTTAAATTTTCTGTAATTCCTTTTTTTTATTTTATAGTTTATATTTTTATTTTGACAATTAAATGTTTTATAAATAACCGATAATATCGGTTGTGATTTCCGAAATAGGAAATATTTTGAATAATTGGTGTTAAGATGACTGACTTTCGGTTACTGAAGTATTTTCATTAGTTGTGATCGCTCACATTAAGTGTGTTTGGGTACCCAAAAATTTGCACAAATTCGTACAAATTTGTACAAGTTTTTACTGGAAGGTGTTTGTTTACACAATTACTCAGTAAGGAGAGAGGAAAAATAGAGAGTAAAGTGACAGTTCAATACCAGAGAACTTACAAGTTTTTACTGGATGAATTTTTGCTAGTAAGAATTTGTAAGAAAAAAAACATATGATTGAAAACATATGATTAAAGAAACAAAACATTTGTCTAAATAATTTTGAAATATTTTTTTGTAAAAATAAAAGATATTTAAATATAAGCTTATTTACGATGGAAGGAGTAAGTAGGTGATCATTTTATTAGGTTTTATTCGTTAATCCAATAATTTGAATAGGTTTATTTCGCAATCAGCTATATTAATAACTGTTGCCAATTTAGCTATTTTCTCGGCAAATCTAGCGATATTTCAACTCGTTTAGCGGGATAAAATATAATTTAGCTATTAGTGGGAAAACTAGAGATTTTTCTTTTTAATACAGTCTAGACATTTTCTTAAGGCATATCTACCCGAGAGAGAAAACTACTAGAGATAGAGCAAAAAACACCTCTAAATAGCTTAAATCATTCACAATAGAGCTAATTAGAGGTGTTTTTTGCTCTATCTCTAGCAGTTTTCTCTCTCGTGTAGATGTGCCTTTAGCATTTTTTTACATTTATTTTATTGACAAAATTTTTGAATCATTATTATTCAGCGATTTATCGTTAAATTTTTATGGAAAACAAAAAAGTTCGAAAAGTTGGGCGATGTATCAATAATTTTTTAAAGGCACATCTACACGGTATAGAAATCTCGTAGAGTTTGCGCTAAATTTGTCATCTCTAATATTGTTGGCACTAATTTTTATCGTAGAAGTACCATCGCTAGTTTTCAAGTATTTGTTTTTATTTAAATTGTTGTGTTTCAAAGAATAATTTTTTCTCAAAATACCAATAGGTGAGTTTAATAAATTGAAATGTTCAATTATGTTACAAGACATTTTAAAAATTGTTAATAATTAAAGAAATTGTATATGACAGCAATTGTCAACGGTCTAGAGATTACATTTCGTAGACTTATACAGAGCTGCATTTTCATAAAGTCTAGCGAGTTTTCTATCTATATAGTTTTCTATATAGTTTTCAATTATCTATATAGAAAATTGCTAGAGATAGAGCAAAAAACACCTCTAAATAGCTTAAATCATTCACAATAAAGCTAATTAGAGGTGTTTTTTGCTCTATCTCTAGAAGTTTTCTCTCTCGTGTAGATGTGCCTTAAGAAAGTTTTAAGAAGTTTGAAAAATATAGCTATTTTTGTGAAATTTTTCAACAGGACCTAAAAAGTTCGTGAAATTTAGAGATTTATCGCTTTTTTATTTTTTTTTTATAATTTAGATATTTTCTAGTGATTTTTTAGTTTCATTTAGCGATATTTTTAGGAAAGAAGTTGGCAGCAGTATTTTACTAATTCTTACAATTTTTCTGTTTGCGTACATTTTTAGATATTTTTCTTTTTGAGAGTAAATTTTGCCTTACTCTCTGTAAATTTGTTACTGAGTAATTTTTACTGGACTTTACTGGAAAAGTACCCAAACACACCTTTTAAATTTCTAATGTTTATTTCGAAATCAGCTGTTTTAACTACTGTTGCAAATTTAGCTATTTTCTCGTAAAATCTAGCGATATTTTAAATCTTTTGGCGGGATAAAATATGATTTAGCTATAATAGCAGGAAAACAAGCGATTTTTTTAAAGTCGGTCTTGACGTTTTCTTAGCATATTTTTTACATTTATTTCGTTGACAAAATCTTGAATCATTATTAATCAGCGATTTATCGCTAAATTTTTATGGAAAACTTAGAAGTTCAAAAAATTTAGTGATGTATCGATAATTTTTTGAGAAAATTTTAAAAAGTGCGAAAAATATATGTAGCTATTTTTGGGAAATTTTTCAACAACCTGAAAAGTTCGTGAAACTTAGCGATTTATCTCAAAAATTTTTAAGTTTTTTATAATTTAGTATTTTCTAGTGATTTTTTAATTTGATTTAGCGATATTTTTAGGAAAAAAGTTGGCAGCATTATTTTACTAATTCTTACAATTTTTCTGTTTGCGTACATTTTTAGATATTTTTCTTTTTGAGAGTAAATTTTGTCTTACTCTCTGTAAATTTGTTACTGAGTAATTTTTACTGGACTTTACTGGAAAAGTACCCAAACATACCTATTATTGAAGATATTTTAATATATTTTTATTTCGTGTATTATAACTGATTATTTGTAACAATATTAATGTAATTTGTATTAGCATTGGTTGATACAACCAAGAAATAATTTTAAATTAAAATTAAAGAATTTATAAAAATTAATTGATCTAATTTGGTTGATGCAACTAAAATATTATTAACATTCCTATTTTAATGGGTACATTATAACATTTTGGTAATTTAAAGCAATTGTTACTATCGAATTGGAGTATAATATATTGCTTTTGGCTTAATTGGTTAGGAACACTGATTTTTGAAGCAAAAATATTGTTCATTTAGTTACAGTTTTTAATTTTCGGTCATTAGATAAATGTCCTTGTTTATGCAATTGATATTATACAACTGCATTTAATATTATGTTATAGTAGTTAAATCTTGGTAATTATATTCGATTTCCAAGTGATTCATTTTCTGTGTGTACAGTCGGATCTTAAAGTATGATCGATGTTTTTCTCTCGAGGAGACCATTTCATGGCTAAGAAATATAGTTTTCTATTCGAAAAACATAAAATTTTGTCAACAATTAATTTTTTTCTACAAACAACACAGTACAACACTAAAAATGCATCGGGCATGCGACATATCAATTCTGAAAGATTTTAGGATGAATATCACGAATGTGAACACCAAATTTCGAAATTAGCTCTAGTTTTTGAAAAATCTGCAAACTTAACTTTTAGCAAAAAGACAGTTTTTTGTTAACATTTCTTATCTATTCATATAATGACTAAACCACGGATAATTTTTAATATGGTTTAAAAATATAGACTTTGGGCTATTAGAAACATATCAACTTATTTTGATTAGTTAAAGGATCTAGGATGAAATGGCAATTAAAGTGAAAACTTCACTTGTTTTCTTGTTTTGCAAATCTAATAAAATCCATAAATGACGTAAATTCATATTCCACTAAATTCTTTTTATCAAAAGAATCACAACTTCTGCATCAACATTTGCAGAAAATTCATTCTGAAATACACAATTTACATCTTTTTTATTTGAAATAAATTTTATATGAATTTACTATGGCAAAAGGAAATAAAGTAAATTTTTGAACTGCATATTTTAAAATCATTATTTTTTCGAAATTTGCACTTCAATTACCTAAAGCTTTATTAAAACTGATTAGAAAATATGTATATGTTTTATATTTCTGAATGGTTTCCTCTAATTTTAAGTATTAAAAAAGTCAGTCTTTGTCAGGTTTAGTCAATATTAACTTAAAATTTAAACAGAAAATGCGAAATTTTTTTAATAAATTAAGTAACATGAGATGTTTATTTACTAAAGGTATAAATTCAAATATTACATATTCCTTTCATCGCAGATTATTTATTAACGAAATCGTGAAAAAGAGAAATTTTAAATGCATATACCTATAGAGAATATAATCGCAGCTGTCAAAACGTGCAATATATCAAATTAAAGGGCATATTTCATAATTTTAAAACTTTGCAAAAAATAGCGTTATTACTTTCAGCTTTATATTTTTTTGCAAAAAGTTTATTAAAAAATTTAATTTTCCTACAAAAACGTTTTTGCAAATATTTCTTAAACTATAGCTAACGTCAAAATTCTAGGGCCATATTCGTGATCTCCGTCCCAAAGTCTATTAGAAATGATGTGTCGCAATCCCGATGCATATAATTTTTGTTTATTTTGTTTTATTACACAGAAATAATCAAATTTTTCCCGTTCTTGTTTACTAAAATTTACGTTGTTTTTTTATTGCTAAATTAAAATGAAAACTGAAACCAGGCTTGCATAAAAACTACATTAAATATTAAAACGACTAAAAAGGTTAAAGTCGGGCATGCCGACTATACAATACCCTACACCAGTCTGGTTAAAAGCCAACTAATGTTTGGATCCGAAATTCGAATGGGTTAAAATGGGACTTGTGTCAAAATTTTCTATAATGTGAGTCAGCGAACCAAATTTCATTAAAATATCTATATTTGCGACCTGCAGTTTGTAACTAACAATTTTGGGGGGACCCTTATATGGGCACTAGGTCTAAACATGGACCAGTGTTAACCAAAATCAATAGGCTTCGTCCTTGGGCTGATATAAATCGGTGTACCAAATTTCATCAAAATATCTTAATATTTTCGACCTGCAGCGTATAAACAATATAATTTTGGGGGGACCCTTATATGGGCACTTGGTCTAAACATGGACCGATGTTAACCAAAATCAATAGGCTTCGTCCTTGGGCTGATATAAATCGGTGTACCAAATTTCATCAAAATATCTTAATATTTGCGACCTGCAGCGTATAAACAATATAATTTTGGTAGGACCCTTATATGGGCACTAGGTCTAAACATTAACCAAAATCAATAGGCTTCGTCCTTGGGCCGACATAAGTCGGTGTACCAAGTATCATGAAAATATCTTAATATTTGCGACCTGTAGAGTGCGCACAAGAATGCATGGACAGACAGACGGACGGACATCGTTAAATCGAAATAAAAAAAAATTCTGAGTCGATCGGTATACTATAAGGTGGGTCTGGGACCAATATTTTTTGGTGTTACAAACATCAGCACAAACTTATAATACCCTGACCACATAGTGGTGTAGGGTATAAATAGCACTAACAATAACTGTTTTTAAAAATTCTTTTTTACGACTTTTACGAAGAAAACCTTTACGGTGGGTCTCATACTGCAGGTTTAAACTTAGATTAATAGTTAACCCAAAAATTTGTTGTTGTTTTGTGTACATTTTTTGACATTTTATTTTGTTTTTAGTTAAGTTAAAGTTAAACCTACAGTATGAGACCCACCGTTAGTTATTAAATTATTTAAAAAATCAATCGAACCCTAAACATATTTTATTTTGAAATTTTCAAGAATTTAAGGCATTTTTTGAAGAATATTTAGATTTGAATTTTTCAAGTTTGTCTGTTTAATACAATAGACCTTTATCCATAATCGATATCATGTTTTTTTGTATAAACAATATTCTAGATTCTAGGACATTAATCTTATAAAACTCTTAGGCAAAAAGGATTTATTTGTGTTAAAAACTTTAAATTAATATAGAAAATCCTTAAAAGGGTGAATTTGTTACTCCTTTTGTAATTATGCGAACAAACTTGACTGATGTTTTCTGAAAACTATACAAAGTTAATATAATCTTCAAAATTTTAAATATCCCCAAAACATTTTTTAAATCCCCAAAAAATTTCCCTGTCCCCAAATGAAAATTTTTGTCCCCAAGACCAACAACAAATCCCCAAATTTGGGGACAAAACCCCAAGTCTGGCCAGCCTGACAGAAACTGACATTTGATGGCAGACATAATGGCGAGAGCAGAAAAATAGAGTAAAATAGTAAAAATAGTAAAATAGTAAAAACAGAGACTATTAATTATAGAGATAGGAAATTAAAACTTACACTACTCACCGGTAGAGGGCGCTAAAATTAAGTATTACCAGAGCAACTATTTAGTATCAGTTTAGTATCAGCTGAGCCTATATTTAAAACTCAAAAACAGCTGAAAACTGCTCAAAATAAGAAAAAGCAAGCGCGGAATATATTCAAATAATAAAATTTGAGATATCCGTTTGTCTTTTTGCTTTGTTGTTTGTTATTATTTCAATTTAAATAAAAAAAGAAAAGTATATATTTTTTGAACAAAGTGCCACCTAGTGAAATCGATGTTACAACTTATTTTTTTTTCTTTTTGGTGATGCCATACCCCTGGGCAAGAGCCGCTTGCATGTCAACGATATCGTGATATTGCAATAATATTAAAATTAACGAATGAGTGACTACATGTATTTTGTTTTTGCATTGAATGTATTTTGTTATTGTATTTTCTTTCATGTGACGAAAAATGTAATCTAGAAACACCAGCTAAGTGTCTTCACTTGCGATAAAATTATTTTGACAATTGCTTGCTATCGTTTTATTGCATGTCAAGATTTTTCAAGTGTAAAAATTACCCTCCAATTTAAAAGCCCTCAAAATCTAACTTAAATTCTAACCCCTGAATTCATAAATGCTTTGTAAATTTGTAGCAGGTTTACAAAACGTCATTTTCATACAAAATTTGTTCAATAAACCTCCTATACTTTTACAAAGCGTTTATGAATTTAGGGGTAAAAATTCACAACACACAAACATAAAACATAAACAAAAATAAAACTTCAATTTTTCACCAAAAAAATAATAGTATTGTATATTAAATTTGGGCGAAAATAAACTCTACACAATTTTCACTTGAAACTCATTATTGGGAAAAATAATTTTTTATATGGGTATAACAGTTTTTTCACTTGAAATCCAAACAACTGACCATGCTGTATGCCAGATTCACAATTCTGGAGTACTCCACTCTGCAGCGTGGATTTTATTTCCTTCTTTTTCGCACTTACCTATTTTTCTTATCATACCATCTCTATTTGAGCACACTCTGCAGAGTGGAGTACTCCAGCATTGTGAATCCGGCTTTAAGCGCCGCAAGTTGTTTTTTTACGTAGAAGTTGTTTACTTTGCTTTAGCAACAACACAAGGCTATTGAACTGTGGGTATTCTCCCCTCATAAAAAATATTTGGTCATTATCGTATACTTTGATAAAATATTTTGAAGTTATTTAAAGAGGACATCTGAAGTAATGAAGAAATACTGGGTGCACCCTCTAATGTCAATAAGAGCAAATAATCGGTCCAGCCTTCATTTTATCAAAGAACAACAATTGTTTTTATCTGTACAATTATGTCATTTGTGTCATAATTTTATTCCCTGCAACGTCAAATGAAAAAAACGAGAAAAATAAAACGAAAAGAAAAACATACAAAATTTGTTTGTTTAAAAAAAAGAAAATAATAAAATATTATTTAAAAAAAAACATGCATTTCCTAATACAAATGAAACAAGATAGTATCCGTTTAACTTATGGATGAAAATTTCCCACAAATGCAAGGTTAGTTATCTGGTATTTTGATATTTGTCTTCTAACATCATTAAAAAATTCCCTTATCATGCAGCTAGCAGCAGTCGTCTTCTATTACGTAACCAATCACCAACGGGCGGCACAGATCCTGGTTCAAGTAAATATGCTTGAAACACCCTAGCACTTGGGACACCCTGGAGTCGTGCTTGGTTTTTAGCTCCAAGCTTACTCTCATTTTACCGAACTTTACCCAAAAAGTAAAGAAACGCACCTATTGTTACGCCATGGATATACCGAAATATTCACATTTTTACGTGAAAAACAACATACTGTGCTTTAAATTATATTTTTTGCTACTGGGATGTTTTATGAATCACAGCTAAATCCAGTATTTCAATGATTTTTTATCGCATGTTTTTCCCCCATATAACAAACAAATCTCTTAATCAAATATGAGTATTTCATTCATACGAATGACGACAAAATGCTAAAGTAAACACTACAGTCTGTTCAACAGTGGGTTGGTTAAGTTTGTTTGGTCACATTTCGTTGCGTAAATTAAAAAAAAATATGTTTAAGGTCTAATTGATGAAATTTATATGCATTAAGCTTTTTTGTAGCTTTGTTTAACCATATTTTGGCAAGACGACTCTTCTTTGCCAATCACACAATGAGTCAGCGTAAAACTCACACGTTTTTAAAACAACAACGATTGAGCAGCATCATTGTTATTTGAAAGCCTAAACAATATAACTAATTTTTTCAGGAAATTTCAAACGGAAATGCTACAAACAATGGAAACGTAGTAGAAGTTGAAATATTGGCTTAAAAAAAAGAGGTCAATTGAAAATAAAATCAAAAAGCGTAACTGAAAACAGGAGTTTCAATTGAATTTGAACATTTTCCGCTATCATACATAAAAGTTCAACTTAAACAAATTTTAATAGATTTGGATTTAACAATTGAAGGACACACTCAAAAGAGCTTGTCGGTAGAATCTAGTAAAAATGATAGTTAAAACAAGAAAAAATGTAGTCAATCTGAACTTTTTAAACAGTTACAAGTAACAAATGTAGGAAAAAAACCTAAAAGTGTTGATAAAACAACTGACAAAAATTGACTACAGGTATTTTGAAACAAATTGGTAAAAACCACTGGCTTGCTTATTATTGACTTGACACATTGGTCACTTTTGAAAAAATTGAGTACACTCAAAATAATACGTCTGTTTGCTGGACAGAAAAATTTGTTTCTTTAACAAAATTTATTCCTGTTTTTTGGCTATAAATAAAATTTATTGATTTTAAAACATTGTTAAATTTAACAAATGTAAGAGCACTTCGAAAGACCAAACAATTTAGATTTCGAGATACGTGCCATTTTATGAATTCGAATTTTTTTATTAAAAATTTCCGAGGGCCCAAGGCCCCACCAAGGTCCATTTTTTGAAAGAGGTAACCTTTTCACGGGGTGTTTCATGGTTAGGAGTAATCGCAATTTTCGTCAATTTTTCTCTATCTCTTCGTTTTCTAGATATGGGCCATTTTGAAAAATCGGGAGTCAAAGAAATAGCATCTTCGAGGTAATAACAAACATGAAAATATTATATTTTGTATTAAGGTATATATAGTTGATCTTTTAATTTGTAAATGAATGTTTTTTGTTTGATTTGAAATCATACAAGTAAAACTACTGAGAAGAAAAAATTGAAAAAAAATTCGATAAGGCCAGCAGGATAGAATACGTATTTTCGGGTCCCGCTACAGACTCATCCTCAGTATCCTATGCCTTGATGGGTTAATAATTGATGATGATCTATTTATATTGAATTTTAAGCAAATAAACACATGTTAACAACTCAATTAGACTAACATCTATCCTGCTGGCCTTATCGAATAAAAAAAAAAAAATTTCTCTGTAGTTTACTTGTATGATCTCAAATCAAACAAAAAACATTCATTTAACAATTAAAAGATCAACTATACATACATCCATATATCTCAACACATTAGTTACAGTGAAAATATAATTTAATAGACCTAATTGTTACTATCAACATGGATTTATGTTGTAGGTTAAAAATAACACTGCATGACACTCAAAAAATTAATGGGGATCTGACCATCAGTTCTATATATGTCGGACAATTACAATGGCGTACTTTATTTTTGGATCAATGTTACAGATTTTTCGCTAAATGTCTTTAAATTTTGGCGGTTCAATTAATATGAATTTTTTTGGGTTAAAATGTAAGCACAGGACCTGTGGCCATATTTACGATATAAATGCGATGTGCTAATCTTGATATTTAACCCTTAAATGCATGATCTCTTCGATTTTAATCATTTTTCTATATATGATTTCTAAAGGCGTTTGCATTTCAAGAAAAATACCAAAAAAAATTTATTTAAAAAAAAAGTGATTTTTATTGAATAATGTGGTTTTTAGCCAAATAGCTAAATTGTGATTATTTTAACGTGTATGAAAAAAAATCTATAAACTATAATTTATACATTTATTTCGCCAAAATTAATTTTATTGCGAGAATGCCACTTTAAATATTTAAACAAATAAATTTCAATATTACACTTTTTGTAAAAAAAACGCGCGTTTTAGATTTTTCACAAATATACAGAGCAAAACCAAGATTTTTACTCTGTTTAAAAATTCTGCGCTAAACTATAGGAACTCTATGTACAGAAGGGGCCCCTAATGCCCAAAAATGCAGTTTTGTGCATCAAGTGGGTTTTTTTTTTATTAAAAAACCGGTATGTTGCCAAATGGTAAGGGTTAAACCACTACTTAGCGTTTTATATATGTATGTATGTTTTTATGGTTTTTTGCTATTTCAGCGACTTTAGTCGCCGAATGTACAATCGACCTCAATAAATGTAATGCCTTAGTAAGGAAGCAATTAAAATTAAAATATTTCAATAAAAAAAATGTATTCATCTATAGCGGCCTATACGTTAAAATTGCGACTTTTCAAAAATTTTATATGGCAGCATAGCTTTCCAAAGTCCAACTTTTAGTATAATATGGGGTCACCTCTAAAAACTGTTGTTGCTAAATTTAAAGCAAAAAAGTTTCCATTTGCAAAAGTTATGGCAATAAATACATTTTTTACTAAGGTTAATATCGTACTAAAGACATTTTAAGATACTAAAATGTCTTTAGTACGATACTACTACGATTCGATACAACAACGCTAGATCGAACATTTTGGGTATTTATTTTTATTTTACTGTAAGTTTTATTTATGGATAAACATAAACTTTTTTGATTATTGTCTTAAATCTTTATTGTGCTATATCACCTAAACAAAGCGATAAATCAAAAATTTAATATTTGTGGTATAGTTAATTCTCCGGTCCAAATATATAGTATAAGTATTATCGCTATCAGAAGAAGAGGGTTAAAAACAAATATAAACAAAATAAGAATTTTAAACATCGTATTTTATTATCAATTCATAGCTTCACAAACTAGAATCGGTAACATAAACTTCTTTACTTTTGAAGTATTTATTGTTAAGCTTTACCGCTTTTTTATTTTAGTAGGATTGAGGTTAAGAAGAAGAATAAAACTTTTGCTCTTAAAATTATAAAAACATTAATTTTCAAATCAGACTAGATCTAGTTTTTTAAAGCAATAGGTACATTTAGTGATTAATTTTATAAAACGCAATTTTGCGTTGCGTTATTTTCCATATTAGGTTTGTTTTTTTCGAATTTTAGATCTATATCTATAACTACTTGTAAAAAAACCACTATCCGTACTTACGTGACTTGTTTGTATTTTTTGTAAACAAATAAAATTTAAACATTTGGGGACGCCTTTGGACGAAATCTGTTTTCGTATATGGGCTTGCCCGGAACGCGAAATATAGCAATTACCTTGAGTGGCATGCCCTCCCTTTACTAACAACCACATAATTCATTTGTTAGCATTTGTTGATTTTCATATTTTATCAATTTTAAAATACTAAAATTTCAAAAAATTCTATGACAGATATTTTTGTTTACATTTAAAAGAGAAAAGCCAAGAATTTTGAAGACTTGACAGCATTTTTATAACTTCTTAATTTTTAAGAAGCTAAATTTATTCCTACTTAAATTTTTTATAAATGCTTAAATTTGTATGGAATATTTATATAAAATTCAAAAAAACAAGCCTATTGTTTTACAAAATAACCCACTCAATTTGTGTCCAGTTATTGTGCTCTGTAGATGACTGTGCAACACGACAATACTGCCCCGATTGAGAATCTCAAGTGCTGCCAAAGCATAATCGATGCCATAATCGCCAACGTTTTTCGACACTGCCGATCGTATTTTTATACACCTGACATAAATTTGTGCGAATAGAAGACAAAATACATGCAAAACATCAACACATTAAGTTTTTTGTAATTAGCAGTACACTCAAAAAACAAAAAGAAGTCAATAAAAAATAGTAATCTCAACAAAAGTTTTCCTAACACTTGGTCGATTGCAAATGAAAAAAAAATTCTTGCTAAAATCAATAAAACTTTTTGCTAAATATTAGTAGACTGAAAAAAATGTCCAGACGTCCACATTAGTAGACAATAGAAAATAACAAAAAAGGAAATAAAGTATGGCTTTTATATTCCCAGTAGCAAAAAATATTAGTACAGAACCAGTTATGTACTAGTTTATTTGAACCAGGCAACTAGTACGAGTTCTACCGCCTCTCCATACAAACAACTGTAGAATTTAACATGGAGATGTCATAGAATTGGGGGCAATTGTCGCCAAATTCACATTTTGGTACTAGTTGTAGAACTAGTTTGAAAATTACAATTTAAGGACGAAAAAAGGGAGCAAAACTGGTGCTAACGTAACACTCGCGGAACCAGTTCTGAAGTGACTCTTTGGAAATAGTACTGTACTAGTTGGTTAAGACCTGAATTATATAGATAAAAACCAAAGATTTTTCTTTGCTGAAATGTAGATTAGACCTATAGTTTCCTCTTACTGAGATAATTAGGTCCATTTACCTAACGGACTTTAAAATATTTTATGTTAACGATTTCTAATCGCAATAAAAAATGTTAGTCTTTATTTGAAAACTCAGACTATATTACTAAAAACAAATGTAAACAAAACTAGAATTTCAAAACTCTTAAGTTCAATCTTTTGAAAGTCTCTGCACACTTTCAATAAAAACAGTAAGTACACAAATGGTTCAAAATTATTGTTTTTTGGACAAAAACAGAAAGCTTTATTGGTACTTATGAGAAATTTATCGAACTAGTTCTGGAGTGACTTTTTGGCACCAGTACTACACCAGTTGATTTGCACCTAAATTCAATTCACAATTCAAAATTAAAGTGTTTATTTCTAAACTATGATTTTTTTATTAAAAACAAATGCAAAGAATTTCAAATCTCGCATTTTAATTTATGTAATTTTTTAAACAGGTCCCACATAGATGGGGTTTAACTAGTACACAACTAGTTTAAAATGATTATTTTGTGAACTAGTTTCGTAATACTAGTCAAAAAACTAGTAATTTTTAGAACTATTTCGACCATTTTCTACTGGGTTATAAAAACCGTTTCCTTAAAAAAGCGAAAGGGAACACAAAAAATTACCCGAACGACCGAAAAAATTACCGTCCTTGTATTACACATAATCACTATTTATAAACATTTTGTTTATACATTCATAAATTTATCTTTATCTTCATTAAATATTTTATATTTTTATATTATTATTTTATATACACATCTTTTGGCGTCCTTTTTTTATGTATGAAAGACATATATAAAAATCTTTCACGGTTGTATTTTTTATGTCTTAGAAGAGTTGTGTTTTAAGCAGGCACGTAGCCCGAAATGATTTGACAAATTTTAAAACCCAACAAAATACGTCGAAAGAAACAAAGTTTTTAAAAAAATTAATAAAAAATATTTATGTTTTGTTTAAATCAAATAGCAAATGGCCAAGTTTCTGAAGTTTTCATAAATAAAATAGACTCGAAATTCAATTGCGAAGACTGTTTTCTAAAAAATTTTTAAGCTATTTGATACCCATGGAAACTGTTTTTGTTTATGTTTTTTTTTATTGTAAAAATCTTGAAGATAATAATGCTAGGCATAATCAAAGAGGTTAGAAAATAAATAGAATGCAATCCTCCCATTTACTGAGAAAAAATTTATAAAATGTGGCTGCAAATAGGCAACTGAATTTTTTTCGCACCTTTTAATTGATAAGTATCTATTTTTTATTGTTTGGACATAAAATTGATAAATTAATCTTTGGTTTTTCTTAAAAATGAGCAGTTCCCTGCTTGCAGGCACAAGCTATTACCATAGATTGATAATTTGGAATAATTCGACAATTTACAGTTTTTTTCCACCCTAAGTTAAGCATTATAATGTTGGATTTTCATAATTTTTTTAAAACTAAAATTATTAACTGTCCATGAAAAAGCGGAGAAACAAGAAATTTATTCTGGAAATGACTGTAAATTAAATACATATATAAATTCGGATTTGTCCCAATAAGCTTCTTGCAGTATAGTTAACAAAAATAGATTCTGCGGTTTTAGAAGATCTTGCAAAATGATCATGGCGGTCAGCATCAATGTTTCAAACGCGAAATGAAAAGTAAGCTGTTACTAAAACAAAACCCTCAAAGGGTTTTTCAAATCTAGCTCTGATTTTAATTTGATGGCCTCTTGAAACATGTGTCTATTTTAATCAAGTTCTCGTCACAAAGACGCACTATCAGTTGCTTTTAATTCAAATTGTTTGTTACTAGCAGTTTGGTGTTAAAAATTCTCGAAATCTATTCTATTTTCCTAATTCTACACAATGCACTCGCATTAGTAGCAGTATTGCCAGGTGTGACGTTTTATCGTCATTTTGAATATTTTTACTATCAAAAATAGCCAAATGACGATTGGACGATTTTTTCCTGAAATATTACGATTTTTATTTGATATGAAATACAGCAAGAAATGTGTAAAAATATGATACTTTTCCAATCTGTAATTCTAAATTTCAAGTTTTTCGTTTTTAAAATTATGCAGAATTGCAAACAAATTAATGTGGGAACAAACTAAAAAACCGCTGCAAGTTCAGATGTTTTTTATTCAGCAAATCTATACGATTTATGAAAAATATTTTAGAATTTGAGATTAAGTGTTCATATTGAAAGTCTAATTTAAATTATATCTAGAAAAAATATAAAAATCCGTTCAAGTACATCATAATTTTTTATATATTGCGAAACTGTCAATTTTTCTTTAAGATTTTAAAATGTACAAAACTTATAGGAAAAATAATAATAAATATGATAATTATTAGGTTTGTTCCACGTAATTCTGGGTAAAGTCTGGTAAAATGAGAGTAAACAAAAAATATCTCAAAAAATGGTAAAATTGCTCACAATACCTGGAACGCACAAAACCACATTTCAAGCCCAAAAATTAACGTCAAAGTTATTCATATAAACAAAAGCTATTTTTAAGAATAAAATATCGAAGGGAATAAAGAAAAAATGTTGGAACGTGGTATTTGTTACCGATATTAATTATTGTTTACAGGTTTTGTTATTATTTAAATTATTTTTCCAAATTTAAAACAGCTGATTTAAAAAGTACGCAAAAAAAGTACGGGTAACTTCTGGTAAAAAGAGAAACAAATTATTCTCTCATCAACGCTCTCATTTACCCAATTTTTAACAATAGAAACGCTTTTTGGTAAGATTGGGTTCCCGCGGGTACCCGCGGTAACGTACGTGGAACAGAGCTATTGTGTGAAACTTCTGTCCTTACTAATATTCAGCAAAATTTTTTAGCCAATATTAGCAAGGTAAATTTGCAATTCAATTAAACGAAATTTAACTCAAATATTATTAAAATTTCGTATATTTAACAGGTGCATTTTTGCTGTACTTATCTCACTAATATATAGCAAAAAGCATTTACTAATTTCGAAAGCTTTCTATGCAGGGCCCCTTTTAAATAGTTTTGAGTACCTTTTTTTGTTTGCTATTTTTCCGGATTTTTTCTATCAGTATAAGCAAAGAGGATTTAAAGGAAAGAGTTTTTGTCAGAAGAAATTATGTTACCTCGTGCTCAATTATTTGTATGGATGCTCTGGTCTGTTAATTTCAGTGAAGAATAAGAAAAAGAAAAGTGAAAAAGTTAATATTTATTTTTTGCGATTAGTGAATAAAACGGTAACAAAAACAACTTTAATAAGGAAGTAAATAATAATTAATTAATTTAAATACATTTTTTTGCTTTTAACTTTGGTTTTTTTTGTTGTAAAAACGATTTTATTTTTTTATTTTCCCGAATTCCTTCATTTTATCTCATTCGCTGTTAATTTTCTTCATATTCCTTCTGTTATTCCTCTGTTTCTTGCGTGAAATTTTTTGGCTCATAAAGCATTTTTAAAAGCAGCTGACGGAAACCCCCTGGTATAAGTATAGGATTATATTATGTCAACGGTTTTGATAATTCCGAATAAAATAAAAGAACCGAAAGAAACAGTTGAAATTTAACTTATTGGTGAACGCGAGAGAGCTCCTAACTTTAAAAATGTGCAACATTTTTGGGATTTCGCGCCACACAGATATTTCAAGAGGCCATAAAATAAAAAACCGATCTAACTTTGCAAAATCCTCTTGAATTTTACTTTCATTTCGCGTTAGAACCATTGGGCTTGAAATTATTGTTACGCTTTGAAATTAGTCTAAGATCATATTGGAATGGCGCACCCCATTGGAAATCAAAATAATAATAGGCGTGTTCGTTTACTTTCTACAAGTTACTACTTTTACTACAGCTGGAAAATTCAATAGAAAAAGTAAACAAAGCTTTCCAATTGTATTAGTAAAAGTAGTAAGAATTTCGAGTAAACGAACACACTGAATGATGTAATTTACGTTTAATATTTAGCCTTTCCGATAATCTATAAAATTGTAATAAAATCTTTCAAAACTAATAACGAACGAAGGAAACCAGACAAATAAATTAAAAATTTGTCCAAAAAGTGTTAAAATGTAATTTCACTACTAAAATCAAGTAACAAGACTTTGAGACACAGTATTTAAATTGTTTCACCTATTTTTTACCAACATATATTTAAAGACACGTCTATCCTTCTACCAAGTATTGTCAGAAAATTCGCACGGAAACCATGCTTGGCAGAAAATGGGTGAAACAATATATATCACAAACGGATTGCAGAAAATTTTAAATATCGACAAAAAACTAAATTTTGTTAAAATTGGAATCACCTGGAAATCAAATTACACTTGAAATATATAACTTAGTTTAGAACTTAGAAAATGCGATAAAAATTAAATTTTCTTTTATGGTTATTAGCCATTCTTGGTTGTAATACTAGTAAACAGAAAGAAAAAGAGAGAGAATAAAGTGAAAGTTCTATGATGAGAGTTTCAAAGTTTTCTTCTTTTCCTTGCAAATTTTTACTGGATAAATTTTTGCCAGTGAGAAATTGCAAGCAGAAAAAAACATATGATTCGGAAACATATGTTAGTTTATTGAAAACAAAAAAAAAAATACTTTACAATTACATATGTTATTTTATGGAAGTTCAAAGCAATGAAACTTTCAAAATAAATTATGGGAAATGTAAGAAAACCTTCTAAAAAGTTTCTGCTTAAGATTTAACATCAAAAAATATCGTCTTCCATAGCGACCAGCTAAAATTTATTTGTATATTTGGTGTTGTAATTAGCTGTGTCTACAAAATTGCAAATTGTTGCAAATTTTCTGTTCGCGCACATGTTTGAGAAAATTTTATTTTGAGAGTAAATCTTGTCTTACTCTCTGTAAGTTTGTACTGCGTAATTCTTACTGGACTTGACTGGAAAAGACTGTGAAAAAAAAATTTTAATTAAGCAAAAAATATGTGTATCTGTGCAATTTTTCAGACTAGAGCTATACGCATTTTAATTTTTTTTCTTTTAAATAAAGTTTTGGGTTAGAAAAATGATTTTATGCGTACATGTACTTTGGAGCAATTTTGTTATTTAGATAGAGGAGTTTGTCCTTACTCTCATTTTACTGAAAAAATGTAAAGGAGCACACTTAACAAAAAGTAAAGGAGCACACTTAACGAGTTATTTTGTTTTTTTCCTGTGTACATAGTTTTATAAGCAGAGACCCAAAATAACTGTTATATTTCGAAAAAAGTCACCACCCAAATTTATTTAATTATAATATTTCAATAATGCACTATATTTTATAAATCATATTGCACAAAAAAATCACAAAGTTTGGCAAAGATTTTAATTTTTTCAATTTTTATATTTTACTCTATAAATTTCTGTTGTTTTTTGATTTTTATTTTAAAACTTTTTATAAAAGTTACAGAATGATTTTTTTGAAAAAATTAAGCACTAACTTTTTTATTTGATAATAAAATAAAAATTAAAAATTGACCTAAATTGAATGCCGGAAGTTGCTGGAATATACATATTTACTCACTTTAAATCACTGTTCAATCTTTTATTAACACTGGTTGACATCATCAGGATATTATAATTGGTGAAGTCATTGGTTCCATGCAGAGACCCAAAATAACTGTTATATTTCTAAAAAAGTTACCAACCAAATTTATTTAATTATAATATTTCAATAAGGCACTATATTTTATAAATCATATTGCACAAAAAAATCACGAAGTTTGGCAAAGATTTTAATTTTTTCAATTTTTATATTTTACTCTATAAATTTCTGTTGTTTTTTGATTTTTATTTTAAAACTTTTTATAAAAGTTACAGAATAATTTTTTAAAAAAATTAAGCACTAACTGTTTTATTTGATAATAAAATAAAAATTAAAACTTGACCTAAATTGAATGTCGGAAGTTGTGGGAATATACATATTTACTCACTTTAAATCACTGTTCAGTCTTTTACTAACACTAGTTGACGTCATCAGGATATTATAATTGGTGAAGTCATTGGTTCTATGGCTTTTGATTTATATTCTTAATTGTTATTTTTTGATAAAGAAAAAAAATCACAAAATAACTTTTATTATTTTTGAAAAAATAAAAATCGTGTTTGGATTGTTTTTGTTTGAATTAAAAATAAAAATCAAACAGAGCAAATAAACAGAAAATTAAAAATACTCAAACAAGAAATAATTGTAAAACAATCACTTTTTTGAATAAAAGTTATAACTGTTACGTCCCTGGTTCCATGGCTTTTGATTTGTATTCTTAATTGTTATTTTTTGATAAAGAAAAAAATCACAAAATAACTTTTATTATTTTTGAAAAAATAAAAATCGTGTTTGGATTGTTTTTGTTTGAATTAAAAATATAAATCAAACAGAGCAAATAAACAGAAAATTAAAAATACTCAAACAGGAAATAATTGTAAAACAATCACTTTTTTGAATAAAAGTTATAACTGTTACGTCCCTGTTTATAAGTAAACAAAAAAAAAACGGGAAAAATTAAACAAAAATTTTTGAAAAATATAACTAATGCTTTTGCTAAAAATACAATTTCAGCAAAAAAAAAATACCATATATAAGATAAGTTTTACTAATTTTTCTACTAACTTATTTTTTTTTTTAGTGTAGGCCAACTTAATGTAACGTTTTATGATTCATTATTTTGTGTATTTGCCCGTAAGTCTTTTTTTCAGTTAAGCTTAGCTTAACATAAGTTTCAATTGAATGTAACTAAAACCACTTTCACTTTCGTAAAATACAATTTACATGGGTTTTTTCTCTTCGTTGCAATTTTTATAAAATTGCAGTGATGATTATTAGTTTACAACTTTGCCTATAAACATTGGTAAATATCTATAATTCATGGAATGGATTCTTTTAAGGCACCGGGAATTCCATTAAAGTTTCAAGCACACGACTGGGTTTTTAACACCCACTATAATATTATAAATGCGAATCACGCTTATTTCGGTTTTGTTTTATATCTATTAGTTTTTGTTAGGGGTTAATTTGAGACAGTGGCGTTCATTAAACCACAACTTTACCGATCACGTCCAAATATATTATACACCAAGGTCAAGACAGTTGATGATAGAAATACACAGCTAGGAGAGGGGTATTCAAATGTTTTACTAAACATTTTAAATCAGTAATAAATTAATTTATGGTAAATTTCTGGGAACTTATTTAAAAGCTAATTTCACAGTCATTGCCGTGAAAAGGTCAAAAGCCTGTACAAATGTTTGCTTAAAGTAAATGATCACTATTATTACATGCATATTTGTGTTTAATCATGTCTAACAACTAATATAATATATTTAATAATTTTATTTTAGCAATGAAGATTTCTTTAATTGGTTTCCTGTGTACAGTTCTAATTGCCTTTGGATCTGCCCAATCAGGATGTTTCCCCGATAATGATGTGGGTGGTATACCCAAAACTATACGTTCGGATTTATATCGTGGTCAGCAGGAATTTACTTTAGCCATGTTGGAGGCCATACAAAAAGCCACACCAAATGAAAATGTATTCTTTTCACCCTACAGTACTTTCCATGCTTTGCTGTTAGCTTATTTTGGTGCCAATGGCAATACCGAAAAAGAATTGGTTCAAGCTTTGCGTCTTCAGTGGGCTAAGAACAAGAAACATGTTAATAATGGCTATAAATTGGAAAAACAAATGCGTGTTACCCGCTCGAAAAATTCCTCTGTGGAATTTGCTTCTGCCGATAAAATCTACTTTGACAAAAGTATTAATGTCACTCCCTGCCTAACAGAAAACTTCCAAGATGAGTTAGAGAAATTGGATTTTAAAAATGATTCTGAAAATAGTAGAATGAATATCAATCATTGGATTGCTGAGATAACACGCAATGAAATACCCGAAATGTTAAATCCTGGGGATGTTAGCAGTGAAAGTCAAATGGTTTTAGCTAATGCTGCCTATTTCAAGGGTCAGTGGTCGGACAAATTCGACCCAAAAGATACTAAACAAGAAATTTTCTATACCTCACCCAGTCAACATTCATTTGTACCCATGATGCATAAGCGAGGTACTTTTAATTTGGCTATCGATGAACAAATAGGGGCGCATGTCTTACAAATGCCCTACATGACTTCCAATGATGAAAATAAAGATTCGGATATTTCTATGGTCATTATTTTGCCGCCCTTCCAATCGGGCTTGGATGCAGTTTTGACAAAATTGAAGCCCGATACTTTGGAAAATGCATTAAAAGATAGTATGCCTAGAGAGATTGACATTTCACTGCCGAAATTCAATTTTGAACAAAATTTGGAATTAGTGCCGGTAAGTCTTTGATTTTTTATAATAGTAAGGATATTCATTTAATGAAGCGAGTATGAAACTTCAATAAAGTTATTTAGCTTGAAAAATTTTTATTTTAGAAAATTCCATCAAAATCTGGAATTTTCATTACAAATTGCAAAGGCTCTGCGATAAACAAAAAAGATTTGATTTTAAATTAAAAAAATCTTTATTTAAATTGAAAAGAATTTTATTATAAATTTAATTTTCGATTAGAGTTCCGGCTGTGAATTGCACATATAATTTCTTAAATATTCCAGAAAAATTTTAAATTCTATAAAACTTAATTGAATTTTTTATCATAGCGGGTACCCGCGGCAACTCAATTTACTCGATGCAATAACAATTTACACACAAAACTCATACACTAATAGAAAAAAGTCTGTAAAATTTTAGTTAAAACTACAAAAACTTAGTTTAAAATTACTAGAAAAAAACTGTAAATATGCAGAATTTGTTATATTTGAGTTAAATTTTAGTTAATGGAAAATAAGAACCTAATAACCTGCTAAAATCAGCAAAAAATGTTGCTAAATAATTAATAGCATAGCCTTTAGCCTACTAATCTTTACCATAGTTTTCTGCAGAGTTTATCGTATAATTTGTCATTTTCAATTAACTAAAAGTCAACTCAAATATAACTAAAGTTCTGTTACAGTTTTATTCTTGCTATTATTATTTTACTAGTATTTAGCAAAAAAAAAAAAAATCTGCTAATTTCAGCAGTTTTTTCTGCTAGGTAATTTTTAGTAGCTTTTTCTGCTAATTTTACAGGTTTATTTATATGAGTGTATATCTTTTTTCACATCATTTAAATATTAGTTTTTTCCAACACAAATCCGAATTTCAGGCCTAACGGTGAGTGGCCAAAAGGAAACTTTCCTTGATAGGAGAACATCTTCAAATAAAGAAGATTTCGAAATATTTATTTCCACAAATCGTCACCTAAAATGCAATAGGGCGTAACAACACTTTTAATTTTTTTACACTAGAACCAAAAAAAAAACGTTGTAGAATTAAAGATATCCTATATTTTCTTATCTTGTTTAAAACACGACTATAGACTTATTTCGACATATAAGTTTAAAATTTTGTAGGGAAATGTAATTTAGTCAAGTGCATCATAATCAATCAGAAAATCGGCTTAAATTTTTTTGTTGTTACGTCCTTTTGCATTTTAGGTGACGAAATATGTTCCTGCATTTATGAAATTTTCTTAAAGAATACCTTTTTATTAGAGTCTGGAAATTTTAAATAGAAAACAGTCTTTAAAAATTAAGAATGCTTCCATAGTTGGGAATTTTTTATTGGCATTGAAATTTAATTGGCATTACTTGATCTTAATGCCAATGCCAAAAAATTTCATTTTATTCGGTTGTTAATTTAAATTTTTTTTCTTTTATAAAATCAATTTTTTTGTTTGTGGAAAAGCTCTTTTAAGACCAACTTTTTTTGTTTCCCAACTGGTAGTCCAAAAATAATAACACCTTATTACATTTACACATTTTATATGCTTTATAAAGTTATAGAAGGCTTACAAAATAAATTTTCCATACAAAATTTGTTTCATAAGCCTCCTATAACTTTATAAAGCATTTATGAATTTACACATGAGTGTTTAAACAATGTGCCCCCTAAATCGGATTTTATGTATGTTTGTTTGTACGATAGAAGTCGCAAATCGACCCACTTCTTATTACACCTATTATACATTTTACTTTATTTATTGCACCATTATAATTAAAAATTTCTTTCGGCTGTGAGTACATTTTTGATTTAGTCCTTATAGTTATTTAAACGAACTTTTTCGGTAATTTCATTGAGAATTTTTCACTATATTTTCTGCCATGTTAATTTTTCAGCCCATAAATTTCTTTCTGGAATTTGGTCTACTTCCCGGAATATGACCTAATCGTTGTTGTTGTTTTTTTTCACAAACATTCTAAAAACAATTAAAATTTTTTTCTTTTAAAAGTGAAAATCTTTACGGTGGGTCTCACAATGTAGGGTTAACTTTAACTTAATTATTAAACAAAAGAAAATGTCAAAAAAATTCTATACAAAACAACAAAAAAAAATTTGAGTTAACTCTTAAGCCTTAAGTATGAGACCCATCGTTAGTAATTTTTGTTACAATTGATGATATAATAAATTTATATTTTTCTTTCAGATTTTACGGAAATTAGGCATTAATTCTTTATTTGAACAAACGGCCGATTTATCGGGTTTCTCTGCCGAACATCAATTGATGCTGGGAGATGCTAAACATGTTGCCAAAATTAAGGTCGATGAAGAAGGTAGTACAGCAGCGGCCGCCACAGTTTTATTCAGTTTCCGTTCTGCTCGCCCAGTAGAACCTACGAAATTTGAGTGCAATCATCCATTTTTGTTCCTAATTTACGATCACACTTCCAAAGCTGTGCTTTTCACAGGCATTTATCGTGATCCCAAAACACAAAAGTGAATTTTAGAGTAGAAGTAGCATTTATACAAAATGTATTTTAATTGTTATTTAATCCAACACTTTTCCCCCTCTATTCTTTTCAATTATTTTACTATTTTTAATAAACTATTCTATATTTAATTTAACAACGTGATTCATTTATTCAAGTTTTTGTTTGCTCCTTTATTATTTTTTTGTTTTTTTTATATTTTAATTTAATTAATTATTTGTATATGTATTTTATAAGTTTTGGTTTGAAAATAAATTATAAACAATACATGACCATTTAACTATAGTGAATTTTAATAATTTAATTTATTACATTATTTTATTAACGCAACAAAAAATAGGAAATGAAATCATTCTTCATGTTTTATTTAATGATTTTCTCGTTTCAAACTAATTTATTTATAAACGAGTAAAAAGGTTAAAGTCGGGCATGCCGACTATACAATACCCTACACCAGTCTGGTGTATTGTTTGGATCCGAAATTCGAATGGGTTAAAATGGGGCTTGTGTCAAAATTTTCTATAATGTGAGTCAGCGCACCAAATTTCATTAAAATATCTTAATATTTGCGACCTGCAGTTTGTAACCAAGCCAATTTTGGAGGGACCCTTATATGGGCACTAGTTCTAAACATGGACCGATGTTCACCAAAATCAATAGGCTTCGTCCTTGGGCCAACATAGGTCTATGTACCAAATTTCATCAAAATATCTTAATATTTGCGACCTGCAGCGTATAAACAGTATAATTTTGGTAGGACCCTTATATGGGCACTAGGTCTAAACATGGACCGATGTTCACCAAAATCAATAGGCTGCGTTATTGGGCCAATATAGGTCTGTGTACCAAATTTCATCAAAATATCTTAATATTTACGACCTGCAGCGTATAAAAAGTATAATTTTGGTAGGACCCTTATATGGGCACTAGGTCTAAACATGGACCGATGTTCACCAAAATCAATAGGCTACGTTATTGGGCTAACATAAGTCTGTGTACCAAATTTCGTCAAAATATCTTAATATTTACGACCTGCAGCGTATAAACAATATAATTTTGGTAGGACCCTTATATGGGCACTAGATCTAAACATGGACCGATGTTCACCAAAATCAAACTTGTTCGTCCTTGGGCCAACATAGGTCTGCGTACCAAATTTCATCAAAATATCTTAATATTTGCGACCTGTAGAGTGCGCACAAGATTGCATGGACAGACAGACGGACGGACGGACAGACGGACATCGTTAAATCGAAATAAAAACCAGTCTGGGTAAAAGCCAACTAATGTCACCAAAATCAATAGGCTGCGTTATTGGGCCAATATAGGTCTGTGTACCAAATTTCATCAAAATATCTTAATATTTGCGACCTGCAGCGTATAAACAGTATAATTTTGGTAGGACCCTTATATGGGCACTAGGTCTAAACATGGACCGATGTTCATCAAAATCAATAGGCTTCGTCCGTGGGCCAAAATAGGTCTGTGTACCAAATTTCGTCAAAATATCTTAATATTTACGACGTGCATCGTATAAACAATATAATTTTGGGGGGACCCTTATATGGGCACTAGGTCTAAACATAGACCGATGTTCACCAAAATCAATAGGCTTCGTCCTTCGGCTGCCATAAGTCGGTGTACCAAATTTCATCAAAATATCTTAATATTTGCGACCTGCAGCGTATAAACAATATAATTTTGGTAGGACCCTTATATGGGCACTAGGTCTAAACATGGACCGATGTTCACCAAAATCAATAGGCTTTGTCCTTGGGCCAACGTAGGTCTGTGTACCAAATTTTATCAAAATATCTTAATATTTGCGACCTGCAGCGTATAAACCATATAATTTTAGTAGGACCCTTATATGGGCACTAGGTCTAAACATGGACCGATGTTCACCAAAATCAATAGGCTGCGTTACTGGGCCAATGTAGGTCTGTATACCAAATTTTATCAAAATATCTTAATATTTACGACCTGCAGCGTATAAACAGTATAATTTTGGTAGGACCCTTATATGGGCACTAGGTCTAAACATGGACCGATGTTCACCAAAATCAATAGGCTGCGTTATTGGGCCAATATAGGTCTGTGTACCAAATTTCATCAAAATATCTTAATATTTACGACCTGCAGCGTATAAACAGTATAATTTTGGTAGGACCCTTATATGGGCACTAGGTCTAAACATGGACCGATGTTCACCAAAATCAATAGGCTGCGTTATTGGGCCAATATAGGTCTGTGTACCAAATTTCATCAAAATATCTTAATATTTACGACCTGCAGCGTATAAACAATATAATTTTGGTAGGACCCTTATATGGGCACTAGGTCTAAACATGGACCGATGTTCAAAAAAATCAAACTTGTTCGTCCTTGGGCCAACATAGGTCTATGTACCAAATTTCATCGAAATATCTTAATAGGTGCGACCTGTAGAGTGCGTACAAGATTGCATGGACAGACAGATAGACGGACGGACGGACGGACAGACGGACATCGTTAAATCGAAATAAAAAAAAATTCTGAACCGATCGGTATACTATAAGGTGGGTCTACGACCAATATTTTTTGGTGTTACAAACATCAGCACAAACTTATAATACCCTGACCACATAGTGGTGTAGGGTATAAAAATTCTGAGCCGATCGGTATACTATAAGGTGGGTCTACGACCAATATTTTTTGGTGTTACAAACATCAGCACAAACTTATAATACCCTGACCACATAGTGGTGTAGGGTATAAAAATAACCGGAATTATTGTTGCATGTTAAACTTTTCAACAATGGTGTTGTATGATCGATTTTTATGCTATAAATCTGAATGTAGACGCTTCAAATTTTATAGCAAAAATTAATTAAACACTCGAAAAAGTTTGTCGGTAGAACTTACTGAGCATGACAGTTACAAGGTGATAAAGGTTTTAACTATTAAAATAACTAAAAATTCAGTTACTTTTGACTATTAAAAATAAATAACACAGATAGTTTTCCCCAACCGATAAAATTGGGGAAAACTACTGTTTTTAACAGTTAATTTGTGTGTTTAGCCTAAACCAGATAACCTCGAGAGTATTTTACCGCAGTGCGACGTTTCGTCGATAAAGCAGGTTTTTTTATTTTCTTTATTTGTCACTGCCGAGAAATTAGAAAATTTTCTAAATAGACAAGAGCTGTCTTCAAACAAATTCTAAAAAAAGTTCTTAAAATGATTGATTGAATGCTATTCTCGCAATTCAAGAAACAAATTTGACAGCACTGCTGCAGTTCACTGGCACTGTGAGTGTCTGGGTTGGGAAGGTGAATGAATTTTATTATAAAATCATATTTTAATTAAAAAAACAATTTTTTTCTTTCAAGTACAAAATAAATGTCATTACTTCATCCCATTTAAAATTTGAAGTCGAATTCCAAGCAGTTCTTTAGTTATTACCAGGGCAAGGACTTTCATGCACTAAAAAATCGAAAATATGCGCTTAAAATATGCACCATAAAATCGAAAATATGCACTAAATATGCATTTATAACGAAATATGCACTAAAAACCAAAAAATATGCAATTAAAAATAAATGTTTTTTTTAATTATATTTATTAAAAACTAATAAAAGTAAAAATTAAGGTATCGGTTACAATAAGCTTGTTCGTTTACTTACTACAAGTTACTATATTTACTACAGCTGAAAAAATTCAATACAAAAAGTAAACAAAACTTTGCAATTGCAGTAAAAGTAGTAAGAAATTCGAGTAAACCAACCAGTGTTGCCACTTTTTGAATAATTATTCAAAAACGGGACTGTTTACATATTCGTTGGATAATTTTTGAATAATGACATTTTTGTGTAGTTTTTGTGTAATTTCACTTTTTACAGAAATTTTCTCAAATTTTTAAAAGTTCCGTAAATTTTTGAAAGTTAATAAAAATTAGTTTATAAAAACGAAACGAGATTGTTTTTGAACCATTTACGACAAATCTCCAGTTTCTGGTGAATGATTTTATAAATTTTTTCAACGCTAAAACGAGTTTAGAAGAAATAAAAAATGGTGCTATGTATTTTTTTATTTTGTTTAGAGCTCCGTCTTTTGTTTATATTTTTTGGGAAAATAATTGTCAAGCTTTTTTTAAAAAATTCTCTTGGTTTGAAAAACCATATAAAAATTCAGCTAAGGAGTGGGAAAATTTAGGTTTGTCATGAATGTTGCTTTCTAATCTCTGAAAACTTTTTGGCTATAGTTAACATGTCACTGGGCTTTGACCAGACGAAAATTTTGTGAACGCAGCAAGGTGGAGCAGAATCAAAATATTTTAGAATTCGTTAAATCCAACATGTTCCAGATTTCAACAGAATCGTGTAAAATTTTTGAAAAAAATATCGGTAATTTTTTGTGAAATTGTTATATTTTTATTTATGATTAAAATTTGAGGGGTATGGGAGAGAATAATTAGCAAGTAAGTTATATTTTTGAATTTCTAAATGAAGTACCCTTTCTGAAAAAACATAAATATATACTTTTTTCTGAAAGAAGCTTTAATATGGATAAAATACCATTTTATTAATATTCAAATTTAAAAGCACGCCACTTTAATCCTGAAAAAGATATTGCATTGAAATTCGCTTTAATTAATAGAATAATTTGTTATACTTTTCAGGGAAATTGGCCTGGATTCGCTTTTGCAGAAGGCAAAAACTCAGACCAGGTTATTGCAAAAATGCAAAATTTTAGTTTCAAAATGAAATTAAATTTTGCACATTGCAGATGAAAAAATGCTAAGTCTTTAAAAATCGCTTTATAAATAGAAAAAAATGCAATACTTTGGTAAAAAATGGCGTAATTTTTTCCAAAATATTTATATTCTGCCCCACTGTGTTCAGGAGAGTTTATTTTGAAAAATTTTTTGTGTAATTTCATATGGTTTTGGATAATTTTTGACCTACAGCTGTGTAATTTTTTCTTTTACTGGTGGCAACACTGAAACCAACATACTGAATATGTCTTCAAATACACATAGTTAAATATATTTTTGTGTGTGGCATTTTACCTGAAAAAAACTTTATTATAAAATAGAACTTAAATATGTGTACTATAAAATCGTACTCACTTTCGTAACTCAGAGAAAAAAGTGGCAGAAATTAATGCTCGGGGACAAGTTTCCTTAAAATAATTTTTATAAAATTTTTCAACTTTCTGTTTGTGAGCAATAACACCTGAAAACGTTAATTTAAAATTACATCTATAAAAAAATGTGTTAGTGGATGACAACATACTATGTGTTTCTCTTTCTAGTGTAGCGTTATATTACCAACAGAGCTTCCAAATAATTAATTCTTTAGAATTCTTTTTTGTTTTAAAGTATGAATTCTTAAATCGAATTTCATATTTAAAAATATTAAAAAATATGCAATAATGTGCAAAATATGCAAAAATATGCAATAAAAATCATAAAAATATGCATTTGTAACAAAATATGAAACAACAAATCGATGCCATTTTTTTCGCAAATTCTTTGACTCCGAAAAGTATTTGGTCAAAATCATTTTTGGGCCACTGACTACAAACATGTATTTGCATGAAAGTCCTTGCCCTGGTTATTACGTTTTCATGCATTGGCGATACAATACAATTTTCTTATTTTTATTTGCAAACTAAAGGGCTGAATGAAACGTTTTAAATGATGTTTCAAGACACATTAATCGTGTTCGTTTACTTACTACAAGTTACTACTTTTACTACAGCTGGAAAAATTCAATACAAAAAGTAAACAAAACTTTCCAATTGTAGTAAAAGTAGTAAGAATTTCGAGTAAACGAACACACTGATTATGTCCTACAAGCCATATCGAGTTGTGTGGTTTTTCTTTTCATTACGATTGAATCAGTATAAATAACAAAACAAAAAATCAAAGCAAAAAAACTAATGAATAGTGACACCCTTCAAATTATGAATCGTTTAGCGAGGATGACAACAGTACATTACGACCAGAGCTTTGAAGAATTAATTCCTTTTTGAATGAATTCACTACCAATCGAATTCAATTTTCTCTACAATTGAATGAATTCCTTTTCTTAAGTAATTCACTGAATTCGTTCAACTGAATGCGTTCATCAAACAACAAATTCAAAGAATTAATTCAATTGCAATAGTTCTTTTTATTAAATCAAATGAATTAATTCACCGGTGAACGCGTTCAATTTTATAAATCGAACGGAAAAAAAGTGAATTAATTCCTTACTGAATTAATTCACTACTGAATTCGTTCAATTTCATTTTCGTTCAGTGAATTAAAAAAAATAAAATTACGTTCAGTGAATTGAAAAAAAATAAAATTACGTTCAGTGAATTAAAAAAAAAATAATAAGTTCACTGAATTGAAAAAAAATAAAATAAGTTCACTGAATTGAAAAAAAAATAAAATAAGTTCACTGAATTCAAAGCCTGTTTTCTGCCGTTCAGTAGAAGAAAACAATAATGTACAAATAAAATTTTTAAATAAGCGATTTTACAGCGTGTGCTAGTAAAAATTAACAAATTAGAAACCGGATGCTGTTTATCAACCTACATGATACAAAAATAAAGCCTTTTACTATTAAAAATAAAAACTTTACAGATATAGATAAATTTGGAAAAAAAATATAACTATATAACTAGTTTGAAAAATTAATAGTTATATTTTTTTCCAAATTTATTTATATCTGTAAAGTTTTTATTTTTAATAGTAAAAGGATTTATTTTTGAATCGTGTAGGTTGATAAACAGCATCCGGTTTCTATTTTGTTTATTTTTACTAGCACACGCTGTAAAATTGCTTATTTAAAAAATTTATTTGTAGATTATTGTTTTCTTCTACTGAACGGCAGAAAGCAGGCTTTGAATTCAGTGAACTTATTTTATTTTTTTTCAATTCAGTGAACTTATTTTTTTTTTTCAATTCAGTGAACTTATTATTTTTTTTTTTAATTCACTGAACGTAATTTTATTTTTTTTTAATTCACTGAACGTAATTTTATTTTTTTTAATTCACTGAACGAAAATGAAATTGAATGAATTCAGTAGTGAATTAATTCAATAAGGAATTAATTCAACAGTGAATTAATTCATTTGATTTAATAAAAAGAACTATTGCAATTGAATTAATTCGTAACAAAATAAATCGAACGAAAGCAAATATGAATTAATTCCATTCAATATATATTGCTTAGTGAATTAATTCATCGAATTTTTAATTCAGAATTGAAAAATTGAATTAAGGAATTAATTCTTCAAAGCTCTGATTACGACATCATAACATTGTGAACTTAAGCAATCTACACCATTGTATTAGTATTACTGAAAATTTATGTATGTCATTGTTGTCAGTTTGGGGATTTGTAGAACTGGGGATTTATTGGGGATGAGTCACGTGGGTCACCGTGACTGTTCATAAAAATTGATTCCTGGGAATCGCTATCGAACGATTACTTAAAATGGTACGTATCTCGAAAACTAAGCGAGATAGAGCGGACGACATTTTTTTGAGAACTAATTTCGGCAAAAATTTATTGATGTTTAGTGCCAAATTCGCTAAATTTCGTAACTTTCAAAAAGCGAAAATCGCCATAACTTTTGAAATAACAATTGATCAACAATTTTCGGTACGTAATTTTATTTTATTGATAGTAGCTGTATTTTCGTTCATACCTATCAGCGTTAAGTAGTTATAGAAAATCTACGTTAAACTGATTGGAGTATAAATTTTTTTTTAAATAGTGAGTGTTTATGATAGTTCCGGTATAATCGAATGTACGCAGTAAAACTTTTTAGGTAGTAACGCAAAGTTACGCTAGGTGTGAAAATGTATAAACGTTGAGTTTTAAACGTTGATAATTATCCACGTTGTAAGTTAACGTGCATACGAAAAGTAATATGTCAGTTTTCGTCTAAAAAACGTTTTTATGCACTTTGTGCTTTTTTAAAAGTTAACGGATATAGTTAAGTCGAAAATACAGCTAGTGTTATTTACAGCAAAACCCGAAATTATTTGACCACTGGGTTTCAAGATACGTCTTCAATCTTTGTTGTGCTATATCGCCTAAATAAAGCGATAAATTAAAATTTTAATATTTGTTCCATAGTAAATTTTCAACGCCAAATACATATATGGTTTAAATATTATTGTGATCAGAAGAAAGAGCATTAGAGGGTTAAAGATAACGTTTATAAATATTTTTCTGGAGAATCTAAAATTTTTCTGTGTAACCAGAAAAATACAAAAAACAAAGGTTTTCTAAAGAAAAAAGACACAACAATAATAGTTCACATTTTAAATAAAAAATTCCAATACTTATATTCTTAAAATCTACATTGTTTTTGCTAATTGCAATTAAATGAAATCATATATGAATATTAATAACATTTTTTAATAATCTTTAATTACCTGTAGACAAGCCTACAAGGCTTTGCAAGTTGTTTAGGGAAAAAATGAAAAAATGTAATGAATATTTTTAGAGAAAATACAAAATAAATAAAATAATTCAATTTTTCTTAATATATACACAAAAAATACTACGAAATGTATCTCTTATATTAATAACGTTTACAATGCAGGTAAATAACCACTTTGGATTGATTGATTGATGGTCGTCGTCATCGTTGCCTTTATATATACATATATATATAAATCATTCTATAAATATTGTCTGAGTGAAGTTTAAATATCATCCGGACGTACTATTAAGGCATAAGCAGCAAAACATAGGAACACTATGCCACCAACAATAGTAACAGTACGCACAGAAATTTTGGCGGCAACCATTCGGCCGCCAATCACAGCCAAACCAGTACAAATGGAATGACCAATAACGCCACCAGCACAAACACCATAGGCATTCTAAAAAAAAGAAATAATAAATATTAGCATTTTAAAATTCACTTAAAATTTGGGTTTAATACCTTGCTAGCGGCCAAAATAATAGTTGTCAATTGAGAACGATCACCCCATTCAGCCAAAAATGTCATCGTAAAAGCTTGCATTAAAACACGCGTAGTTAAATAGGTGGCACCCTTTTTAGTACTTTTGCGTACAACACCACTTTCAGGGTCTTGGACCACGGTGGCGTTAACAACACGTTCCAGCTGTGAATTTAGATAATAAAAACAGTTAACAACATTAATTTCTGTTAAAATTTAGTTGTTTAAAAAAAACTGTCTAAAAAATATAAAACATGACTGCAAGACAAGGATTAGGAAAAAGAAAAAAAGTATACATAATGATAATAATATTTTGTGAGTCTATGAGTATTTTTTTGGAACGTGAGTGATTAAAATCAGAGCTGTAAAACGGATTTAATTTTAGTTACGATTTTAATTTGAACTCGATGGCATTTGAAACATTGTAAAAGTTAAAATTTAAGTAAATGAATGTTATTTTAGTTTGACTCAAGATCATAAATTAATATCACTTTCTGTTTAAATTATTTTCAAATCAAAGAAAGATGATACAATTTTTACAAGTAAATTACAAAGAATAAAAATTATTGAAAAAATTCGATAAGACCAGCAAGGCAGAATGCGCATTTTCGGCTTTCGCTACAAAGCCATCATCAGTGCCTTTCGCCTTTGAGTGGGTTAATATTTGATAATCGTCTACTTATATGAAAGTTGAAATATATAATTTAATAACATACATTTAAATTTAAATTTAACGGTTCGTTGTAATTCAAACTTCTGTGTTTATCATACACAGAGTTGAATAGAATCAGCTGAGATATCTTAAGAATTAAGGTTCAAAGCAAAAAAGAGTAATAATAACAAAAGGATAAAAATAGCATTGTTAAATTTCGTTGATGTTAGTCTAAGTTGAGTTGTTGATAACAAACTCGATTTGCTTTCAACATTCATATAAGTAGACGATTATCAAATACTTACCCACTCAAGGGCGAAAGGCACTGATGATGGCTTTGTAGCGAAAGCCGAAAATGCGCATTCTGCCTTGCTGGTCTTATCGAATTTTGTCAATAATTTTTATTCTTTGTAATTTACTTGTAAAAATTGTATCATCTTTCTTTGATTTGAAAATAATTTAAACAGAAAGTGATATTAATTTATGATCTTGAGTCAAACTAAAATAACATTATTTACTTAAAATAACAGATCAACTAAAAACTTTTCCCCCATTCAACGTTAGAATTTAAGTTTATGTTTACAATGGTATACAAGGCTTGAATTAAAGTAACACTATTGCTGGATAAATTTATTGAATTCAAGTGCAATTCAAACTTTAGTTTAATAACAGCTGTTACCGCGGGAACTCAATTTTATCAAAAAGCTTTTTTATTGTCGGAATTCTCTGTAAATTCTTCTTGCTTCGGAGGATTTGTGTTTCCGCGCGCTAGCGACAAGGAACAGACCTTATGCAAATTGTAGAAAATAAACTTAATTTACTATTGAATTCCTGTGTTGTTTGCTGGGAACTTGGTATGCATAGTTTTATAATTTGAAAATGTAAATGATAAATGAAAATCATTCGATTCTTATTAAAGACTTGGAAATGCAGCCAATGAATTAATTCTTTAGGAATGGTTGCACGGAATGGTATAGATATAAACATTTTCTAAAACTGAATTAAATTTTTCATGAATTAAACTTAAATTAATTCTTTCGAAGCTCTGACTTAAATTTAAAGCATTTGAATTTTTAAAATTTTATGGGTTATTCGGTTTCTGACTGGGATAAGCCATTTTATGATAATAAAATAAAGAATGTGAAAATATAGCCCCATCTCCTTGTGATATTGATAGCAGAGACACAAAAATCATAATCATTTGGAAATAATTGTGGTTTAAATTAGCTGAAAAATTTGTAAAATTAAGAAACACAAATTACTAAAAATTAGCCTGCAAAGTTAGTTTAAATACGAATGAAAATTATTGTTATACTAAATTGGATTTACAAAAAATATTAGTTCAGTCCTAAATTTTAAGATAAAATAGAAAAATTAGTTCAATTGAATCAGAACGCGTTTAACTGACTTTTTTACTAACTTTTTTTTATGAATGTACTTTTCTAGTACAAAACCTATCCCAATAATCATTTGGAAGATATATCTTCCAAACGATATTACGGAAATATCATTAATTTATCACTTTGAAGACAATCAAAGTAGTATTTTGGACATATCTTCCTTTTTTTATCAGTTAGAAGATATATCGGCGATATCGAAAAAAATTTCAAAAATACATTTGTCTTTTATAAAACGAATGCAATAATTCACATACAAAATTTGAAACAAATTTAAAAATAGATAATTTTGGGATAACGGACACAAATAAGATTGCAACAATTGAGGTAAGATAAATTCAGTTTTATTTATCTATTGTATTTATATGCATATTTTAAACGAAACTTAAAATTCCAATTTTTTACAGAAGAAACTGATGGTAACATGAATTTTAATCCACGGAAGTCTAATAGATGCAGTAATTTGTTCAAAATCAGTGTAATGTAAGATAAATAATTATAATTAGAAATTTATTATATTTATTTGTTAATAAATCTTCCGCAATACGATGATTGTTGCCGCAATAAAAATTTTCTTCCAGGCAATACGATTAAGGAATCGTATTCGTATTGCCATGTTTACTGGGATTACTTTATTTTTTAATTTGAAATTAATTAATTTTTAACAAAAGCTTAACCCCTATATTCATAAACGCTTTGTAAAATTGTAGGAGGTATATTGAACAAATTTTGTGTGAAAATTTCGTTATATAAACACAAAAATCATAATCATTTGGAAATAATTGTGGTTTAAATTAGCTGAAAAATTTGTAAAATTAAGAAACACAAATTACTAAAAATTAGCCTGCAAAGTTAGTTTAAATACGAATGAAAATTATTGTTATACTAAATTGGATTTACAAAAATATTAGTTCAGTCCTAAATTTTAAGATAAAATAGAAAAATTAGTTCAATTGAATCAGAACGCGTTTAACTGACTTTTTTACTAACTTTTTTTTATGAATGTACTTTTCTAGTACAAAACCTATCCCAATAATGATTTAAGGAATCGTATTCGTATTGCCATGTTTACTGGGATTACTTTATTTTTTAATTTGAAATTCATTAATTTTTAACAAAAGCTTAACCCCTATATTCATAAACGCTTTGTAAAATTGTAGGAGGTATATTGAACAAATTTTGTGTGAAAATTTCGTTATATAAACCTCCTATAACTTCACAAAACGTTTATGAATTGAGGGGTAAATATATAAAATTTTATAGAAGAATGTTTATACACTTATAGAAATAAATCTGTAAAAATAGCAGAAAAAGCAATTAAAAATTAGTTAAAAATGACCTTGTAGAAGAAACGCTGAAATTAGCAGATTTTTTTGCTAAATACTAGTAAAATAAGAACAGCAAAAATAAAACTGTTAAATTTATAGGATTTTGGTTATATTTAAGTTTAATTTTAGTTAATTGACAAATTATAAATATTAGTAGACTAAAAATAGCAAAAACAAACTGCCACATCTACAAAATTTTTATTATTTTTAAGCTAAATTTAGTTGAATGCAAATACCAATCTAACATGCAAAAATCAGCAGAATTATTTGCATTAAAAAAAGGCGAAAAAACCTCGAAAATTTTAAATTTTTTTGTGATATTTTAGGCTACTACACTCAACCAAAAAAGTCTGTAATGGCTACTGAAAATTTTGCTGTTATTACGGGAAATTTAACTGTTTTGAGGCCAGCGGTATTTTTTGCTAATTTTAGCAACACGTGTCTGCTGATCTATAGTACAATAAAATTAGTAGAAAAAATTTTAGTAAAATTTATGTAAAATGCAATTCAAAATCGAGTTGCTAAAATCAGTTAAAAAACTTACTAAATATCATAATTTTAGTACAATGAAATTAGTATAAATAATTAGTTGCAGCTACTAAATTTCAGTAAATTGCTGTAAACTGTAATTTAAAATCAATCTGCTGAAATTAGCAAAAAATTGTACTAAAAAATAAAAAAACTGTAAAATCTAAAAAAATTTTTTTTTCTTTCGATGTAACAAGCGTATAATTACTTCATCGTACTTGAAATTTGGAGTCAAAATTGCAAACGGTTCTCCAGTTATTGCCGTTTTATGCATTGGAGATGCAATAAAATTTTCTGGGTGTTATTTCTAAATTAAGAATATATCAATAGTAACAAATATAAACTAAACAAGAATTGTAAAAAATAAAAAAAAAAATATTTTTAAATTAGTATATTTTTCTGCTAAATTTTTTTTGAAAAATTAGTAAAATGTTTTTCTGAAATCAGCAGCGAAAATTAGTAAAAAAAAATCCGTAATTTGTAATAAGAGAATACCAAAAATGATTACTAAAAATAAAAATTTTACTTATAATCAGTATAAAAATAGTATAGTGCGATTGGAAACTGTTTACAAACTTTTTTGTCTGAGTGTAATTATTTATGAAAATTTTTTATTGATTTTAGCAGGTTAAGTTATTTTCTATTAAAGCCACATTCATAATGATAGAGTACTCCACTCTGCAGAGTGGATTACTATAACTGTTTACAAAAATAAAACTGTTAACTTCTAATTTCTAACAGTTAACAACAGTTTTATTTTTGCTATTCCAATCTTACTAATATATAGCGAAAATAATCTGCTAATCCACTGATTGAAATATATATTGTAAAATATACATATGTTTAAAACATATCTTCGGGAAAATCATATCAATGCCATAGAATAACGAATATCCAAGGACATAATAGTTATAAGTTTTATTTAACATTTCTTAAAAATAATAATTATGAATGTTTTTTTTTAGTTCGATTTCAGATCATAAATTAATATCACTTTCTGTTTTAAATTATTTTCAAATTAAAGAATGATACAATTTTCACAAGTAAATTACAAAGAATAAAAATCTTTTGAAAGAGTTCGATAAGGCCAGCAATAAATAAAATATCAACTATACATACGCCTCATTCAATAATAATTATAGTTCAATTTTTATTTTTTCTTACCAATAATTATTTGTATCGAATTAATATTTTATTTCTTGAGTGGTAATAGTTATGGTCAACGAATTTTTTTTAGTTATTTATAATTATTACACTTCAATAAATATTTTAATCCTCTATTTGAAATAGTTACGAAAAAAAAAGAAAGTTAATGTTAATAACTACTTTTCAAGAAATATTTTTTGTGTTACTTAATAAAAATTGTACTTTTTTTTAAGTACCCAATTGAACAAGTTTTTATAAATTTATATATTTGAGATTAAATAAAGCCTTTTCGTGAAAGGAAAACATCCATAACAATTAGGTTAATAATTTTACAAAGGTTTCTTTAAAGACAAGTAATTGTAATTAATTGTAAGAATTTCCAAAATCCAAATTGAAATTTATTTAAAAAATGTTACCATTTTTAAAAATTAAATAATTTTTATATAAGAAATTATTTTTTTATATTTCTTAGAAACTAAAAAATTTTATTTATTATGGGCGAGTAACTTATTTCCAATATAACCATGGCTAAATTTTAACCACAGATATTTTCATATAAATTTGACATTTATAACCATGGTTAAACACTAAACTCAATTTAGGACTATATGTCAAAAATTGCTAATAACTATTATCAAACACAAAAAAAATATTACTTGCAACATCATAATTATGAATAAGAAAAAAATATTTCTTATGCATAATTATTACAAAGCAATAAAAAAATAGAAATTGGATAAAAAGAGTTATGGGCAACGATTTTTTATACGTTGCCAATAATAATTATAAATCAATTTTTAAAAATATTTCTTAAAATTTATCAATTTTCCAAAATTTTTGATAATAATTATTTAAGGTCCTTGCGAATATCGCAATATCCCAGACATACCTCGATTAAATTAAATAAGCATTATTAAACGTTAATTTAAACTAAAACCAATTACAATTTCCTATGCAAATGCGCTATTCGATAAACATTTTTTGTTAAATTTTTTTATACGTATTTTATGAACCCCTTTTTGGTACATTATTTGTCTATATTTTTTTTTTTTAAATGTAATGAGAAATAAGTTGAAAAACAAAAATTTCCTAATTTTCGACGACACTCTTTAACCCGTAAATATAAAATTAAGTACTTAAAAAATACGTATCTATAAATTTACTGTCCTCTACAACATATCCGAGATTTTTTTAATCAGTCAATCTGAGGAGTTTATTTTTATTTACTGTATGTTATTAGTTTAAAGTAAAATTTAAATTTATATACAACTCTGAATTGAATCACCCAATTTTACTCTCACACATAAAATACATACCACCCATTCACCCATACTAAGAAAAAAGTAAAAAAGTAAATAAATATTAGTAGGGGTAAAAAGAAATAAAAAGAAAAAAATTTACAAAATGTTGATGAAATACTAAAAAAAAGAAAGAAATATTTTCTTCACACAGATGAGAGAGAAGTATAATAATTAAATGATTATGGTGTTTATGGCTGAACGTGGAAAAACAATAAATTAATGAAAAATATGACTGTGAATGTGCAGTAACCAAATAAAATTTACAATTTTGTTCATATACAAAACATATCATGAGATGATTATGGGGGATATATAAAAAATATATGTAAAACAAAACAAATAATAATAAAAGAAACGTCTTAAAAGAGTATGAGAAAGACGCTAACCCGTTTTTTGCTGCCGCCAGAGTTGAGGCCCAAGTTATTTAAACTATCGATACTATTGCCATTGCTGGTGGTCATAGCCATCACTTTGCCGTTCGCAGCTTCTTCGTTTATAGTTGGCTTATTAATGCCGGCAGAAGCCGAAGCTGAATGCACCAAGACACGGCCGGACGAAGAGTCGGCAACCTTTTTCAAAGGCGTACCACCATTGCTGGCACTATTAATATTAAATCTAAGCTTATGATTACTAGAAGTATCATCATCACAATTTGTTTGATTCGTTTGATTCGATAAGGCGGACGCCGATAAAGCCGGGCTGCTATGGAAGGTGGACATTTTAATGGCCTTCTCACCAGTGAGAAAGGCATCACTTTCACTATTGTCACCAGCATTAGCTTCGTCATCATCGTTGTCCTGGTTTGATTCACAGCCATTGTTGTTAATGTTATGAATGGATGAAAGTTGTTTACGTTGGCGATGTTGCATTTCGGGATTTTTGGCAGTGGCCAGAGCAGATGTGGCGCCAGCGCCGCATTCTAAATCTGCATCTTCCTTATCCGAATTACTATTCTTACGTTTACCATCAATATCATTACCACGTTTGGAACGGAAAAGCTACACAAACATTTTTTTTATTTCATTTTGGATTGAAGGTGTATATGCCAATTATTGTTGGGAAGATTTGTTTCCAAAATAGTAAAACAATAGAACACAAATGGATGTTTGTTTGGTGGTAGTAATAGTAATTGAAAGGATTAGGAGTTGGTGAAGTGGATGTATAGTTTTGGTTTCAACAACCACACAGTCAATAGAAGAAAAAAATATACAAAAAATAATAAAAAATAATCGCATTAAACTACGATTCGATAACAAAAATCATTATCATCACTATATTATCATCATCATCTAGTTTATATTACAATTTTTGGTTTTAGGGAATGTGATTGAGATATTTTTTTAACACCATAAATATAATTATGCAATTTTATGTGCCGGAAGCAGTATAATTTAATATACTACTTGGAGATATTGAATGGAAACCGGAGCCTTGGATATTAGGATGTATTCTAAAGGGAGTTTGGAAGGTATTGGAGGAATAAAATGGGTATTGTAAGGATGCAGGTGCATTTGATATTATGTACCAAGATATATGACTTTGTAAGGAAGTGATGGAATAAAAGGTTCTTAGGCAGGTTATTAATTTTTTGCAACAAAATAAAGAGCAACCAAAAACGAAATATAAAAACATTGTTAATCACAAGTCGTCATAAAAAAGTAAAAAATATGTCCATCTGTTAAAATACACTAGTTTACAAAATAATAAAATTTGTCTGCGTTCTCACGTGGAGGGTAACTCCGATATCACCCATCGATTTCGATGAAATTTAAATATGTTAAAGAGGAGAGAAAATTAATTAAATCATAGCTAAGGGGATCAAAAAGAGGGATAAAATCGTAAATGTCTGAAATTTACACAGAAAACAAAAATTTTAATCTAGCAGGAACCATTGACAGAAAAACGTAAAAATGGAGTAAAACTCGCTGAAATCGAAGATGGAATATGATCATTCAGGCTCATGCTCATTTGAAATCAAATATTACTTTCCATTCCATTTTTATTTGTATACAGGTAAAGTTTAACGGAATGGAATGGATCCTTCTTAAAAAATTATGTTTTATAACTTCCCGTGCCAAACTCGTTTTTCGTTTTCACTTGTCTGAATTTTTTTGTAAACAAATGGTTTTTAATCAATTGTAATTAGTTTTTTTAAACATTAGTGCAATTTCATTACCATTAGTAATGATTTTTCTAATGAAAAATATTTCATTACCATTAATTGGTAATTAAATTTTTTTCATTGTCATCAGTATGAACTAATGGTAATGAAATTTCAATGGTAATGAAAAATTCCCATGTATTACTTTTAGTTAACTGAAAATAACAAATTGTACTGTAAAATCTGCAGAAAATTTTGCTAAATATTGGTAGAATAAAGATAGCAAAAACAAACTGTTATATTCACAAAAATTTTGTTATTTTTAAGCTAAATTTAGTTGAATGCAAATAGCAGTCTATCCTGCTAAAATAAGAAAAATATTTACTATAAAAATTGTAAACTTCTGTTTTCAAAAAGCTCAATTTTGATTTGCATTTAAAAAATTTAAAAAAAAACTTCGAAAATTTTAAATTTTTTATGATTTTTTAGGCTACTAATTATTTACAGCAAAAATAATCTGCTAATTTTAGCAGTTTTTTCTGCAACATTATTTTTAACTAATTTTTAGTAGTTTTAACTTAATTTTTTACAGACTTTTTTCTTTTAGAGTATATTTAGTTTTAAAATAAAAATCACAATTAGGCCGGCATTACCTGCTAAACATTGGTGAAATATGTAACTAGTTTCCAGTTTACCATTTCTTACTGAGGGTAGGTAACTTTTCAACAACGAAAGTATGCTTTTCTACTCCATTCGTTTGTTTCCAGGCGCTTGATTCAACAAATTCAAAAATTATTTAAATTAAAAAATAATCAGAAAAATTTTAAATTGTTTGAATAAAAGTTACAACTGTTACGTCCCTAGTTTTTATAAATAATAAAAATTTATCATTATTGTGCATAAGGAAATCCCGCCCTTTTACTCCCTTGACATGAAATTGAGCCGCTATCTGATATCTAAATTTCAGCGCAATCGGTGGGTGACCCCGGAGATACCTTACCATTAAGTCTCTTTTTTCTTATGTGCTGTAGCTTTCTAAACTTTATATTATTAATATAATGATTAATATATTATTTTAGTATTTTTATGATGAAGGTTGATTATTTAGACAGCATCTTATCAAAAGTCATTCGGCATATTGGAAATGAGATCAGAATCTATTCCAGCAACTCTCAAAACTGCCCAGCAAAAATAAGGTAAGAGCTTCTAATTGGATACCTTATTACAAAGCTTCAACAGAATAAATTATAATAGTACAATATAAATACAATACTTTCGTCAGCATAATAGTTCTGTTTAATTTGAGGTAAAAAACAGAAATATTAAAAAACGAGTAAAAATGTTAAAGTCGGGCATGCCGACTATACAATACCCTACACCAGTCTGGTTAAAAGCCAACTTATGTTTGGATCCGAAATTCGAATGGGTTAAAATGGGACTTGTGTCAAAATTTTCTATAATGTGAGTCAGCGAACCAAATTTCATTAAAATATCTTAATATTTGCGACCTGCAGTTTGTAACCAAACCAATTTTGGGGGACCCTTATATCGGCACTAGATCGAAACATGGACCGATGTTCACCAAAATCAATAGGCGGCGTCCTTGGGCCGACATAAGTCGGTGTACCAAGTTTCATCAAAATATCTTAATATTTGCGACCTGTAGAGTGCGCACAAGAATGCTTGGACAGACAGACGGATGGACGGACATCGTTAAATCGAAATAAAAAAAAATTCTGAGCCGATCGGTATACTATAAGGTGGGTCTAGGACCAATATTTTTTGGTGTTACAAACATCAGCACAAACTTATAATACCCTGACCACATAGTGGTGTAGGGTATAAATATTTTAATGTGTATCGATTTTAGCATTTTAGCAGGCCAATTGCATCAAAAATTATTTTTTAATGCACGAAATAGATTCAAACTAGTGTTATTTTAAATAAAGTTTTTACTGCAATAATACAGGTTCAAATTCAAACTCCTTGTAGATTTATTCTGATTCTAAATGTTCTTTCCTAATTTCCCCAATACGTGTATAATTTTTAAAAAATACGATAACATATTCTAGCTAAATTGAAAAAAAGCAGGTGGAACTTTATCTAAGCGCTATGTAGTTATACAACTACATAAGTTCAAAGTAAGTATTACAAATTTCTAGCAAAATATATGTAATTTTTCGGATATTTTTCACTACACATGTATATATTTTGCAAGGATTGTATATATTTTCTAAAAATATGTGGATATTTTACTAGAACTTTGTAAAACTAACTAAAAAATTATGTAGTTGTATAATTACATATCTCTTAGGTAATATTCCCCCTGTTTTTTTCTGCGTGTATCTTGTTTGAATTTATGGAAAGAATTACTTTTCTGAATTTGTGGACCAATGTGAAAAGAAAAGTCGATATGCTTAAAAAAAAGAAAAAAAAAAATTAAAAAGTTTTCGTTCTCTGTCTTTTAGTTCGTTCATTTTTTTATTATTTATTAACACGTATTAAAATGAATCAATTTAATGATTTTATGTTAATCTTTTGGTTAAAGTAAAGTACCAATTAGTAGTTTTCCAAGTAAATTAGTAAAATTTTAATAATGTTATTTGAGAATTAATAGGATGAGGACGGTAAAAATATTAACAATACTATCCCTTGTTTTTATACAATGTTAATGTTTAGTACCATAATTAACTTATAAATTATAATTTATAAATTAAAAAATAACAATTTACAGCAGTGATTTTTTTTTCAATGTTAATGTTTAGGTTTTGGTAAAGCTTTTTATTAAAAGAAAATCCAATTTGTGGGTTAGAAATAAAACAAAAAATTAAATAAAACAAACTCAACTATTTTCAACGTGAAAGAGAAGAACTACATGCAAACAATTTGTTGATTAAACACAATATGGAGTACATAACAAACTTACCTCATCTTCACGTTTACGCAAATCTGATTGTACTTCTTCCAATTCCTCCTGAGCATCGGTGGCTTTCATGAAATAACCTTCGTATATCATTTTTAAACCGAAAATGGCAAACAACGCCGTTGAAATGTAATATGTATAGACCTTAGGAATAATAGTAGCAGCCATGCCAAACACCACCGAGAGAACGGTCATCAAAGCCAAGGCCGTTATGGCACCGGTAAAGACGATTAAGCGGGGATGGCGCATGGCCATAATGGCTGCTATGAAAAATGTCTTATCACCTAACTCTGTAAATAAAATTACAGAGATGGACGCAGTAAATGCGTCCAAAAAGCCGCCAGTTGTCTTTGATTCCTTAGTAGGATCTGCATTTGGTAAATCATTTGCCACATCGAATTGTTCATCTTTAACAAGAATTGCTTCGTCAACAACGGCAATATTCTAAGGAGAAAGAGGAATATTAATATAAATATTTGCTGTAATTTCAATTTAAATTTTTTTAGTAAAAATAATTGATTCAATTCAATTGAATTAAATAAAATTTTGATTTAAATTTATATTTTCCATTAGAAATCGAGAAAATTTGATGAGAAATAAGTGAAAATGCGAATCCACAAAGCTGGATTCACCAACGGCTATATAATTAAAAGACTTTTCAACTCTCCCTACCTCTGTTAAGTAACTTTCTTCTTAATTTGTATCGAAAAACGTTGCCATAAGAATTACACATGTCTGCAAAGGCTAACATTTTTCGATACAAACTGTTAATGTTCGAAAGAGGCGATGAAAATCGCCTGGATTCACAATGCTGGAATACTAAATATTGAAGACGGCATGATACTAAAAATATATACAGCTCCGTGCAAGTAATTAGGGCCAGTAGAAACGAATATTTGAAAGCTCATATAAAAATGTATGCATAAAATAGAAATCAAAGATGGAACATCGATTAGATGACACATCTCTGTTCATTTCCAATTTACCAAAGTCAACACTTATTTTACTGTTATTTTTTCTTTGTGGCGTTATTTTATAATTTGTGAAATTAATCGTGCACTAAAGTAGGGACAGTAATAAGTTTTTCTGTATTTGCAAATTCAGGTAAATTTTAAAAATATTATTCCATTGGTTGTTAATGCACAGAGTGTTTTGCAGTGTCTGAAAAGCTCTAAACACTTGTTTGCCATGGATAAAAACAAATTCTGTGACGTTAGTCCTCGGAAGATTATTGTACAAATGCATCAAGATGGAAGTACTTATCGGCAAATCGCAGCAGCCTTAAAAGTTTCTAAATCCATGGTTAGCAACGCGGTTCAATATTTTAAGAAGCATTCGACTACAGAAAAAGTGGTCCGTAAACAAAGGAGCCGAATTACAACAGTTCGAGAAGACGCTCAAATTGTCCGCGAGTAAATGAGATTCGGGTGGCCATGTTTGGTGAAAATGAAGCAACACCATCTGTAGACACAGTAAAACGGCGATTGCGAGAAGCTGGACTATTTGGAAGAATTTCCTGGAAGAAGCCACTACTGTCTGAACGTAAACGAAAGGTGAAACTAGAGTTTCCAAGAAAGTACCGCCAGTGGACATCTGTGGAATGGAGCAGAATATTATTATCGGACAAAACAAAAATTAATCGAGTCTCCCCCGATAGAAAAAAATATGTTCGCCGTCCAAAGTCGAAAGAATTTGATCCATAGTATAACCGGGCTACACTAAACCATGGCGGAGGTTCAATCATGCCTTGGGGTGCTATGTCATTATTTGGAGTTGGGCCGCTCCAAAAAATTTATGGTATTATGGACAGGTTCAATACAATGATGCCTTATGCTGATGAAAATATGCCTGTAACATGGATATTTCAGCAAGAAAATGATCCGAAGCACGCCGCTCTACACATCAAGCAATGGTTTATAAACAATTCCGTTACTGTTCTCGACTGGCCTTCATGTAGTCCTGATCTCAACCCAATTGTGAACTTATGGGAATGGGAAGTTGTAAAAACCAGTGTAAGCTTGTTAAAGATAACCAATTTTGAAGATCTCTATACCGAAACAAAAAAGGCTTGGGAAGCCATTCCAAACAGTGTATGTGAAAATTTTGTGGCCTCGATGCCCCGCATAATGTCAAGCAGTTATCGATAACAACGGTTTTGCAACAAAATATTAATCTGTTTTAAATAAATATTTGTTTTTTTATAAAAGTTATGAGGTGTCCTCAATTATGTGAACGACAGATATTACGCGTTTTTAAACATTTAGGTCACAGCTCTATTATTATTTATTAATTTAATAAAGTAACAAGCTATTTTTCATTGTATAGAGCGAAATTTGACACAAAATTGGAAAATTTGATCAATATTCATAGAAAACTTTTATTTTTGCCTAAGATTCACTTGTTGGTATTGTGTCCCTAATTAGTAGTACGGAGCTGTAAGTGCGAAAAAAAGGAAGAATATTCACTCTGCAGAGCGGAATAATCCAGCATTGTGTATTCATTCAGCTTAGGATGAATCTTAAAGATACGGTCACAATTCTTGAGTACTCGAATTAGTTGAAAATTAAATTGTTTTCTCTTTTATACTAACACATGTTTGTATTTTGCTATCTTTTTTTATTTTACTCAAGAGTCAAACTTAACATATCGTATCACTAATTTGTTAACATCTCTAAGGCCGAGTTTTTTGGACGTAGTTTTACTTTATTTATTAGTTAAACATTATGTCTGTTCCTGTACTTTACCGCGGTTACCCAAACTAGCCCAAAAGCGTTCCCGTACTCAAAATTACATGTAAATTGTTGTTGCATGAGATGTTTTACCCGCGGCAACGTACGGGAACGCACATATTGTTTAAACTTAATATGTAGTTTTTCAGGTGTCGTATAATTTACTTTTAATGGAAGCTTAACCCAGCAGCATTGGCCAGTTAAACTAAAGTGCAAATTTGTCAACACAAAACAGCTGTTGGACAATAATAAGTGCGTTCCTTTACTTTTTGGGTAAAGTTCGGTAAAATGAGAGTAAGCAAAATATCCTCTCACAAAATGACAAAATTAGCCAAAAGTAAAGGAACGCACAAAACCACTTTTCGAGCCCAAAAATGCATTTCAAAGAAAAATGTGAAAATGCGTACAATTTTAGTTTGAAAAATTGAATAAACACACATATTTATTTGCATTTAAAAGTTCGTATGGATTTTGTTCAATTAATTATTATAAATAACACATTTCTTTTGCGTATTGGTTTGTTTAATTTAATTTCTCAATTGTTGTTTTTGGTTATCATTGCATCAGCTGTTAGTTTTACAATTTACCAAAGTTACCCGAAGAAAAAGTTTGGGTAACTCTGGTAAAAAGAGAAACACAAATGCACTATCTTGAATGCTCTCATTTACCCAATTTTCGAGTACGGGAACGCTTTTTGGGTAAGTTTGGGATCCCGCGGGTTCCCGCGGTAACGTGAAGGAACGGACCTAATATGTTTAAGCGATGCCACATTGCGACGTATTGGCAGATAAAATATGAATGCTACCACCATTTTATGACAATTCCAATTGGATATAAATTATTTTGACGCAATCTATGTAGCTACATCAAGTAATTTGATATTTCTGAAACCAGAACTGAAAAACATCACGCTCAGTTAAACTTGGTTTAATTTTGTTTTGAGCTTAACTAAACAGCCCATCAAACTAAATTTAATTGGCATCCAAAAAACTGGTCCTAATTGTCAACAAAGAACCAATTCTGAAGTGACTCTTTGGAAATAGTACTGTACCAGTTGCTTGAGAACTGAATTATATAGATAATCAACAAAGGAACCAGTCCGATAGTTTCCTCTTACTGAGATAATTAGGTTCATTTTCCAAATGAAAATTAAAATATTTTATGTTTATTATTTCTAAACACAATCAGCCTGATTGCGGTTGTCGTTGTAGTATTACGACAGCAGTCGTTGTCGTTTTTATTATATTTTGGTATTGTGTAAAATATACGACAGAGAATATAAGAAAATAAAATATTTCATCTATTTTTGTGGTGTTTTCATAAAATAATCAAAAAAATAAATTTTGTAATAATAAAACCAGAGACTATTAATTATAGAGATAGGAAATCAAAACTTAAACTACTCACCGATAGATGGCGCTGAAATTTAGTATTACCTGAGCAACTATTTAGTATCAGCTGAGCCTATATTTAAAAACTAAAAAACTGCTGAAAACTGCTCAATATAAGGAAGAAGCAAACGCGGGATATATTTAAATAATAAAATTTGAAATATTTGTTTGTAATTTTTCCTTTGTTGTTTGTTATTATTTAAATTTAAATAAAAAAAGAAAATTGTCAAAATTTTTACAAAGTGCCATCTAGTGCTAACGATTTTTTTATTACTTATTTTTTTGGTGATGCCATACCCCTGAATAAAACGATTATTGTTTCATAAAATCAAGGTGTCAGAGTGAAACTTTTCATTTTAAGGATAGTGTGTTTTTCCACAAGTTGTAAAATACCCAGTGCGTTAAATTTTTTTAATTTTTCTTTTAAAAAATTATTATTTAAATAAAAACAATTTCTTCTTTAATTTAACTTGTTAATATATTAAAGTGATTTTATGTTTAATTTCACTTATTTTAATACTTTTTTAAAAGTTTTTTGAGGCTGTCGTGCACAAAAATTTATACGACAGTTTTTGGTGTATTGACCGAAAAACCCGACACTCGCGGTACAAAAAATGCCTTTTGGCAAAAACGACAAATTTTCTTGTCGTATACGACAACCGCAATTAGGCCGAATAAAAAATTTGAATGTTTATAAAAACAAATGTAAACAAAACTAGAATTTCAAATCTCTTACGGTGGGTCTCATACTGCAGGTTTAACTTTAACTTAACTAAAAATAAAAGAAAATGTCAAAAAAATGTACACAAAACAACAACAAATTTTTGGGTTAACTATTAACTAAAGTTTAAACCTGAAGTATGAGACCCATCGTTACATATTTAAATTTAATCTTTTAAAATAGTCTCTGCATAGATTCAATCAAACTAATGGTGCACAAATGGTTCAAAGTTATTGTTTTACAAAGAAAACAATAATTTTGCACCTATCTGCAAACTCTGATTTTTTATTAAATAAATACGAAAATGAGAATTTTAAATCTCGCATTCTAATTTAGATAATTTATTTAACCAGTCCCTACTTAAATCGTATTTAACTGGAACACAACTGGTTCAAAATGATTATTTTGAGGTTTTAATTTGGGCTCCCGATTTGGTCAGAAATTTTGTGACGTATGTTGCTAACCAAATAAAATTAAAAAAACAAGTTCTAAAATGTTAGTACTTTTTTAAAACACCTGATTAAATTATTTCTGTTTATATGAGTCGAATCCATTCCAAATTACATGATGCACTAAAAAAAATAAACTCTAACGATTCTATAATCTTTATATTTCTTTTGAATCTCGACAGTCCTTGAATTTCACCCGCTACGTATAGGTAGCAGTGGATATGAATTAGGGTTTCCAATACCATTTCGCTAATACTATTACTATATTTTGTTTATCTTTTCCATCACTAATTCTACAGTATTTTATTGCTTTGCATTTGCATACAACAAATTGTAAAATAATTTTTATTTACAAAAAGTAAAAATCACTCACATTTATGTTTTCAACCACATGTTTTTTCTGCTTGAAAGTTCTTACTGGCAAACATTTGTCCAGTAAAAATTTTCATGTAGAAGAACTCTCATCATCGAACTGTTAGTTTTCTCTCTCTTTTTCTTTTTGATTGCTGCTTATTTGTGTTAACGACGCCATTAAGTAAATAGTTGCGTTCGATTACTGGATAATTTGTACAAATTTTTACTTGATGGCATTCGTTAACACAAATACTCAGTAAACAAAAAGAAAAAAGAGAGAAAAAGGTGACAGTTCCAGGAGTTGCTAAATCTTCATCTATTTCTTGCAAATTCTTACTGGATAACTTTTTGCCAGTAAGAATTTGCAAGCAGAAAAAAACATATGATTCGAAACATATGTTTGTTTATTGCACTGAGAGAATTATCTGCATGATATCAATGAATTTTTGCATAAAAATAACGAAGTTGCACTGGAACTCGTCCATTGAAACTTTTTATTGAATTAATGGAATTTTTCATAAAATGTTGTAAAAAATTTCAATTCATTTATTAAAACTCTCATACACTCAATGAAAAAGTTTCATTAAAATTAGATTCGTAAAATATATGAAGCTTTTTCATCACATTTATGAAATTTTTCATTTACTTTGTGAAGAAACCTTCATTAGTTCACTGAAAAATTTCATTAAAACTCGTCCAGCAAAATTCTCTCTGTGTGTAAACAAAAAAAAAATAATTTACCATTATGTTATTTTATGGAAATGCAAAGCGTAAAACTTTAAAAATAAATTATGGAAAAGTTAAGAAAGCCTTCTAAAAAAAGGATAATCGGCGCTGTTCTCAGTTCCGAATCCACATAAAGAAATTCTAAAGTGGAACATTCCGAACATTTTTGCTGTTTTGTGATTCACATCCACAAAAATTTTTGTGAAATATTCCGTGCATAAAAAGCTGGGTGGAAGTAAAAACGAATGCACTTTTTTTCTATGAAATATTTATTAAATTATTAAAAAAAAATTTGTGAACAAAATTTTGAAATGTGTTCTTTGTATTTTCACTAAAATATTGAAATTTGTAGAACATTTAATACATAAAAATATTATTTTAAAAACTATCTATAAATTTTAACATTTTCTTTCGGAAACAAAAAAAGAGGAAGAAAAAGAAAATAATGATTTAATCAAAATTTCAAATTTATTTTCATAATTGTTTTTTTGTTTATATTTACATCAGCTGTGTTACCAAAGTTTACCCGAAGAAAAAGTCTGGGTAAATTTTGGTAAAGCGAGAAACACTAATACACTTTCATTAGCGCTCTCATTTACCCAATTTTCGAGTACGGAAACGCTTTTGGGTAAATTTCGGTAACGCTGGGTAAATTTCGTTAACTTTGGGTACGTACGGGAACGCACTTAATATGTGAATACCAAAACAGCAAATTTCCGAATATTTTAATTCCATGTGCTTTTAGAAATCCATTCTAAATCAAAACCCTCTAAACTCAGAACAGCAGTGAATAATAATAATAAGTTTCTGCTTATGATTTAACATCAAAGATTCTCTTCTTCCATATTGACCAGTTAAAATTTATCTGTGTCTACCAGCTTGCAAATTTCTGTTCTCGTACATGTTTGGAAAAATTTTATTTTAAGAGTAAATCTTGTCTTACTCTATAAGTTTGTACTGAGTAATTCTCACTGGACTTGGCTGAGTAAAGTAAACGGATGGACCTAATAATTGACAAATTTTCCGATTGGCGAACGCAACTATTGTTTTTTTGGTTAAGGCAACAAATTTAAATGGCAACAATCTTAATTTTAAATGGAAAAATTATTTTTTTTGGAAATATTTTCAACTGTTATTTGCTGTATGTTTACTTACTGTTGGTAATCCCATTGATGGTGTGTCATCATTAAATTTTGGTCCTATCTCTGCAACACATATTGTAGAGAACGTCAATACTGCTATTAACGCTAGTAGCATATGTAATTTGGCGGAACGCTTCAAATAGACATTGTGTCTGGTGGTTTGCCAAAAATAACTTTGATTCTGTGACATATTTATAGCTTAATATTCGTTTCAGTAATTTTTTTTAACTTCTTTTCTATTCAGGAAGTATCACAGTTATAGATAATAATAATAAATTGGTTTTATTCTTAATTTGATGCTTTTAAGGGAAACAGTTTAAATACCGTTCCCACCACGTTGAGTGCTAAAATTATAAAGAATTGTAAAAAATCATTAAGAAAATATTCAAGCATTAATAAAACTTTTTGCTGTCTCGTGTGTGTTTATCAAAATTCCCTTGTTGATTTAAATGCCCAGATAAGTATTAAACATCACATAACATACATTATCAAAAAACATACTGAAAATGATAACTGTATGTAAGGCCGAGTTTTTAGGACGTAGATTACCTTTAAACCTAGTTAAAAGAAGTATGTAAACTGGACTGCTACTTTTGAAATGTGGTTTATTTTGTTTTATTTTAGCCGTGTTTTCGACTTAACTATATCCGTTATCTCATAAAAAAACTGAAAGTGCATAAAAACGCGTTTAAGATGAAAAGTAACACATTACTTTTCGTATGCACGTTAACTTTCAACACGGATAATTATCAACGTTGAAAACTCAACATTTATACATTTTCACATCCAACGTAACTTATTCCCGTTACTTCCTAAAAAATTTTGCTGACGTGCGTTGGATTTTAACGGAACATTTATAAGCATAACCTGTTTAAAAATTTTTTATGCTAGAACCGGTTTAACACATATTTGCTTTAAATACTTAACATTGATAGGCATGAGACAAAATACAGCTTTTAATTAACGAGAAAAAGTTGTTCCAATTATTTTTTGGTAATAAACTGGGTAAAGGCTGATAAAATTCGTTTTTGGTTTAACTAAACTGAGTTTAACTGACATCTCAAAACCTGGTCCTAAGTGTAGAATAATCAACTGCGTGCATTAATGTTAACTTAGGGTAGTTATAAAAAAACAAAATACAAATTAAAAGTATGCAGACCAAAACGAATTAAGAATACCCTGAGCAGAAAATTGATAAAGTAAAGATTTATACACGAACCATTTTTATTTTTTGCAAATTTGTTGAAAGAGAGACTTTGTAAGATCTCGTTTAAATCCGTATCGTCCTGGCGCATAGTCTGACTGCCGTAAGAACCGATTTATACCGCCCATACTCGGTCGCTAGAGCCTCGTCAGTGCTAACAGGGGACAGCATGTTCAAAGTGGACTCAGATAAAAATAGTTTGTAAATACAATTAAATTTTTTGTAAATACAATTAAACTTTTAATTGAAATTGCGTCTGCAATTGAGTTCGTAAATACAAACACCATGTTTGATACTTGATTGTAGAATTTATTTCAATTAAATAGCCAACAAACACATTTTCTGAAATTCAAAGAAAATTTTAACAAACGATGTTGCCATATCAAAAAAATACAATAGCTTGTTGAAATTCAATGCAAAATTTAAAAATCGAATTTGTTTATTTTAATTTAAACCACAATTATTTTCTAATTCTTATTTTTTATGTCTCTGCTATCAATATCACATAGAGATGGCACTATATTTTTTTTTTATTATATGGTATAATCATAAAATAGCTTGTATCTCGGAAACTAAGCGAGATAGAGCAAAATGGACAAAAATTCCTCACTCTGTACCTATAAATTAATCCTTATCAAACACATACATATACTCCCAATAATAAATATGGGCCCGTATAGCGTCAGATCCCGGAAGCCGAAATTTTAAGCGACATTTTAACGGAAATTTGTAGCTAAATCAGGTAAATTTCTGCTGAATTCAGCTCAAATTTCCTAGCTAACTTAACTAAAATTGTTTGTATATTTAGCAGTAAGTAAAATTTTGCTTACCTAAATTTAGCAGACCATGATTTTCAACTTCATTGAAAATTCTGAAGGGGCAAATACAGGTAATATTTCCTGTTATTTGAGCAGAATTTTGAACTATTTGTACGAGCTACGACTACAAATTTTCTTTTTCTTAGGGAGCACGATAAATGTAGTATTAGGTACATGTTTGTTTTTTTTATCAAGTAGATTACGAGAAGTCAAAATCGTAATAATCGAGCCTTAAATATAAAAATTGCAAACCTTAAAAAAAATGTTCATCCTCTAGGTCAGCGGTTCCCAATAAGTTTTGCTTCACGAATCCCTTGAGACATTTCTACTAGCTCACGGACCCCCAAACCAGTGTTGAGCGAGAGGTATTTTATAAATTATGGGGCAAAATTAATAAAATCACCTGCTTATTTTAAATGATGGCCAATTTTAAGCAGGAATAAGGAAAAAAACATTTTTCAAATCAATATTTTGTTAAATAATTTAAAAATTATAAAAAAAATTTTTTTTTAAATAACTTGTTTTATGTTTTTTGTCGGATCTCTTCGCGGACCCCCTGGAATTCTGCTACGGACCCCCATTTGGGAACCGTTGCTCTAGGTAGTCAACTTTGCCACCCTGTCGCTCACTCTTTTTTACAACAGGATAACAAAATTTCTGAAACTATACTCCTCCTCTATAGTTAATGGTTTGCTGTGTTGAAATCCGGCCAGTAGTAGTACACTCATAAAAAAGCGTTAGTACAAAAGTCTGTTAAACGCGTTCTGATTAAATTGAACTAATTTTTCTGTTATTTTCTCTAAAAAAAGTCTGTACAAATAGGTCACAATTCTGCTAAAATAACAGGAAATATTACATGTATTTGCGCCAGCACAATTTTGACTTATTTGAACGGACTTTTTTTATGAGTGTAGTTATATTAATTTCCGTTTTTTTATTATTATTTTTGTCTTACAACTCATAGCAGTTCCTCATCTATTGTGTCATTTTCCCAAAGCTCATAAACTAGAAACCTTAATAAACAAAATTATAAAATTGCATTTGAGCCTAAAACACATACAACACAGAACGCTAACCCTTGCCCCGTAAAGTTTTATACTTAATATTTAGTGAGGAGGGGGCAAATGATGGCAATGTAGGAAACGGTCCAACCTAAAATATTATTTATTTAAAATTAAGGCTGACTTCATTTTCAATTAGATTTAGATTTAACATTTATTTGTTCCACCCATACAACAAGATTTAAATCTTTTAATTTATAGTATGGGCCTGCATATTGTCATAACAAATTTTGTACATAATAATTTTAAAATTAATTACAATAGATATATGAACAAAACAAATTTAATTATAAATAAAAATAAAAACATTAAAAAATAGAGAAAAACAAAATTAACAATTTAACAATAAAAAATATAAATATTAAGGGTTTTCACAAGGGGTGTGCTATTTGTTGTATCGTTGTATCGCCCTAACAAAAAACAGAGTTGTTAAAAATTAAATTGAAAAAATAAAACATTTGAGAATAGCACGATACAACATTTTTACGTATGTTTAGTGTCCTATGTTTGAGTGTGCTAACAGATAGAAAACTGAATAGAAAATCGTTGTTAAACACAAATAAAAATTTTAACAACTCTGTTTTTTGTTAGGATGATACAACGATACAACAGATAGCATACCCCTTATGAACAACCTAATTATAAATAAAATAAATAAAAATAAATAAAATAATTAGAAGTTATTATGACAAAGGTTAAGTTATTGTGAAAAATGTTTAGTTATTCCCTTTTTGAATATTATTGCATTTCTGTTTGTTTGAATTCAGTTTGGGAGTCTATTCCAAAGATGGATAGCATTAAAAGAGAACTGCCACTCCGAAATCAGACTTCGATGTCCTATTGGAGTTATATTTTTTCCCCTGTTCGAAAAACCAAAAGTTAAACTTTCAAATAAGTATGTTGGTATCTTCGAGTACACTATCTTATGTAATAATGTAAGCAGCCTGATGTTGACTAAATTTTCAAAAGACACACCAAATATCCTTATTGAAAACGTTGAAACACGTTCAGCTTATGCTTACTTTGAGAGTCACAGCATCCGAAGACTTCGCATCCATAGAGTAGACAAGGCACAAGGTAAGTTTTTGCTATAAGCATTCTTATTTTTTGAGGTGTACAAGAGTGAGTTGCCCACAACGTGCGAAGCATTGAATAAGTTTTACCTATAACACCGTTAACAAAATTGGACCAACTAAGCGTGTTATTAAATATTATACCAAGGTTTTTGGCAGAGGAAACAATTTCTATTTTTTATTTATTAGAACAAAAATATTTAAGGCTATCGGCGTAGATTTTTTGCGTAGTATAATGCACTTTGATTTCTGGGGGTTTAAGCAGAGTCCATTTGCAGATGCCCAAAGGAAAATGTTGTGAAGATCATTGTTAAGCTTTTCGACGTTGCAATGAAGGGACTTACGCGAACTACTGAGATAGAGTTGCACGTCGTCAGCATACATATGTATTTTACAGTGGGATATTTGTTTTGGTTAGTCATTTATATACATGGAGAACAGTAAAGGTCCCAAGATGGAGCCCTGAGGAACGCCTCTTGATACTGGTAGAGAGGTCGAGGAATGATCCACTAAATATACTGACTGAGAACGATTTGTGAGATATGACCTGAGCAATGATGTTGCTGTGTTTGAAAAATTAAATTAAGTGTAATATTTTACCAACTCGCCTCAATAATGCCTATAAGGCGCTGAGGCAACAATTATTGTACTAAATTATTTGGAAAATAAAATTAAATAAAAAAATAAAAAACTGGCAACAATACAATAAAATAGCATTTAAAGCAATGTTATATCCAAAACTTTATTATCAGTTGTAAAATCAAAATTAATTTATCAACTATTTTGCGATAGGGTACTTAACAGAAAATAAAATCAAAACACTCACAAATACGAAGGTGTTAAATTCGTATCTCTATAAAGAGTACAATATTTTTCCAGATAACACAGTTTAAATGAAATTTAGTATACGATATATTTTCTTTTGAATTAGTCAATCTCTTCTATTTACTACGCCATACAAGAAATTTGCGATACATGGTATAATTTTATATTACTATAAACTGAAGGAAATCTTATCAAAAAAAATATATGGACGTGACTACTTGAGTGTATTATTGGACACGCATATAAATAGATACACTAATAAAAGTTTTTTAGTAATTACTCTTTAGAAAATTGATTAGTAAAAAATCAAAAGTTTAAACGGTATTGGGGTATCACAATTTTTCTGGATTACCAGTAATGATAACAACTTACTTTCTGCATTACTTTAAAATATAATAATAATGAGTTTCTAATAACTGATTAGTTTTTCAATTATTTCACAACAATGAAAAATTTGTTACCCATAAAGACTTACCCCTAAATTCATAAACGCTTTGTAAAATTATTATTGAACAAATTTTGTATGAAAATGACGTTTTGTAAACCTGCTATAACTTTAAAAAGCATTTATGAATTGAGGGGTTATTTTTCTCACTATTTCACAAGGTTGGTTACCGTTATCGTTATAATACCGTTATCGCTAAAATACCGTTTCAAATTGAATATCGTCACCGGTACCAATACCTCTAAAAATGGTTCCAAATGCCGTTATTGTTACCGATAGCGTTATTTTTATAGGTAGTTACCGATATTTATTAATCAATACAAAAATTGTAAATTTTTTAACTTTTTTGTTTTATAATCTTCAGTTTTTTTACAAACAAAATTATAGATAATTATTTTATTATTTTATGAATAAAAATTAAAAACCAACATTTTGACAACACTCACAGTATGGAGAAATGTTTTTGCCTCTTCTTGTATTGACAAAGAGTGGGTAAAAATAAAATTTGTATTTTATTTGTACCGACGGTACGAAATACAAAAACAGAAAACTTTCATAATAGGTCTGTTTCTTTACTTTTTGGGTAAAGTTCGGTAAAATGAGAGTTAACAAGAAATACTCTCACGAAATGACAAAAATGCACAAAAGTAAACGAACGCGAAAAACCATATTTGAAGCCCGAAAAACGTCAATAGATTTGTGCATTATAGTTCATTTTGGTGAGCGCTCCTTCTAGTTCTTGTTCAATTTGTTGTAAAAATCTAGGTAGCTTTTCTATTTAAACCCCTTTTTAAATCAAAAATTTAATAAAAAATTTCCTTTTTAGGCATTTTTATTTACAAAAAGGAATACATAGTTTATTAAATTTGGAAAAGATTTCAATATTAAACAAAAGCTTTGATTTATTTACATATTTATCTCTTTAACACATTTAAACAAGCGTCTTCAAAAATTGTCGGTAATTTTATGGAGTTGTAAAATGATAAACATATTTTCTGAATCAATGAAATGAGCGATTGAACTAAAAGAGCTCTTAGTTGTAAACTAGGTCTTTGGTTCAAATTAGTGAATAGTTCAATTGAACTAGTTGAACCCAACTGATGATATAACAGCTGATAAAAACAATTTACCCAAATTTACACGAAAAAAAGTCTGGGCTTTTTCGTGCAAGAAGAACAAGAATATTACTCTCTCATGACAGCTCTCATTTACCCAATTGTGTAGTAAGAAAACGCTTTTTGGTAAAATTAGGATCCCGCGGGATCCCAATGTTGAGTACCCGAACACAGCTAATATTTCTATTGTTGTTTATGTCTTTGCAGAGACTTCGAAAACATATTTTATTGTTTGCTCCATTCTCATTTCGTTGATGGAGTAGACTACGTTTAATATGAAATTTTGATGTTTCAATTTGCATTGCACTATTGCCAACACTTTCTAAAGAAAACTGAAGAAGAAGACGTGGAAAATCCCCGAAACGATCGTCTTTTCATTCCTGAAAGTGTAGAGGTTTTTGAAAGCAAAAACTCTGTGAAGTATTTGTTAGGAGAATATCCTGATGAAGAAAAATAGCACTTTTTGAAAAAAGTACTTATTATGTGTACTTTGGACATATGCGGTTTTTTTTTTGATTCCTTTCCCATGTTCTTCCATCAGGTATGAATAAATTTATCTAAGATTCATCAGGCCATAGAACGTTTCACCATTTTTTAAGACCTTCTGATCACCCAGTCCATATGCTCATTTGCTAAATCAATTCTTTTTTTCTCTGCCTGTTGTTCAGCATTGGGGCCATCTGGGCCGATCTTCCAAATAATTTTCTTTTCGCGCAAACGAAGCCTAATTGTCCATTCTGAGCGAGCAAGGTAGCTCTAACTTATTTAATTGTACTGCAGGCATAAAATAATTTCTTGTTCACAATACTTCAATCCGATCATCGTCCATTTTGATAGTTTTTCCTTGCGTTGCGTTGATTTATGTGTAAATTGTTATTGTTACAAAAACAATTTGTATTACAAAATAACCCCCATAATTTCAATTTTGGAGTTTGCAGAGAATTTTTAACCATATTTTGTGAACTTAAAAGAATATGTGCAAAACTTCAAAATTTACTTTTTGATTATGATATATCCAGCAAAAACATGGTAATGGCAAGTCATTACCGTATACATTACCAAGTAATGATAGATCGTTACCCTTTGCATTACATTAAAATACAAAATCATGACTTTCTTAAAATAAGTTATAGAAGTACTTATATATTCTATTCAAATACTTACTGGTAGTAATTGATTAAATAACTACCGTCTTAATATTTTTTCTATTTTAATAAATTTATTAATTTTTTTTTTTTTAATTTTTACAACTAAATTGAAAATGTTTAATTTTTAAAATCTAAAGATTTTTAAGGGTCCCTAAAAAATCTAGTTTTTTAGATGTTCCTATTTATTTTTAGAATTAATTACACTGTGAGACAAATGGTAGGGGTCAGTGATCGGGAAGGGTTCAAACTACCGGGGAAAGTTATATCGGTAAAAAAGAAGTTATACGTGTCCCGGCGTTTTGCTGGGTCACCCCTAGGAATCGAGATATATCGATTTGACCTTTGGTGGTCTTTTTTTTGACATAACTCGAGAACCACTAGTCCGATTTTGCTCAAACAATTTTAAAAAAATTAAAAATTACAATTGTTTTAATCTGTTCATATAACGTTTTTCTATATACTCAACAGTTTTGCCGGTAAAAATAAATGTATGAAGAAAAAAATATTTTTTGCCTAAAATATTAAAAAAAAGTAATAAACAAAAGGTTATTGGTTTTTATGGTAGCGGTAACAAACATTTATTTTTACCGGCAAAACTGTTGAGTATATAGAAAAACGTTATATGAACAGATTAAAGGAATTATAATTTTTAATTTTTTTAAAATTGTTTGAGATTTTTTGAGAAAAAAGATATATCTTGATTCCTAGGGGTGACCCAGCGAAACGCCGGGACACGTATAACTTGTTTTTGACCGATATAACATTTCCCGTTGGTTTTATCCCATCCCGATTTTTACTGTCGCATAGTGTTATTTAAAGAGTAAAGCAGATTTCTCTACGAAGTTGAAGCTACAAATTATTTTACAAAGTAGAGTAATCACTTATTCCCTAACTTCTGGGTAACCACTTATTTCCTAACTTGTGGGTAACAACTTTTCTTCCAATATGGAAAAGCATGCTGTTAACTTGTTATTCACAATTTTTTGTAAGCAAGAGGGTAATGACCACATATGAATCATCAACAGAAGTAATTAAGCGAGTAAATAGCCTGGTAAGTAGTGAAATCTTTGTGTGCTACTTTTTTGACTGTGTAAGAAATAGGGTATTCAATTAATCGGCTTTTTATTCTAATCGATTAATCGTGAAAATAATTATTCGGATTTCTTGCTCAACCGATTAATCGAATAAAATTTTAAAATTAATCGATTAATCGAAAAAAATGTTATGTAAAATAATATACATATATTTTTTGCATTTTTAATAATTTTATTTAAAAAAAGGAACAAAAATAATTTCAGTAACTCTTAAAATTACTAAAAACAAAAAGTGTAATAATTGAGATAATATTTTGTCAAAATGTTTATTTTTTCTGTCCTCTCCGTCACATGATCAAATTTTATCCAAATCGGAAGGAACCGCACCGCAGGCCTTTCTGGTAAATTTAGCATTTTAAGTTAAGCCTGAATTAGCCAGACGTAAACGTAGCTGTCTATATGTTTAATAAGATAAAGGAGAGTAGAACAACTATTATATTAATTTGTATCTCTTTCGTATGCATTAAACACATAACAAATGTAAATGCAGGAAAAATTCTGTTGAGAATTTATTTTTCCTCTACGTGAACGTCCTTCTATCCATTTATTTTATTTGCTAAAGGTTAATATGAATGCAGAGGGCTCACTAAACAATCTTTATATATATTATATTGGGCATTAATCATAATTAATATTTATAATGTTTATTAATTACAATAATTATTAAGGCTTTCGTTTAATATTTAAAAAATTTTAAAAAAATAATTAAAAATTTGATTATACTTAAATAGATCTGTCAAAACAACAGATTAGTATTTTGGAAGATGACACAGCAAACTGTATAAATTTTTTGTTGTTTTTGTTTTTCTTGCATATCTAAGATGTTTCTTAGCCCTCCTAGAAGAAAACAAAAAATTCTCATTGAGTTTAAGCTAATAAATTTGTCATATTTGATCTTAAAACCGACACTCATTAAGCTAACAAAGATTTCTGGAAATTCTAAAAAGTTGTCCCCTGATGTTTATCTTAGGCCAGAATGAAAGCCTACACCAAATTAATTTTCACAATTTCTTAACTCTTTCACTACCCTTGTACACTACAGTGTACACATCTTTAAAAGAATATATAAAATTTAATAGTGCAAAAAAACTTTATACTTTTTGCACATAAGTTTATCAGTATATGTATAAGCAGTTCAACATGGAAATATGGTCGCGATATTTGTTAATGAAGTCAAATTTTTTTAATATATCATAATGTCCGTGAAAAGGGGGTTTTGGTGTTTCTCCTAAACCAATGAAGATAGATAATTGAAATTTGGCATACACCTTCGTTCTTCGTTTTATGACGAGAAGAAAACCAACCAAAGGATTTTTGGCTACTCGAATATTTTAGGGGTAAAACGGGACACAAAAGTATGAAAAAAGTCATTTTTGTGGGTAGGAGGGGTAGGGGGCAAAATTTGTTACATATTTTTTTCTAATTTGAGGACTCCTAACAAGAATCTGAAGTCAAAATAACGATACATCCGCAAACAAAAAGTCGGTAGTGAAAGGGTTACACAAGTTTTGGATTTTAGCATATTTCCTTTAATAAAATTATATATATTTGCAAACATTTTTGTCAATTTCGATTAATCGATTAATCGTATTAAATTATTCGAATTATTCGTTATTCGAAATTTGACATTTTTAAATTATTCGAACAATTTTTGAGGGAAATTGTTCCAAAATGCATCTATCCACAAAGTTTTACGCTATACGTCCATAAATACAGATTTTTTTTTAACGAAAATTGAAATTCCGTAACTTTAACTTCAATAACTTAATAAAAAAGGCGTATTTTCACTTTTAATCATAAACACAAAACAAAATATGTACGTATCCAGGTAAATTTTAACAACTCATTTGTGTATAAAAAAACTTAAGCTAAATTAATTTTAGAATTTTTTTAAATATGTAGATTTGACTGACACACTTTTTTGAGTGTACTTACAAAAAACATAAGGTGACGAAAAACTTTTTTAATTTCAGCTAAATAGTAGTGTTTTTTATCTTAACCATTTGTTTTAATTTATACATAAATTTGTTATTGTAGTAACGGGTTTTGGTTTTAGAAAAAACGAGTGCAAAAAGCCGTAACGAACATTACTAAAATTTGGGTATTAAGTTTTAAGTAGTTTTTAATTTATATGTAATGGCTTTCGCTTCTCGTTTAAAAAAAAAACTTAAAGTAGTTACAACCTATTGGATTTTAGTTGACGAAATACAAAACATTTTTTAAATTAATATTTCTTTTTTTTTCAAAGTGAACTTATTTTTTGCTCGATAAATATATCGTCGCTGCGCCTACGATAATAGCTGTTTTTTCAAAAATTATTTGTATGACACCTAAATTAGGTCTTTATTTTGAGTCTTGGCCATGGTTTTTGGAACTAATTCTTTCTAAAAAGTTCCGTAAAAGGCTGAAATAAAGCAGTTTTGTAGATCTCGTAAAAAAAAAAGTTTTTCGACAAATAGCAATTTCCTTACGCGCAGCGACAATTTATTGGTATTTGATGATACATATCAGGTAAGGCCACATAAATGGCTTGAAGGTCCAAATTGAGGATTTCGCAAACTTATGGCGGGCCGCACCAGTTAATACATTACTCGACAAAAATACATTTTTTGTACAGCCTTCTGCTAAAACTTCTTTTGAGTATTTTGGATTCCTAAGCCCGGATCTAAAGTCAAAAATGTCCATTGAATAGTCTTGGAGTTGTAGGTCTTTCTTTTTTTATTCCCTCACCCAGGGAAATACTTTATGATTTTTTATACTTTTAATCTAAATATGTATATTTAAAAATATAGGCACAGACTCAATAAATTTTTTTTTAATATTTTGACGTCCTTTATATGAATCTGAAGTCAAAAAACTGTCGAATTAATCTTCGAAAATATAGTTTTTGTTATTTTAAAAAATTTTGTTTTAGGTTTTCAACAATTTGTCAAATATTTTTAAATTTACTTGATGGATTTATTTATTTATTGAAATATACTTTATAAATAAATTTACAAAATATATAAAAAAAAGCGCGGGGTAACTGGACCATAATGCGCGTAAATTATAATAACTTATAGATAACAGACGTGCTGGAACAACAGCAACACGTGACAAAGCAACCATTGCCTTCACAATGGAGGTTCAGCGAGATGAGGCCCCAACACGCCATAAAAAGAACAAATGCCGATGGACTTAACACGCGCACAACCGACCATTGCCATTGTAATAGAAGCGTGCACGATGTCTAAAAGGGAATTCGCCCGGTTTGCATGTGGTCAGACTACACAGTCTAACGGCATGCTGAGACACGCTTTAGAGTATCGCAAAACAAAAACGATTAACCGTTATTCCTTATTAAATAATATAATACAGGTCTCAAGATAACCTTCTTCTTCGGCGACTCACGGCGAACTGTTACTTGATGGATTTTTATCCATCGTGAAGAACGGAATTTTGATACAAATCGTGGGAAAATATAATTTTTATAGAAAATCTAAATGTAAATGGTATTTAAAATCATAGGTCTACAACATTTTCGTGTTGACAATTTATAACAAATATCAAATCTCCCAGGCTCTCATTACATTAAATTAATTCCTAAATTTTAAAAATTCGCTCACAAGACTAATAACCCGGCAAGAAAATTTGTATATTTTTATGAGGGTTATTATTCAGTAAGTCAAAAATTATTCAAACAAAGCACAAATATTTTTTAAATTTTAACCCCTAAATTCATAAACGCTTTGTAAAATTATAGGAGGTTTATTGAACAAATTTTGTATGAAAATGACGTTTTGTAAACCTGCTATAAATTTACAAAGCATTTATGAATTGAGGGGTAAGTCTATTTGTCAAAAACTGCGCAGTTTCTAAATCTAAAGATGATTCAGAAACGACTCGGAAATGTAAATAAATTTGAATATTTTGTGAAAAATTCAGAAATGACTCAAAAAAAGATACATTTTTTAGCGTAAAGAATTTTTTAAATATTTGTTTGAGTCATTTTTGAATCGAAAAAGAATGCTCTTTTGAATGCGCCACTATCATACAAGTGAAAGTTTAATATTAGGGGCTTTCATATAAACTCGTAAATTCCTTGTAAACCTTGTATAAATACAAACCATATTTTTATGTATGGAGTTTGACATTAAACTCATAAATACACCGTTTACGAGTAGAATACGAGTTTATATGAAACCCCTAATATACAAAATTTTGAGCACTTTTCTGATTAATTTTTTGGCTCGTTTGCTGGCTGAGAACTCTAAAAAATTTTAATTATGAAAACCTTATTCAAAAGATGAATATCATATTAAAAAATATGGAATAAGGCTAAATTGTTTGCCTTAAAAGCGGGATAAAATTTCAAGGCGGCACAAGCCTTTAAAAAGCTGTACAACCCCGTCAAAAGGGGGATGCTGGTAAGGTTAAGTACACTAATAGAAAAACGCCCGTAAAAAGTTTTGCTAAAGCTGCTAAAAATGAGTTCAAAATTACCTTGCATAAAAAACTGCTGAAATAAGCACATTTTCTTTGCTAAATATTAGTAAGATAAGAATAGCAAAAATAATGCTGCTAAACATACAAAATTTTAGTTGTATTTGAGCTATATTTTAGTTAATTGAGATAAATTTTACTCTGCTAGAATCATCCGCAACAAATTTTGTTGAATATTAGTAGAATAAAAAAACCCAAAAAAATTTAAATTGTTTTAAATTGTTTTTTTTCATGGTAGTTTTTATCACCTTTTTAGAGCAGGTGGTCCATCTACGTTTGAAATCTTGCATGTCCTGGGAGACCTTTTTTGTGACCTTTAATTCTCTTTTAACAAGAGCCCAATATCTCTCCACTGGCCTGAGCTCCGGGCAGTTTGGTGGATTTGCCTCTCTTAGTACAAAAACCTCATTATTATCATTATACCACTCCAGCGCTTTCTTGCTGTAGTGACAAGATGCTAAATCGGGCCAAAAGTAAGTGGATACATTGTGCTGACTCAAAAATGGAAGAAGTCTCTTCTGCAAACACTCCCTGATATAAATTTCGCTGTTTATAGAGCCAGATGTCACAAATGACTGGCTTCTTTGGCCGCAGCTACATATGGCTTGCCATACTAGGAATTTTTTAGGGAATTTCGTTTGCTTTTTCGACCTAAATTTTTCCGCAACATTTCCTCGAACATCGGAAGCATAAAATTCTTGACTACGGAGCTGCGAAAAATCAGCCAGGACATAAGTTTCGTCGTCCATTACACAACAGTTGTATTTTTGTATAAAATTTGATTTCAATTTTCGAGCTCCGGTTTTGGCCTCCAAATTTTTAAAAGCGTTTCCATCGGGAACTTTTTGAACTTTTTAGGATTTTAGTCATGCCTTACGTTTCACTTTACGTACAAAAAAGTCCGAGCATTGGGCTAACCGAGCTGTTTTTCTGCCAGATGTGTTAGGAGCTCTCTTAAGGATGCTTTTAACTTTATATGCCTTACCAATGTTACGATAACCAGTCTTTGTTCCTGTTCCCGGCTTCCTTTCAATTGTTAGGTGTTCCAGACACCTTTTAACCACTTTTGAAACTGTTTGGCGGCATACATTAGTTTCTTTGGCCATTTTTTTGTATGTCCATGTTTGGTTTTGTTGAAAATATTTAATTATTTTTGAACGCACTTTTCTTTCATCGTCCATTCTGAAAAAATTGCTAATTAAAACTCATGATGTAAATTAATTTACTAACTGACATATTTTTAAAATGTAAACTGCCGAAAAAAAAATATAAGAAGCTTTAAACCAAAGTTATACGCAAAAATTTGTGTTAACATTTTTATGATCTCATTCCTTATTTTTCTGTTGATTTTAGCAGGATGACTAACTATGACTATTTTTTAGTCTTACTAATATTTAGCAAAAAACTACAAAAAATTTTCTGCAAAATCACCTTTAAATAATAAACCTGTAAAAATAGCAGAAAAAGCTGCTAATTGTTTTGCTATTTGCAAAGGTTTATTTCTATGAGTGTGTGAATAAAATTTTATTGTGTCTAACTGCTTTACTAAATTTAAGTGCTTCAAGGACAATTTTCAAAAGTAAAGATCCTTACGAGATCCGTAAAACAGCCTTATATAGTTCCTAAAATGAAAGGTATTTTTTTTAATTCAAATTCATAAAAAATAAAAGAATCCTAAGTACTTCTATGTCATATTGAGCCATAAGGTATTTTTCCCAGGCTTAAGGTTTAAATAAAGAAGAAGGAATTCTTCACTTAATATTCGTATGTACATAGGAGGCGAAAATGCTTTAAGAGTTTTAGAGGAAGTCTGTGCAAAAATGTATGATCGGTGTATTTTTTTTAGGCTCCACTGAATATTTGTTTTGTTATCGCTGTTTTCTATATTATGTATATTTTTAAATTCTGATTTTAATTTTTTTTTAATTTAATTTTTTTTTTTTTTTAATTTTGCTTAAAATTAAAAAAAAATATATATTGATTGTTTTAAAATGAAGGGCCGCACGAAATTGACACGCATTTGCCCATGTATGATATATATAATATTGTTTACATAAAGTAAGTGAACCTATTTATTTGCTTGTAACTGCATGAGCAATTCTTTGTCAACCGGGCCATCCTTCTCTTAAAAAAATCGTGCAGGTTTAAATTATATACTTAACCCAGTGTCTTGACATGCAATAAAATGATAGCAAGCAATTGTCAAAATGCTCTCATCTTAAGTGAAGACACTCAATTTCAATTTTATTGCAATATCATGATATCGCTGATATGCCATCGGATCTTGCAATGATGCCAGAGACCAAATCAATTAGTTTTCATTTTAATTTTGTAATAGAAAAACAACAAAAAATTTGGTAAAAAGGAATGGAAAAGTGTTTAGTTTTTTATTATTTGTCGGTAAACATTAATGTTTCATAAAATTTGGTATTTTTCGAAGAAAAATCTATGATATTTCTTATCCATGAAATGGTCAAGTGTTCTCCACCACTCTGCAATTGATATCATTTTGACGTTTCGCTGTAATGGTTTTGACATTTCATATCATATATTTTATTGCATTTGAAGACACCGGGTAAATTCTAAAAATCATTCAAAGATATTTACTTTTCAATGGCGAGTGGCGGTTTTTTTAAATTCAATGACGGATCTCTTGACTGATAACTATCTGGTTAAAATTATAAAGGACCCCGCAAGAAATCAATTAAAATCGTTTTACTCCCGATTACTGAATGTCCAGTTAGCTACTAAGTGGAACTTTAGCCGACACATTTGTTGTTGTTTCCAATATAAAATTTGAACTTAACTCTCGGCTAAATTTAAAACTGGACATTCAGTAATCGGGCCTTAGTATGTTAATACCATTTATGATCAGTATATCGTCATATGAAATTAAAAAAGCCGTAATACTGAATTTAGACTGAGCAAAAACTAGGTAGTTTGTATGTATGTATGCGTTTTGACATATAAAAACAAGCAAGAGCCAAAAACTAGCTATTTTTTCCTCAGTTTAAATGCAGTATAAGTTACAAAAAATTCAAATTCAATTCATAGTCCAAAATTTTACGCTCATACGACTAAACACGACGATTTTATTAACAAAATTCTAAACAGCACCAAGTGTAAGCGCAATCAATTTTAAAAAGTTTTATGCTTCTGTAAAATTTTTTTAAATGTAACTTACGGCTTTTTTTGATTTCATATGACGATATGCAGTCTTATGTATATAGGACCTTTCCATGACTACTGGGTCAAAATATGTTAACTATTTTTAATAGATGGCCTAACAACGTAAACGTTTTAAAATTAGTGTTACTGGATCAAAACATGCACGGATTTTAACTATTTTGAATAGATATATTAATATTAACAAATTATTTATTTAATTCGTAATTAATAAAGATTAAAAAAAATTTTTAAAACGCAAACATTTCTTTTACAAAATGAATGAAAGAAAACCTTTTAGCCTTTTTGTAGTAGAATTTAATTTACTAAATATTTTATCATTAATTTATTATAAAAATAATGAATTAATGAAAGAATTCATTCACTATGTACGAAAATTAAAATAATAAAGCCAGTGAATTAATTCATATTGAATGGTATAAACGAATGACATTAATAAAATTGTAATTAAAAATCTAAAAGCGAATTAAAGAATCAATTTATTCATGATCTCTACCTATGTTAAGTTGCTACAACAACCTATGTTAACTGGCTCGGTCCGACATTTCAAGATTTATTGAATTGCGATGGGTTTATTGTTTCAATAAATATTCATATCATTAAAAAATATAATCGAAAAACTAAATCCGTTAATTGCAATTTAACTTTTTGAAATGTCAGAGTTAGTGAGAGAGCGCGTAACAGTTGGTGAGTGATTTTTCAAAGAACCTAGTATAACCAAAAAAAAAATACAACTGTTTTAATTTCAGTTAATTTGATTTTACACAATAATTAACACACAAAGCAACAACAAAATTATTTTCGTTGTTGTTGTTTGCGTGTTATTTTCAAATTTCTTTGCATTTGAAGACACCAGGTCAAATGCAATGAAATGTGCAAAGAAATTTGAAAATAACACACAAAACAACAAGGAAAATATTTTTGTTGTTGCTTTGTGTGTTATTTTCAAATTTCTTTGTACATTTCATTGCATTTGAAGACACTAGGTGAAGACACTACACCTTTTGCAACTGTAATTCAGAAAATATCAATTGAAAATCAGAATTTCATTTTGAAATTCAGAAAATATCAATTAAAATTCAGAATTTCCATTTGAAATTCAGAAAAGATCAATTGAAATTCAGAATTTCCATTTGAAATTCAGAAAATATCATTTGAAATTCATAAAATATCAATTGAAATTCAGAAAATATCATTTGAAATTCAGAAAATATCAATTGAAATTCAGAAAATATCATTTGAAATTCAGAAAATATCAATTGAAATTCAGAACATATCAATTGAAATTCAGATATCATCAATTGAAATTCAGAAAATATCAATTGAAATTCAGAAAATGTCAATTGAAATTCAGAAATCGTCATTTAAAATTCAGAAAATATCAATTGAAATTCAGAAACCGTCATTTGAAATTCAGAAAATATCAATTGAAATTCAGAAAATATCTTTTGAAATTCAGAGTGTCAATTGAAATTCAGAAAATATCATTTGGAATTCAGAAAATATCATTTGAAATTCAGAAAATATGAATTGATGTTCAGAAAACATCAATTGAAATTCAGAAAATATCAATTGAAATTCAGAAATCGTCATTTGAAATTCAGAAAATATCAATAGAATTTCAATTGATATTTTCTGAATTCCAAATGATATTTTCTGAATTTCAATTGACACTTTCTGAATTTCAAATGATATTTTCTGAATTTCAATTGATATTTTCTGAATTTCAAATGACGGTTTCTGAATTTCAATTGATATTTTCTGAATTTCAAATGACGATTTCTGAATTTCAATTGATATTTTCTGAATTTCAATTGATATTTTCTGAATTTCAATTGATGTTTTCTGAATAATAATTGATATTTTCTGAATTTCAAATGATATTTTCTGAATTTCAAATGATATTTTCTGAATTTCAAATCGAAAATCTGAATTTCAAATGATATTTTCTGAATTTCAATTGTTATTTTCCGAATTTCAAATCGAAAATCTGAATTTCAATTGATGTTTTCTGAATTTCAAATGGAAATTCTGACTTTCAATTGATGTTTTCTGAATTTCAAATGGAAATTCTGAATTTCAAATGGAAATTCTGAATTTCAATTGATATTTTCTGAATTTTAATTGATATTTTCTGAATTTTAATTGATATTTTCTGAATTACAATTGCAAAAGGTGTAGGTTATGTCTCAATAGCTAGCTCAACAATTTTTAGACAATTTTAGAGGACGCAAAATTGCACTGGAAACTTCAGAAAGGTATTAAAGCTTTTTACAAAATTTATATAAAATATGTCGGAAATAAAATTTCAATTTAAAAAAACGCGTTTGTTTTTACAAATTCCATTATTGGTGCCTCCTTTTTTTGTGTGTATAAACAAATTTAAAGAAAAAATTTTAAAGTTATTTGTAAACTAGAGGTAATAGGTAAGCGTAACATGCTAAGTTCAGAATAACATATTAATAAGTAAGGAGTTACCTCGATGGACATGCCCTTGTTAAAATAAAAGGTTTTGCAATAGAAAAGAAATGAATTATCTACATTTATTTCTTCTTACCAAAGTCATTACCGAGTAATAGAAGATTTTGTTGGGACTTTTAGAAGTTGATTCAAAATACGAATGGTCTAACGGTAAATTGTTTTACATATGAGTAATGTTGTTGAAGAATACCTAAAACATCACGTGCCAGGTTTTCCAAGAAAAAGATATTGGTCTAGGGTAGCAAACTACTCCATGGTAGCTCTAAGGTATGGAAGTTAATAACCAAAACATTAATTCGCAATTAAAGCAATATTTGTTAACAAAGTTATAATTTGTTAAAAAACGAGAAACATTGTTTAAATCCTTATTAATCAAGAGAATACAATAGTTTCTGTTCTGATCATAATAGGGAATTGGGAACGTGGTAGATATATAAAAAATCAATTGCAACTCAAGTAAATATATGTATATCATGTTGTATTTATTTAAAAAATATGACTGGTTGTCTGTATATATAACAATTAAAAAATTTAATAATTCTCTTTCGCACCCAATAACCAGTATAAATAATACACTCACACCAACATTCATCCATCCATTTAACAGGCACTTTCCATTGATTTTTAATTCCCTTTTTTTTTGTTGTTAAAATCAAACACTGGCAGCGCGATCAGATCGACAGCGACAAAAAAGAAACAAAAACTATTAATATCACAAAAAGCTCAAAATTTATTTACAATACATTTAATTTTTTACTGGTTCTACTCGTGTTCATGTTGTTGTTTTGGTTGTTTGTTAATTGTTCTGCCATTTTAATAACATTGTAGTTTATACATGTTGATACATATTTTTAAAGAATTTAAAGCCCGCTGTTTTTAATCATATAACCAATATAACACAAATTCATAAATCTAAATCGGATAAAATGCTGACGTAAAGAAATTTTTTGCACTTTAAACGAAGGTGCGACACTTCTTATTTTTTGGAATTTCATATCAGGAGATTAACTGTTTTATCATTAGTTTTTTAATACTTTCTTAAGGTTTTTTTTACAAAATTTTTGATAAACTACGCCACAACTCAAGTTAAAAAAAAATTAACAGAACTTACTTTCCTCAAAATGTAGATATGAATAAATGCATAAATCAGTGAGGCAAGTCTAGTGTCGCAAAGTCGATGTGACGCCGTCGCCGACTTATTTTGGGAGTCAAGACGCCGCCGAAGTGTGCGACTAGTGTCGGCTTATATTTGTTTAGCTTATAGCAGAGCTTTGAAGAATTAATTCTTTTTTGAATGAATTCACTACCAATCGAATTCAATTTTCTTTAAAATTGAATTAATTCCTATTCTTAAGTAATTCACTGAATTCGTTCAACTGAATGCGTTCATCAAACAATGAATTCAAAAAATTAATTCCATTACAAAGTTCTCTTTGTTAAATCAAATGAATTAATTCACTGGTGAACGCGTTTAATTTTATAAATCGAACGAAAAAAAAGTGAATTAATTCCTTACTGAATTAATTCACCACTGAATTCATTCAATTTAATTTTCATTCAGTGAATTAAAAAAAAATAAAATTACATTCAGTGAATTAAAAAAAATAAAATTACATTCAGTGAATTAAAAAAATTAAATTACGTTCAGTGAATTAAAAAAGAAAAAAATACGTTCACTGAATTGAAAAAAAAAAATTACGTATGCTGAATTAAAAACCTGTTTTCTGCCGTTCAGTAGAAGAAAACATTGTATTGTAAAAACGTATAAAAGAAATACGTCATAGTGAAGCATCTATATTTTACTGGGAAGCATAAGTTTGAAAAATTAATAGTTATATTTTTTCCAAATTCATCTATATCTGTAAGGTTTCTATTTTTAATAGTAAAAGGCTTTATTTTTTAATCATGTAGGTTGATAAAGTGCATCGGGTTTCTCTAACAATTAATATATATGTAATTTGTTTATTTTCCCTAGCTGTAAAATTGCTTAGTTACAAATTTTATTTGTAAATAAATGTTTTCTTCTACTGAACGGCAGAAAACAGGCTTTGAGTTCAATGAACGAATTTTTTTTAATTCACTGAACGTAATTTTATTTTTTTTTAATTCACTGAACGTAATTTTATTTTTTTTTTAATTCACTGAATGTAATTTTATTTTTTTTTAATTCACTGAATGAAAATGAAATTGTATGAATTCAGTGGTGAATTAATTCAGTAAGGAAATAATTCACTTTTTTGCCGTTCGATTTATAATATTGAACGCGTTCACCAGTGAATTAATTCATTTAATTTAATAAAAAGAACTATAGCAATTGAATTAAGTCGTAACAAAATAAATCGAACGAAAACAAATATGAATTAATTCCATTCAATATATGGTGCTTTGTGAATTAATTCATCGAATTTTTAATTCAGAATTGAAAAATTGAATTAAGGAATTAATTCTTTAAAGCTCTGGCTTATAGTGGCAGCTAAGCCGATACTTTCTTAATTTGACAATTACCACTTTTGAATTTTATTTTAAAGCTTATTTTGGCTTCTAAAAAAATTTAACTTTTGCTTTCTTGACATTAGAGCTTCGAAGAACTTAATTCAATTTGAGCTTAAATCACGAAAAATTTAATTCAGGATTTAAAAATGTTCATATACCATTCCATTTAACTATTCGTAAAGAATTCATTCATAAGCTTCATTCCCAAAGCTTTAATAACTATTGAATGCATTCCCAACTTGAATCATCCAAATCGCATGTTCATTCACCATTTTACTAATTGAATGAAGAAATTTTATTACCACTCACTTAGTGCAGTGTAGTTTGAAACTAACACATAATCAAAACCAAAAAACACAAGCTATAACAAAACATACAATACTAGTTAGTTATGTTAGATGTATTTTAAATGTTTTTCATTTGTATTATGCTAATATTTCAGCATATAATTCCAAATTAAAATTTTTCATTTGACTAAGTGAATGAAAAAAAATCATTTTTCATTCACCTTTTAACTAAATGAATTCAGGTTAATTTGGGTTCATTCAATTAGAATTCAATAAAAATAGAATTAATTCATATAATTTAAAGCTATCGGGAATTAAGCTATCGAATTAATTCCATAATAATGCTATTACAGAATGAAATTTAACCCAAATTTCATTAAATTTTATAAGGCTTAATTCTTTATGAATTAAAGAATTAAGCCTTTTTTTAAACTTTTGTTTAACATTAACGTCCGAAAATCTTTCAAGCAGAAATCCTTCAGCCGCCGCTGTTCATGTTTTTCGTGGTTGCCGCTGTTAATTTTGCGTCAACTTGTATATCTGGTAGTTCAGCGAAAAATATGGTATTGCCCAGTGTTGCCATAACGGCGATTTTCTCGTCAGATCTAGCGATTTTATTTCGCCCCTAGGTAAAAATTGTCTTGTACACACAGAAAAAAACAGGCGGAATATTAGGTAAGAGCTATGTAATTTTACAACTACATAATTTTCATGTTATTTTACAAAGCTCTAGCAAAATATCGACATTTTTCTGTAAAATATATACAATCCTTGCAAAATATATACCGTATTGTTCGAAACCTAAGCAACTTCTACTAATAAAGTAATGAAAGTCTTATATATTCTTTTTAAATTTATTTATACAAAATAATACTTTTAATTTTTATAATGTTATGTGCCTACATTCTAATAATAACAAGAAAAATGTAATTTCATTCCCTTGCTAGTAAAAAAAAAATAAAAACGAAATTGAAATTTTGTTGTTGTATTTTTTTGCAACAAACAAACAAAAATTTTGAAACATTTATTGAATTCCCGTTTATTTTGACAAAGAAAATTTAATTGTTTTTGTTTCTGTAGATTTATAATCAATTACTTAGAAGTGCAGCTATGGCACGTAAACGTTGCGTAATCGATTTTAATCTCAAACTTGTTGAACCTTTTAATAAGGGCCAATCGCAAGTCTCTATAGCTAACAAATTAAGCATTAAAAAATCAATAGTTTCGCTTCTCTAGCCAAGTAGTTTCTCTACTGGAATAGTAGAGAAAGCCAATACCAGAGGGCAACCTCGAAGAATTTCACATCGAACAGACTGAAAATTGTCCGATTAATTAAGAAAAAAACCCTTTATTTCTTTCAAAAATGTTGTGAGTGAGCTTAATCTCAATATTAGTTCGAACAGTGTGAGGTAACGATCATTGGAAAATAATTTGAGAAGCTTCATGCCGTCTAAGAAACCTATACTGACAAAGAAACATTAAAAAAAAAAGTTTGCCTAAATGATTTTGCAACGTATTCCTTAATTTTCAATAGTTTTATGAAATTTAAGGTTGGATTTTGCAAAAGCTCACGCAAATTGGACTGTGGGGAAATGGAAAATAGTTTTATTCAGCGATGAGTCTAAATTTAACTTGTTAAATTCAGATGAAGTATGCCACGTTCGAAGACCGAAGGGAAAACGATTACATCCGCGTTATTGTAAAGGAACAATAAAGCATGGAGGCGAAAATGTGATGGTGTGGACCTGCTTTTCGACGCGTGGAGTTGGCCTTTTGTTGAAATACAAATAAAAATGGATCGCTTTGTTTATATGGATATTTTAGCCAAACACATGCTTCAATATGCCGAATTGGAAATGCCACTTCGATGGTTGTTTCAGCGTAGTAATGACCCAAACTCTCGTCAAAGTGGGCCAAAGAATGGTTACCTGTTACTGGGATTCAATTATTGGATTGGCCAGCTCAATATTCAGACTTTACTCCCATAGAAATCGTATTCGGCATTTTGAAGCGCAGGGTCGTTTTAGTTATAAACTGGAGCTGACAAATTGCTTAAAATCACAGTAAGAATCAATACCAACCACAAGACTATCAAATCTTATAGATTCTATGGCAAAACGATGTACGGAGGTCATATGAAAGAAAGGGTATCATAGGAAGTACTGAAAGTTGCTTAAGTTTCGAACAAGAATATATGGAGTTAATTTGGTTTTTTTTTTTTTTATTGCCAAAGAAATGGAATTAAATTTTTGTTGTTACTATTAGATGGTATAAACCAATATAAGAAGAATATGTAGGACTTTGATTACTTTATTAGCAGAAGTTGCTTAGGTTTCGAACAATACTGTACATGTGTAGTGGAAAATATCCGAAAAATTACATATATTTTGCTAGTAATTTGTAAAACTTACTTCGAACTTATGTAGTTGTATAATTACATAGCACTTAGATAAGGTTCCCCCTATTTTTTTCTGCGTGTAATATTGAATTTTAAATGTTCAGTGGATTTCATTTTAACTCGATTTCAATTCAAAATTCATATCGTTTACATTAGAAAATTTTAAAGCTAAATAGTATTTCCGTCGGGCAACAACATTTTCTTTTGTAAACAAACCATAAAAAATAGCCAAAATTTAAAATTGTTCTAAACAAGATTTTATTTAATGGTGGAGCACAAAACTCATTTACATTATGAAGGATACAAGGAACACTTACACGCGAGAGTATTGAATTTTAAATGTTTATTAGATTTCAATTTCACTGGATTCCAATTTGAAATTCATATCGTTTACATTTGAAAATTTTAAAGTACTTTTGCTCAAATTGAAATAAACATTTCTTGCCCACCCTGTTAAGAGATAAATCACAGCTGCGTCGATTGTCGACCGACGCCAGCAAAAGTCGTCGCGATTAATTTAATTTTAGCGACAATCGAGCGTCAACATTTTTTGACGTTTAGAAGAAAAGGACAGCAAAACAAGAATATGGTTGTATTTGTTTCGCCATAATTCCTCACCAATTCAATTGGTTTTGAATTAATTAACTTTTTCTTTTAATTCCCTATTGGGGTGTGTTAATACTCCGTAGAAGCAAAAATTTCGACCTTTTTGCTCTATCCCGTTTAGTTTTCGAGATACGGGCCATTTTAAAATAAATCGCCATTTTACAAAATGGCCTGTATCTCGAAAACTAAGCGAGATAAAGCATTAAGAGATGGGCATTAATTGAAAACTTAAATTCAGGGAATTAAACGAAAAAGTTAATACCTTAGGGAATTAAAATAATAAATTTATTTCTTAAATGTGATGTAACTGTACCGTGCCGTAGCTAAAAAGTACACTTATAGATTACCGTAAACGACATTACTATTTAGCATCTATTTCATTTGGTTTTGTGTTTTATTCTAAATTTTTCCATTTATTTGTTAATTTTTATTCCTTATTTGTTGTTTGAATCAATTTTCGTTATTCATTTCATATTTGTTCCGTAAATGTAAACGTACTTGCCGGATCATTTTGTTGAAATCAGAATTTTCTATCTGGCATCGAAACAGCTGAATGATTTTTTTAGTCGGAAAAAATATGAAATGAATAAAGAAAATTGATTCAAACAAAAAATAAGGAACAAGAATTAACAAATAAATGGAAAAATTTAGAATAAAATATAAAACCACATGAAATAGATACTAAATAGTAATGTAGTTTACGGTAATCTATAAGTGTACTTTTTTGCTACGGCACGGTACAGTTACATCACATTTTAGAGTTGTGAAATTTCGGTATTTTTTGAGTACTCAATACTACTCAATACTTTTCAATTGAGTACTCGATACTACTCAATACTTTTAACGGTTTTTTTAATTTAAAAATAAAAATGTTATGAATTCGTATTTATTAGGAAAAATTATAACAATTCACATACACGTGTTAAATAACTATTGTTATTTACATTTTAATTAATTTAAAACATTTTAAATAAATTAATTAAATAATTTTTCCCAAAAATTCGTTACAAATTTCTTTGCTTCACAAATAGAGTTGTATTTTCCGAGCTGTATTTTTAGAGTACTAGTTGTATTTTTATACGAAAAATACACATTTCTACGGAAAATTGCATCTTTAAAAGTATTGAGTAGTACCGTTTTAGTATTGAGTACTCAAAAAACAGTCAGTATTGAGTACTCAGTACCGGAATACTCAATACTTTTACAACTCTATCACATTTACGTTTACGGTACCATAATCCGCCCTTTAAAGGGTGAGTTACCCAACCGTAAACGTATCTGTAACGAATCAGCTGTTGCGATACCACAAGAAGAAATGTATACGAATGGTTACTAACACGTAAATGTAAACGAACTTGCCGGATCATTCTGTTGAAATCAGAATTTTCTATCCGGCATCGAAACAATTTTCTTTATTCATTTCATATTTTTTCCGACTAAAATCAGTCAGCTGTTTCGATGCCGGATAGAAAATTCTGATTTCAACAGAATGATCCGGCAAGTTCGTTTACATTTACGTGTTAGTAACCATTCGTATACATTTCTTCTTGTGGTATCGAAACAGCTGATTCGTTACAGATACGTTTACGGTTGGGTAACTCAGGCTTAACTATTCGTATACATTTCTTCTTGTGGTTTCGAAACAGCTGATTTACACAATGAGGACATGAGATTTCTGGCAACACTACAGAAGTGTTCAATTTTATTAAAAACACCAACCAGTGTTATATTTTAGTACAGCCATCAACCTGACGTCCCCCACGAAGTGTTGCCAGTAAAGTTTTATCTCATCTCCCCATTTTGTAAGTTGAAATCTCCAAAAAATTCTTGAATCCAAAACAACAACAACGAAAATAATTTTGTTGTTGCTTTGTGTGTTATTTTCAAATTTCTTTGCACATTTCATTGCATTTGAAGGCACTAGGAAATGGACCTTCAAAAAATAATTCAATCATCAGCAGAGCTTCGAAGAATTAATTCCCTAATTCCCTTTTTTTGAACAGAATTTATATTTTGGGAATAAATTCCCTGACCAAACTTAAGGAATTGAATGAATTCCTCTTTTTCGTTCAATTTATCTTAAAGGAATTCATTCATATTTTTATAATTCCTTCATAAAATTTAATGCATTCACCAAGGATTTCATTCAATTCTAGTTAATTCAACTTTTGGTCAAGGAATTCTTTCAACTGTGTACTTAATTCTCTGAAGGAATTAAAATTTTCGTTTAATTCCCTAAGAAATTAAATTGTTCTTTTAATTCCCTTCACTCATAAAAAAAGTCAGTACAAATAGGTCAAAATTGTGCTGGCGCAAATACATGTACTATTTCCTGTTATTTTAGCAGAATTTTGACCTATTTGTACGGACTTTTTTAGAGAAAATAACAGAAAAATTAGTTCAATTTAATCAGAACGCGTTTGACAGACTTTTGTACTAACTTTTTTTTTTATAAGTGTAAGGAATTAACTTTTTCTTTTAATTCCCTAAGGAATTAAATTTTTCCTTTAATTCCCTAAGGAATGAACTTTTTCGTTTAATTACCTGAATTTAAGTTTTTACTTAATACCGCTCTCTTAATGCTCTATCTCGCTTAGTTTTCGAGATACAGGCCATTTTGTAAAATAGCGACTTTTTTTTAAAAATGGCCCGTATCTCGAAAATTAAGCGAGATAGAGCAAAACGAACGAAATTTTTGCTCCTAGTATTAACACACCCCAATAACTCAAATAGGTCAGGTTTTGTAACGCTTCCGATTGATACATTTCTATAAAACAGGCACGTGGGTCACCGTGACTGTTCATAAAAATTGATTCCTGGGAATCGCTATCGGACCTACCTCATGTGAATAATAGGGGCGTGTACTTTTATCCAAAACTTGCAAAAAATTTGTCCGTTTTGCTCTATCTCGCTTAGTATTCGAGATACAGGCCATTTTGTAAAATGGCGATTTTTTTTTAGGACAAAAATTTGTCGATATTGTGCCATCGATTTTTCGATAGCTTTGTCATGAGGAAAAAAAGTTTCACTACGACATATCAAAAAAATCATTTTCGAGGCGCCCAAATTTCGTCCCAAACTCGTCTAAAAACCCAAACATTTTTTTTTTCGAAAAAATTATATCGCCATCTTTTTAAGCGTATAATTTTATCTTGGAGAGGATAGGTATACATATTTAAAAAATTTGAAATCGACGAATTTTTTTTAACATACCTACTAAAAAAACCTTAAAAATGAACGCGTAAAAATATCGATTTTTCGACAAAAACTCGTCCAAAACCTCTAGAAAAACTGCTATCGCCATCGTTTTTAGCGTACAATTTCACCTTGGAAAGGTAATATTTAAAAAAATTAAATCAGCCGATTTTTTTTATTACCTACTTAAAAAACCTTAAAAATAAAAGTTGAGGAAAAGTCAAAAAATTGAAATTTGGGCGCCTCGAAAATGATTTTTTTGATATGTCGTAGTGGAACTTTTTTTTTCCTCATGCCAAAAGCTATCGAAAAATCGATGGCACAATATCGATTGCTAAATCGACCCACCCTAGTGTACATCGATCCAAACCTTGCAAAAATTTTTGTCACGGGGTGACATGGGTCATGTTACTGTTTCATAAAAATTTATTCCTGGGAATCGCTCTCGGTCCGGTAGGTCCTACCTCATGTGAACAATGGGAGATGCAGGCCATTTTGTAAAATCGCAATTTTTTTAAAATGTCCCGTATCTCGAAAACTAAGCGAGATAGAGCAAAACGGACAAAATTTTTGCTCCTAGAGAGTATTAACACACCCCAATAACACATATAGGCCAGCTCTTGTAACGCTTCCGATTGATCCATTTCTATAAAACAGTCACGTGGGTCACCGTGAAAAGGATCAATCGGAAGCGTTACAAGACGTGGCCAGTTTGTGTTATTGGGGTGTGTTAATACTCCATAGGAGCAAAAATTTCGTCCTTTTTGCTCTTTCCCGCTTAGTTTTCGAGATACGGGCCATTTTAAAATAAATCGCCATTTTACAAAATGTCCTGTATCTCGCAAACTAAGCGAGATAGAGCATTAAGAGAAGTTAAATTCAGGGAATTAAACGCAAAAGTTAATTCCTTAGGGAATTAAAAGAAAAAATTTATTTCTTCAGGGAATTAAGTGCACAGTTGAATGAATTCCTTGACCAAAAGTTGAATTAACTAGAATTGAACGAATTCCTTGACTTAAAATTGAATTAACTCGTATGAAATGAATTCTTTAATTTTAATGCTTAATGCTTTGGTCAGGGAAATCATTCTATAAATTTTAGTTCTTTGAATTCATTTACAGAAATTAATTCCTGCTTATGTATCATTAATGAATTCCTTCCTTGAATAAAAGAATTGAATTAAATTTTTGGGAATTAATTCCAAAAAGGAATTAATAATTTAAAGTTCTGATAATTCAATTTCTAAAAATGAATCAATAAAATTTGTTTTGATTCGCGAATTAAAATTCTATTTTTATGATTCGCGAATCAATTTTAGTTATTAATAAACCTGTAATAAACTTTCATTGAGTACATTGTAATTGAAAATTTTCAATTACAAATAAATGTAGAGCTTTTTTAATTTCAATTGTTTTATTGTAATTGTAATCCCCAGGTCTGTTTATGAAGTAATTTCTAAATTATTAATTTTTTAGTTATTAGCATATCTGCAATAAATAAACTTTCACTGAATAGATTGCAATTGAAATTTTTTTTAATTTCAATTATTCTATTGTATTGTAATTGCAATTGAAATCTCCAGGTCTGTTCTGAAGTAATTTATAAGAAAAACTAAAAACGGTTTTTTATTTTTATGCATAAATGTTTAATTAAAAATTACTATGTTTTAAAATACATTTAATTGCTTTATTAGTACAACCAAAAAAGTTTGTCGGGAATGTCTACTTAAAATACCTTTAAAATAATTAGAAATGTGGTAATTTTTAACTGTAAAAACAACTAACAAATGAAGCAAAAACAAAAAGTAATTAGAAATGTAAAAATAACTGACATATTCTTCCTACAAACATTTTGAAACAAATGACAAAATTACAAGTTTTTACAGTTAGTTTTCTTGGTATTATAATAATAAAAGTAGAGAAAAAAAATATATTTTTTTCTTTTGTTAAAAAAAAATTATAATTACTTTATCCTAATTAAAATTTAAAATAAAAATTCCGAACGATACACCAATTATTAAGTTTTATGCACTGGTGATGCAATAAAATTTTCTAGTTTTGATTTGAAAACTAGGAACACATTAATAATTACAAATATATAAACTAAACAGGAATATTTAAAAACTCAACGAAACTGTCTTTCAAATAAGTAACATAAATTAACTGTTTGCTGCAAAAATACAATTGTGGCAGTTGTCTATTACAATATTAAAAATAACTGCTTGAAACAACAGTTTCGAAATACAGAACTTTTTGTTACTTTTGTTGTTTTTAATAACCGAAAAAATAGTTGTTTTGTTTTTTTCTTGAAACCGGATTCAAGCATGTCATACTGATCGCTGTGGACTAGTCTTCCATAAAATCCTTTGCTTTAAAAGTAATATCTTGATTTAATTTTTTGAGCAAAATAAAAGTTATTTTATGACAAAAATACAAATTAAAAACATTAAAATTTTAACAAATTCACATAAAACTTATAAAAATATGAGCAATCCCGATAAAAGTGAACTTCATGGGAATTTTTAATTGGCATTGATTTAAAAAAAGTTTTTCTTAAAAAACTAAAAGTCAAAAAACTACTTCTATTTTTGCCAGAAAAAAATAAAATTAAAAAAATATCTTTTATATTTGCTTAGAAAAAATAAAAGTAAAAAACAACTTTTTGCATATGTCTGTTGTTATAGATGGAATAGCAGTTACGGTCCTTGATATTTGCTTAGAATAAATAACTGTAGTTACAGTTAAAAACGACAAATACAGAATGCACCACAAACAACTGTAATGTAGTAACCGACAAACTTTTTGAGTGCATTTACATTTGAAAACTATCTATAACTGATTTCAAACTTTGGCTTACAGTTTGAGCCCATATGGCTTTTTCTGGGCCACAGCCATTTGTTACATCACGAGCACAAGCCCGTATACTAATGCGATACCGTTTTGCTGGTTGTAATTTCGTCAATGTAAATGAATGACGTTGTCCTGGTATCTCATAACTATTGGGATAATATTGTAATGGTGCACAAAGGTTTTCAAGTTGATATTGTTTAGGTAAATTTGGCTCCTTTCCATCACAAATGGGTAAGGGTTGCTCTATAACATAAAGTTCTTGCTGAAGATTTTGTTGTGCTACGATTTTTCTTTCTGATTCATCCCAAATCTTCATTAGAAAATCGTATTCGTCTTTTTCGGCTTTACTAATTGCTGAGCTATCGTCTTTGTTATTCTTAACAGCTACACTCGTATTGGTACTACTCATTTCAATTGCACTCGTATTGGTACTACGCATTTCAATTGCACTCGTATTGGTACTATGCATTTCAATTGCACTCGTACTGGTACTACGCTTTTCAATTGCAGTCGTACTGGTAGTACGCTTTTTAACATAACTGTTAATAGTGGAAAAAGTCAAATGTTACATAATTATGTATCTGTCTCAAACAAATTTACAGTACGTACATATAATTTAACAGCGAGTTTATGAAAATACCTTCCTCTTCTCTTATATAATCCCTTTCATTGGGAGTGGCACCACTGAGTACACTATCTAGTTTAGGACATTGACATAGATCTTCTCTTTTTGCATTTGTATCAGAATGTTTTGCTGTATCATCTATTTAACAATATGAAATAAGAAATAGCATTATGTTTTCCCACTATTTGCCCAAATTTTTAAAATATTTACTTGCTTGCTCAAATTGTAATACGTATTTGCCGATAATACCATTTGGTTGACGTGGCGGCCACCAAAAAACTTCCTGTAAAATTAGATAAAAATATAATTAGTAAGGGTAATCAATCACCTAGTAAAACTAAATTATGAATTGCTTACAATTTCGTTCATAGATTTATGATGAATATATAATTTAGCAACTGGTCCTGGTACATCTGGTTTAGTACGAAAATATTGTATTTCTGATACAAAATCTACTACATATCCACTATTTAGTGCTGTGATGGCTTTAGCAAAATATGCATAACGTGTATCAGGCTTTAAACCCATAATAATATGACGCCTTAGTTTGGTTATCATTACATCCATAAACCATCTACAATTGGCGTAAATAAGTAACTTAACGGAAAATCAAATTAAATTAAAATTTCTACAATATTTTTACAACTGCATGTGAATTGCCCTTAACTCTCTCAGTTAAGGGCAATTCACATGCTGAATACTCATACATATATCGCACTTGATCAACAAGAGGGTATTAACTCAAAATTTTTAAAATTTCACTTTTTGCAAGAATTCAACTAACAATATCAGTATCTATCTACTGCAAAAATTTCAACTTATTCCGATTACTTTTTCATCTCGAAAACCACATTTGAGACCATTTTCGTGATAGTGTATTGGCTACCTTTATATCAACAAAAAGTTTCAGAAAAATGGTATTAACTCAAAAAAATAGATTTTTTTGCAATAATTGCAAAAATTTAAAAGAAAAACAATGTAAATATATTTTGAAATGGAATTTGCTTATACTACATTTATACCTGAGCAAAAACTACCTGGTTTTTGCCTATTGTAGTTTTTAACTTGTCAAAACGCATGCAAAAAAACAAACAAAAACTAGTTTTGTACAAACTAGTTTTGTACAAAAACTAAATGGTTTTTGCTCAAGTATAAATGTAGTATTACTCTGATGTATTCGGATTTTCAAATTCTCTTGAAATGTAACCGCAAACAGTTTTTCACCTCTATTGAAAATTTTAAAATTTTGAGTTAATATCCTCTTGTTGATCAAGTGCGATATATATATATATATATATTAGCCTGTCCCTTTAAATTCGATTTGTCGATTTTCATTCATTACACCCACAGTTTTGATCTAGCTGGTTCAAAATGGAAGAATTTAATTTTTGTTAGAAAACGTTAACCCGTACCGATTCACGGGCTCATTTTTGGAAAAAATAGCGTTTCTATTAAAAACTCGAAATTTTGTAAAAATTACGTTTTATTTAATTTGTTCATTAAATATACTTAAAATAATTTAGATACGGATTTTGGGTTTCGTCGGTTATTATTAATCCATTTTAAACTCAAACCGAAAATGATACAAATATTTAATAGAAATTTAAAAACGTCTTTTTTTAAATTACTAAAAAAAATAAAATGCTTAATTTGGAAATGTCAATAACTAATTTTGAAATATAATTAAATTAATTAATTAATGAAAGAAAAAAAAAAAAAAAAATAAATTGAAAAAAATGATAATTCGGGTTTTATGTGGGCGAATCTTTTCGAGAACATTTTAAGAAAATTAATTATTTTGTGAAAAATTGTACAGAATTTGCCTATTTTCACCAAATTTTGCATAATTTTCCAAAAAATATCAATTATTATTAGATTATATTTATCATTATTTAAAAAATCTTTAACCCTTAGAGTCCTGGGGCCATACAAGACCCATAGCTTATTTAATTTCTGAATCCAGGTTTCTAAAACTTTGAAATTGCTCGAAACATGTTTGCCACTTGGTAAAAAATTATTATTTTATGCAACCTAATCCACATAGGGTTAATATTTATTTAAAAAATCTTTAACCCTTAGTGTGCTGGGGTCAAAAAAGACCCATGAAGTTTCTTGAATTTCTGACTTCATGTTCCTAAAATTTTTAAATTGCTCAAAACATGTATTCCACTTGACAAAAATTACTATTTCATGTAACCTGATCCACGTTTGACTTGTCAAAAAAGACCCAAATACTTATCGTATTATGAAGCTTATAGGATATATGATAATAAGAGTGATCTTAAGGTATATGATAGAGCGATCTAAACTAGCAAACATGCTATATTCTTTATCAATCTGAGTTAGGGTTAAAAAGGTGTAGTCAAAAATGATTCGAGTTTTCTTTTCTATATATATTTTTCTCAAAAAAGAGGGGGCGGGGGGGGGGGGGGTCAAATAAAAGGTAGTTTAAAGATCTATCAACGGCATATTAAAAACATTTAAAGGCGTACATTAAGGTGTCCCTTGCATTACGAATTAAGGAATTTGAATGCTTAAGCGCCTAGTTCCTTTCCATTTGGCCTAAAATGTACCAACCAATAAAATTTAAACGCTATTCAGTATCGGTTATCGTTTTCTAAAAGGGGAATTTCAAAATTCGTACATTTAAGATCAAATGGACGGGTGTTAGCATTGGAAGGCGGCGATTTGTAATTCAAGGTACACACTAATATACACTCATAAAAGTTTGTCGGTAGAATCTACTGAAAATGACAGTTAAAAAAAAGGTCTATGCAGTTAAAAAGGCGACAAATACCTTTGAAAAAATTAGAACTATTATATTTCAAAAATAGCTACTGATATTTCCAAATTAAGTATTTTAAAAATTTGTTAAAAATATTTCAAAAAAAGACGTTTTGGCATTTCTATTAAATTTATGGTTCCAGGTTAAAGTGGGTTAATGATATCCGACGAAACTAAAATTATGTCTGAAGCCTGGATTAGCCAGACGTAAACGTATCTCTGCGTAGCAGAATTTATGAGTTAAATAAGAACAGAAGATGTGTTGTGTTTTTTGTTTCATTCTTATGCTTATGCTTGAATCATCAGAATAATTTTAAGTATATTTAATGAACGAATTAAATTTTTTCATAATTTATAATTTTGGAATTTTATAATAGAGATGATATATTTTTTAAAAATGGACCATTTTCTGCCGCGATTCGGCAGGTGTTAACTTTTTCGGAAAAAATTGAATTTTTCCATTTTAAACCAACTAAATCAAAACTGGGGGTGTATTGAATAAAAATTGACATATTTTAATGGACACTACTTAAGAGATACTATCTCCCAGTACTCGTATTGGTAATACGATCGTCAATTTTTATACCCTACACCACTACGTGGTCAGGGTATTATAAGTTTGTGCTGATGTTTGTAACACCAAAAAATATTGGTCCTAGACCCACCCTATAGTATACCGATCGGCTCAGAATTTTTTTATATTTCGATTTAACGATGTCCGTCTCTCCGTCCGTCCGTCTGTCTGTCTATGCATTCTTGTGAACACTCTACAGGTAAGATATTAAGATATTTTGATGAAATTTGGTACACCGACTTATGTCGGCCCAAGGACGACGCCTATTCATTTCGGTTGAAATCGGTCCATGTTTAGACCTAGTGCCCATATAAGGGTACCCCCAAAAAGTTTCTTTTTTACACGCTGCAGGTCGCAAATACGAAGATATTTCAAATAAATTTGGTACACAGACCTATGTATGTCGGCCCAAGGACGACGCCTGTTGATTTTGGTTGAAATCGGTCCATGTTTAGACCTAGTGCCCATATAAGAGTACCCCTCAAAATTTTATTTTTTACATGCTGCAAGTCGCAAATACGAAGATATTTCAATGAAATTTGGTACACAGACATATGTTGGCCCAAGGACGAAGCCTATTGATTTTGGTTAAAATCGGTCCATGTATAAACCTAGTGCCCATATAAGGCGCCCCCCAAAATTGGCTTGGTTACACGCTGCATGTCGCAAATACGAAGATATTTCAATGAAATTTGGTTCGTTGACTCACATGGTCCCTATTGGTTCTAAATAGGATCGGTCCATATTTGGACCTATCGCCCATATGGGCTATATTTTCGATTTTTTATGATTTTATATAAAATTTTGACACAAGTCTGTTTTAACCCATTCAAATTTCGGATCCAAACATTAGTTGGCTTTAAATCAGACTGGTGTAGGTTATAATATAGTCGGCATGCCCGACTTTAACCCTTTTACACTTTTTTTTAAATTTATTGACTTTTTTTATTGAGTGTAGGGTATAATTCTATGAAAACGTGTTTACCAATTTAAAATCCCAAATTCTCAGGTATTCTCTGATATTCTAATTTCGGAGTTGGTGCATTTCTAGTTCAGATAGGACCTTTGCATGGCAACTAGGTCAAAACATGGACCGATTTTACCTATTTGGAAAAGGGTTTGTGCATACAAACTAATGGACAAAATTTAGTCCAGAATTGCGACCAGACAGACATCGCTAAATCGATTCAGCAAGTGATTTTGAGTCGATCGTGGTAGTTACAAATATCAGCACAAACTCACAAATCGAATTAGGGTATAAATATGCGATACATAATTTTTAACTAATTTTGAAATGGCAATAACGGTTTTCGAGATATTGCTACTTTATTTTAGCTTAAAGTGGTCGTTTTTCCTTTATTAGAAATTTTTGTTTTTTAAAATAATATTAGAATCTTTTAGTTTTGCACTTGAAAAGATGACATAACAAGTTTTTATTTCTACAAAAATGTGTGTGAAATTATTAAAGGATATCTCCCAAATGTAACTTCAAATATTACCAAAAATCAATACTTTCAACAAGTACTGAGACCGAAGTTTTCCTTTTTGAACAATTTTTTTTAATTTTTTAAAAATTAAGTGCAAGTAAATATAAAAAATTTTAAGATTATTTTTGAAAAATTTCTAGAATAATGGAAAAAAACCATTTTTAGCAAAAATTGAATCGCAATATATACTAAACCATTAGTATGATTTAAATTTTTTTTAAAAAATATTTGTGTTTAGCATGCCAAAATACACAGAAAAAAATTATTCCCAATAAAATGTCTATTAAAATTTTGTTTGATTTCATATTAATTTTTAATTAAAAGTTAAAAAAAAAATGCTTAATATGCTTTGAGTAAAATCATATATCAATATTTTGACTTTTATTGCAGATATAAAAATTACAAAACTGTATCTTAAATCATCCAAGAACATAGGAAAATTAAAAATAATATTTTTAATATTACGCATTAAGCGTCATAGCCTCAATGAAAATTATGATGATTTTTGATTAAATATTTAATTGATATTATTAAAACTTTAACCGAAAAATTTTCAATTATAATTTTTAAAAAAATTAGTTTGATTTTAGTTTTTTCTGTGTAGTTAAAAATTATGTATCACACAATATATTTTTGTAATAGAAAGTTAAAAAAGTAAATTTTTACAAAAAAATTTGATTGATATAACAATTTTTTTAATTGGTCAGAATTCAATTAAATTTTTAATTGTATTTACAAATATTTTAATTGAAACTCGATTTTAGTTTTTTTGTGAAATTTAAAATTATGTATCACACAATATATTTATGTAATGGAAAGTTAAAAAATTTTTTTTGAAAATCGGAAACTTTGTTAGTAGGCCGCTAAGAGTTAGCTTTACGATTTTCCTTAATTTTGCACCACAGAAGTTTTATATCCTGTGCTCACAATAATCCGTGCAATGAATTGAATGAAAGAAAAATGGTTTTATTCACACAAAAAATGTTGTTCTAGTGGACCAGAATGGTCAGCGTGTGAATCAATCTTTTATATCAATGAGTTATTTTAAAAATATTCAAATTTAATTGTAGCAACAAAATATTTAAATTTCTTAACATATCGTGGGGTAAAGTTGGAAATTATCTAGCTTCAAAAATGTAGCAAGAATATTTGTTTAGTTGCTTTTGAGAAATCCATTTCATTAAACTGTTCGTGATCTAGCTTTCTTCATTGACAGAATTTAATGAGGATCTTATTACATAATTTTCTTATTTAGCGTTTCGTTTGAACTCATTTCCAATTTGTATAAAGGCATTTTAATTTTAAAACTTTTCAATACAATACAAAATTTTAAACGATTTCAAATGAAACGTGAACCGAAAAACAATGGGCAAAATTAAGCTGGATTTCCAGGTTGACCATCTCAGTCTATGCTTATCTACTATGTCCTAGTATCGGGTATATAAATTAAAAACTATTTTTTTTAATCTCTTTTGAAAATGACATTTCATATGCCCATTACAGGAATACTGATAGAAAAAGGTGTTTAACGTGTATATCAGTGCTGGTAAATTCGGTTACTTTTCAATACTCGATACTATTCGATATTTTTAATTTGGATACTCGATACTTTTAACCGTTTTTAAATTTGAAATTTTTTTTTAAATTTTTTAGCAAAATTCTTAGAAAATGTTTACGTTAATTCAATGTTTAAATTTAAAGTATACTTTTCATTTTTTTTTAATCAACTATTTATTGCGTTTTTCATAGTTTTTTTAACATACCCCACTAAAAAAGATATTATATAATCATATATCACCATATATAAACCCATATATACGTCCATATCTAATTTGATCCAAATATTGGAATATATAATTATATCAAGCGAGATAAGCATGTTATCTAACCTGATACAATTTGATCCGAAAAATGGGTCTATCTAACTGCATCAAACTATATATTAATACATATAATTTGATGAAGATTTTCAAAGAAAATTTTAGTAAATATTGTTGATATCACTTATTTGCATTCATATTAAATTCTAATGCTTAATGTTTAGAAAAATTTTTGTTAATAGACTTGGAAATAGCTGACAAAATAAAACATTAAAAAATTTGTCGGAAAAACTTTTTCTAGGTTAGAGTTTTGGTCTTTCTTATAAAATGTGTGTCTTATAAAATAAAAAAAAAATAACTTTCAGAATTAATTTTTTTTCACGGAAAAAATAATTGAACTTAAACCATATTTATTTCAACATATGTTTTTTATAATTTTTATTTTTAAATTTAAAAATTGCAATTAAACTTTATAAAATTTTGTATAATTGGATATCATGTCAGATATAATTATATATAAAATTAATACAATTTTCTAGTAACTTTGTTATATATTTTGATATAAGATTGTTTATAAAAGCTTATATGCCATTATATATAATTATGTATGAACTATATTTGCAGATCTCTTAACATATGGTTGCAGAACAAATCGCATATGATTATATATAACGTTATATCAAACATATTTATAAAACCAAAGTGTTAATATAAATGTATATGGTTATATAAATCATATAAGATTATATGAAAACTTTTTTAGTCGGGATATATTTTTAAATATTTTACTTTAGATTTTTTCTTTTAGCAGGGTTGTAGTTTTGTAATAAATATTTTAGCGGAGTCACATTTTTGTGGTAAATATTTTAGCGGATTCACATTTTCTTATATTTTGTTCGTCCAAAATGCGACTCTGAAAATATCGAATAGTAGTTCTAAGTATCGAGTACACAAAAAAAAAACGACAAATACTCGATACCCAATACTCATATTTTTACCAGCAGGGTTGTAGTTTTGTAATAAATATTTTAGCGGAGTCACATTTTTGTGGTAAATATTTTAGCGGATTCACATTTTTATATATTTTGTTCGTCCAAAATGCGACTCTGAAAATATCGAATAGTAGTTCTAAGTATCGAGTACACAAAAAAAAAACGACAAATACTCGATACCCAATACTCATATTTTTACCAGCAGGGTTGTAGTTTTGTAATAAATATTTTAGCGGTGTCACATTTTTGTGGTAAATATTTTAGCGGATTCACATTTTTATATATTTTGTTCGTCCAAAACGCGACTCTGAAAATATCGAATAGTAGTTCTAAGTATCGAGTACACAAAAAAAAAACCACAAATACTCGATACCCAATTCTCATATTTTTACCAGCACTAGTGTATATAGCCCATTACTTAAAAATTTTGAAGATTTTTTTTTTAAACGAGTGGCTTAACTTCCCACATTACCCCAGGATTTGCTAATTTAAAGTACTTTACCCATCTCGTCCACAACCATGACGTCCATCGTATTTTGTTATGTTTTCTTGTGGTGCTTCTCTGTAATAGTAAATAAATCCAACTATTGTGTTTACATCACCAGCACTGAACTCTTCACGTTCTATAAGCGCTGATACTGAATTGAAATCGGTGACATTGGCAGATATTATGGTCACGAAATCGCCACCTAAAAAATAAAACAATTAATGGTTTTGAGGGAGAGAGAGAGTACATATTTATTCAATTTTAACTATAAAGTAGGGCATACACGTTCAATATTATTGATACACGTTCAATATAGTTTTCAAATTTATTTTGCTTTCGGTTGTCAAACCCCATACAAATTTCAAATCGAAAACTTGAAAAAAAACGAAAACTTTTAGTTTTGGGTTCAGTATGAATGAGGCTTTAAATATTTTGTTCTGATTGGTTGATATTAAAACATTGATCAATAATATTGAACGTGAATATTTGCCTAAAGGCTAAACAATGGTAGCGGCCCTATGCTCCTTGCAGGAGTAAAAGGAACAAATATATATATATAAACAATGGTAGCAATCGGCAGAGAAACCTTAAACTAATACCGGTGAATTGTAACGCTTTGTGATTACTTACTCTGCCGAACGATGTTTTCTTTGTTTTGTTTTTAAAAACACTTTTTCTATAGTTTCCTTTTATTTTTTAAAATTTTTGTTTTCAAATTATATTTGTATGTTTTTATTTGTCATTCTTACAAAACATTTTTTATTGTAAATGAACAACAACAAATGTATCACTATTTGATCAAAAGTAGCAAACATTTTTTACGCTACCAAAATGTGACAGCGCTACCTGAGCGCTCAGACTGAGCGAATTGTGATCAGGCCGTTCAGCAGATAGTTGTACAACTGTTGTAGAACTGTTGTCTATTATGTTGTATCTGCCGAACGCACCCAATGTTTTTGCTGTATCCAGACATAACCCAACGGACATTAACCCAATATGCGGTTTTGGGAATATGTCCAAAAAACATTTGTTCTTAACCCTTTGGCGAGTGGCGTACATTATAATGTACGTCGATTTCATCAACTCGTCGCGGATTTGAATTTTAACCAACGCGCTATTCATTTACTGTTATCGGTTCGTTATTTTGTTCTTATTCAAATTCTAAGCAGGCTGTGAAATTAAATTTCAAACAACATGAGATCAGCAGTAACACATTCTCAGCATCAACGCTGCTGAGAATGTGTTAAAATTTAAAAGGCTAAAGTTTAGGCTAAAGTTTAGTCTTAAAAACTGTGTGATCAATAAAACTCAAAAACTAAAGATTTTGTGTTGAGTTTAGTAATAAAAAAAATAGAAAATTAAAATTTTAAAAAGATTTTAACCTGCTCAGTATCGGCAGCATGTTAATGTTTAGACTTTAATTCCAAATATCTCCGCTGGGGGCGCTGTAAAGCCATAGAAGTAATAAACAATATTTCTTGGGCATAGATCATTAAAATTTCATTGCCATTAAAATCCCCGTGTCAAAGGGTTAATCCCAATAGTGCAGTGGCGGTTCCAGCTTTCGATTTTAGGGGGGGGGGATTTCAAAAATTTTTTTATTAGTCATACGTCACGTATAATTAATGGGGTTGCTATACTAGTCGAAACATTTGTAATTAACCATCTGTTAACCCATTTTTGCGCACTTATTGTTCTATTGAGAATTTTGTGACTACCCGGGTAAAAAATCTTAATACGGTGTCACATATAATTATATCTTATTTGATAAGTCCCATATACAACGACGTACAACTTGATCCGAAAAATGGGTCATCTACTTGTGTCTAATTATATCAAATTAGATATAATTTGATACAGTTTGATCCGAGATTTGTCCATATCCAGAACATCAAATTACATCTAATTCGATATAAAAATATCTGATTTTATATAATTTTGTCTAATAGTAGGTATACTTTTTATGTATACCGGCTTTAAATTGATATTGAAATTTCTATAGCTTGAACAATTTTAAACTCCCAAATTTTATAACATAAAATAAAAATCGAATCTAAATCGTTTGCATCATTTTTTAATATAATTTAATATGCAAAAAAATCACGTGAAAATTATTTGGCTGTGGAGAAATTAACTCTTAATTTATATTAATTTGTACGAGATCATATAGAAAGTTATATAAAATTACAAGAATATATTTTTAGTATGACGATACATACAGTGTTATATAACTTAGTATCGAACCATATAATCATATCGGTCACTACATATATTTTGATTAGTTTTATATGGCTTATGTAGTTATATATGGAGTCAGATTTGGGGATATGTGATAACATCAGTTACCGTACAAAAAATTCATTGAAAAAATAATATCAGATGTTTTTGTATATAATGATTTGTGTCTTAATGTGAATCCATTCACCGTCAGATATAACCCAATCACATTATATATAACAATATATAACTTTTTTTACCCGGGTACCTTTGTATTTACTAGTTTTGTGTGAAAAAATACTGGTTACATTTTACAAAATTCGCAATTCGGTTTAGGCAAAAATTTAGTACGTTTTTGAAAGTAAAAAAAAACCTTTTGTAATTTTTTTAGAACAAACGATTATGGGCCAAAACTAAATATTAATTTTTTATAAAAATTTTCAAACAAAATTTCGAAAGTTACATTTAAGACAAAAATCGTTTTTAGTTCTGGTTATCAAAATATTCCTTTTACTGAATGGGGTTAAAAAATTAAAATGATGGTTTTATTTTTTTAAATAGGTAGTAATATTTCTATGGAAGCTTTTATCTGTCCTCTATATTTTTTCCAAAGAAGGTAGCATATTAATTATGTTACGAATTTCTAGAGTTTTGCTTCTCTTTAAAAATAAAAAATGCAAAAGTAAGCATATCCGAACAAAAACATAAAATTTATTCTTAACCTTCAGCACTACACTAAGAGAACTATCTGAATGATATTAATGAATTTTTGCATTAAAGCCAATGAAGTTTCACTGGAACTCGACCATTAAGAGTTTCCATTGAATTAAATGAATTTTTCATAAAATGTTGTGACAAGCATCAATTTATTTATTGAAAGTTTCATACACTCAATGAAAGTTTTATTAAAACGGGATTTATAAAATACATAAAGCTTTTTGATCAAATTTAAAAAAAAATTTCATTTACTTTGTGAACGAAACTTCATTGGCTTACTGAAAAATTTCCAGTTTTTACTTTGGGGGCTAAAGAAGCGGTTGCTTTTGGAACAATTTCAAACAAAACTCATCATATAAACTCTTCCAGCAAAATTCCCTCTGTATATTTATTTGAATATATATGTATATTGGGAGAGTATTTGCCAAATAGTATCTTCGAACATGTGTAATTTGAAGATTATAGGGATTTACATTTTTGGAAAATACAATATTTCGGATTCTGAGGAAATCTCTTAAAAAAATGTTAAGATTCTAATAGCAATTTATTACGATAACTTTTAGATTCTTAGAAATTCATCCCTAACATTTAAAAGACTCTTTTTTTTTTTTTTTTTTTTTTTACTATAGACCAACACTCAGGGGATGCCCCCTACTAATGCAATGCATTGTGTTGATATCAGGAAAATAGGTTATGGGAAGGAGGAAAGAGGGAGTAGTGTTTGTGAACATTTGACTTGAATTTCCCTAAATTGTAAGTATCAGGAAAGACATCTGCGGGGAGTTTGTTCCACATACGGGCGGTTCGACTAATGAACGAATTCTCTCTATAATGCGTTGTGCGACTAATTGGACAATCAACCACAAACGGATGAGATCTACTGTACAAGCGCGTGTTACGGCCAAAAACACGGGGCATCGGGATAAGTGCACTTATCTCAGCAGAACACCTCCCATGGTAGTAACGATAGAACAGTGTTACACAAGCCACATTCCGACGATGCTCCAACGAGTCAATAGAGCTGGATACCCTACTGTCATTAATGAGCGCCGACGCCCTCCTTTGTACACGGTCCAAAAGCTCCAAAATAGACTTTGAAGCCCCTGCCCATATATGGGAGTTGTATTCCATCTTCGGCCGGATATAGGTGGTATAAATAGAAAGGAGATCAGAAGGAGTGAAGTAGTTCTTACACCGGTTAAGAAAGCCAAGACACTTGAATGCCTCTTTCGACACTTGAATGACGTGATCTTTCCAACGGACATCACACTGGATTCTCATGCCCAGAACATCAAGAGCTTCTGATTCCTTAATATTTATACCACCCATGTATACAGATGACAATGATGGCTCCGCGGTTTTATGAGTCAGCAAACAACATTGGGTTTTACGTGGATTGAAATCGACCCTATTCACGCGACCCCACTCAGAGATTGTAATAAGGTCTTGATTGAGTGTGTCATTCATAATCTGCCTCCTGCCCCCAATCTCTGCAAGGCTTGGCCTATGATCGAAGGAATATGAATGGCAAATGTTGCTGTCATCTGCAAAAGAGTAGATAGGATTGGAAGTCTGACAGAGGAAGTCATTTAGAAAGATAAGAAATAGAGAAGGAGAAAGAACAGAGCCTTGCGGTACCCCTGCATTCAACTGAAACTCATTAGATGAGACCCCATCTATAACAACTCTTATAGTGCGATCCCTGAGAAAACTCGATATAAATCGAGAGAAGTCATCACCAACACCAAAAGCCATGAGCTTTGACACGAGTGCTTTATGCCACACACGATCAAACGCCTTGGAAATATCCAGCGCAACCACCTTGCTTTCACCAAATCTGTGAATTGACCGACTCCAACGTTCCGAAAGAAACGCCATCAGGTCTCCCGTAGAACGACCTCTACGAAAGCCATACTGTCGATCATTAAGAAGCAAATTGGATTCCAGATAATTAACAAGATGGTAGTTTACCATGCTCTCCATGACCTTCGAGAGCGCAGAGCAGATTGCGATTGGGCGGTAATTTTCAGGGTTGGTAGCCGCACCCTTTTTGGGGATTGGCTGAACATTGGCAACCTTCCAGCACGATGGAAAGATACCCATGCGATACGACGTGCTAAAGAGGGTTGCCAATGGACGCGATAGCGTTGAAGAGCACTGTTTCAGTACCAGTGCTGGTATACCATCCGGGCCCGCTGTCTTATCTACGTCAAGATCCGCAATTGAAAAAATATTACTCAAATTGTGAAGACTCTTGCGTAGAAAACCACTTAGATTTTCAGGATATTTATTTTACAGAACTCGTTTAATTCTACCGTATAGAAAATCCTCCTGAATCTTGAAATATATTTTACGATATAAAAATCCTCTATGAATTTCTACATTTAATTATGAATGGAATTCGTCCATTGAATATTTTAATTTATTTAGGGCCAGTAACTTATTTCCAACATAACCAAAGTTAAACATTACCCACAGATATTTCCATATAAATTTGACATTCATAACTTTGGTTAAGAACTAAACCAGATTTTTTTTTAGATAAGTTAGCAGTTCTTAATGCAGGTTTTCATAAAGTTTTAACAGCAATTTAATATTATTTATGAAAAATGTGATACACTCAATGAAAAAGTTTCATTAAAAAGAGTTTCATAAAAATTATGAAGCACATAATGTTCGGATTAACGGTATTCAGATTGTCGAGTTATATACATAATTTTTTTTTTGGGAAAATGGTTCGTTTTTCATGTGAAACAACTGTTATGCTTCATTAAAATTAAATTATTTTTCACAATAACCAATGTTTTTACATTTTGTCTTTAGTGAACAATATTTTGTATCAAAATTGTGTATATATTAGATATGTTCTAAAATATTTGAAAAACAACTCGAAATATTAACATAAATTTTATTGATTCTTTTATGAGGAAAACTGTTGTTAACTGTTAAAAAAACACAGTTTTTCATGTAAGAAAAACTTTAATTGGTTGAAATTTCGATTTTTTAATATTTTGAGGCATTTCTAGTGGTTTTGCAATTTTCATAATATCCATTCATTATTAGTTTTGTAAACTTTAAAATTGTAAAAATGATGAGTGAACTAAAAAATGACAATTTTTTTAATCCTGGAAAATCTTCGTATATAAAAATACATTATACTCACATGAAAACTTAACCTCCGTAGATTTTTTAGCAAAAAAATAGTTTATTTAAATTTTTGGCAAAACTGCAGTTTATGGGGTTTCGGCAAAAAAATAAAAAAAAATGTGACCTCCTCTGGAATTAAAAAAGAAAAAAACCGAAATTAATTTTGGGAAGGGCTCGGCCCCGGGAGGCCCGTGGGTTGAAAAAACCGGGCGACATAGTAACATGTAAGTGTGGGTACTCAAATTAAAGGAGGAAATTCTCTCACGATTCCAAAAATTTTATTTTTTTTTTATATCCATAAAACGTAGCCCTAACTAGAGCCATTTTTCGAGCAATAGGGGGGTCGGAAAAATTAAAATATTAATTTGTACGAAAGCAAATTTTCTCACGATTTCAAAAAATGAGTTTTTTTTACTAATCCCTTGGACGTGAATCGAATTAGAGGCATTTTGTTAAACTTTAGACCTTCGAAAAATTAAAGAAGTCTAAAATCACATTATTTTAGTTTTGGTACCTGTAACCCTGTAAATGTCAATTTTTTGTTGTTTATTTTGAAAATTTGGAACACAAAAGGCAGTTGGAAGTGGAAATGATATAAGGAATCAACTTTTTATTGATGAAAAATGCAAATGCAGAATTGATGTCGTTGAAGTGCGCCGCAGGCATTTTTTTTTTTTTATGTAAATGTCTAAATGTTTAATGCGTTTATCGATTATTGAAAAAAAAAATAGTTTTCTATCATTTCAGTACCATTTTACATCTAGTTAAGGCTATGTTTTATGGATAAAAAAATAACATTTTTGGAACCGTGAGACAATTTCCTTTAATTTGAGTACCCACACTTACATGTTGCTATGTCCCCCCGTTTTTTGCATCCCACGGGTCTCCCAGTGCCGAGCCCCTCCCAAAATTAATTTCGGTTTTTTTCTTTTTTAATTCCAGAGGGGGTCATATTTTTTTAAATATTTTTTTGACGAAAAACCAAAAACTGCAGTTTAGCTAATACCGTTACCGAAAATATCTAAAATAGCGTTACCCTTACCAACAACCCCATCGTTTTGGTTACCATCCATGTTAAAAAGTGGTCCAAAATTTAGATTTTTTCGAAAAAATTCGCACTATTATGTTTTCGAAAAATTCTTTTTATTTTGTATAGTTTTGTCGCCGTTTTAAAATTTTAATTTAATGTCGCAGCATGTTAAAATTTTAATTTTTAGTGAAAGCTATAAGGCGCAACAAAGCTACATAACAAAAAAAAAATTTGTTCTTAAGGCACATCTACACGGGATAGAAAACTCGCTAGACTTTATATAAATGCAGCTCTGTATAAGTCTACGAAATGTAATCTCTAGCAGATTGACAATTGCTGTCATATATAATTTCTTTAATTAGTAACATTTTTTAAGATGTCTTGTAACATTATTGAACATTTAAATTTATTAAATGCACCTTTTGGTATTTGGAGAAAAAATTATTCTTTAAAATATAACAATTTTAATAAAAACAAATTCTTGACAACTAGAGATGGTACTTTTACGATAAAAATTAGTGCCAACAATATTAGAGATGACAAATTTAACGCAAACTCTACGAGATTTCTATCCCGTGTAGATGTGCCTTTAGGCATAGGTTTATTTATATTTCCACCAAGATTGATAAAGCTATTCAGACAAAAAAAATTTGTAGCGAAAGGGTTAAGGATGTCTACGGCAGAGAAACAAGCCGACCAAAATAATCGGCGGCGGCGGCGGCTTGATCGGCTGGATAGAACGTTTTTTTCCAAAACGTACCAGTAAAAAATTGTACAAAAAAGGTAGAATTATCAGATAAAAAGAATTTAAACTTAATTTCATCGATAAAATTTACAATTTTTAGTTTTTGAACAGACCTAGAAGGAGTGATAAATGGGATTTCCAAATATATATATATTATATACCTACAAAAAAAAATTTGTAGTCCCAACCGAATTTGGTTCTAACCTAATCGTTCGGTTGCTGCAACGAAAATTCGGTTGTTTCAACCCTATTTGGGTTGCAACAACCCTATTTCAGTTGAAACAACAGAAATATGGCTGTGATAACCGATTTATCGGTTGCAGCAACCGAACGATTCGGTTGGAACCAAATTCGGTTGGGACAACAAAAATTTTTGTAGGTGTACATACGTTTATATGTTCAACAAAATTGTGAGAAAATATTTTCAAATAAAACTGATTTTCCTAATTTTTTTTATTTCGACGGCTTTTAATTGCAACATTTTGTATAAAAAAATTAATTTTTATCTAATTCATTCTTAAACTGGATTTAATTCAGAGTAAAATGAAGTTTTTTTTATTTTAATGGCTTTAAAATTGCTAAAGTTATAATTTTTTTTATAAACATGGAATATCTGCATTTATAAGAATATTGATGTTAACCTTAATGAGTGTGGAAACAAGAACATCGAGTTGTCTTATAACAGCTGAAATTAATTGTATAGAAAAAGTACGATAACTTTCTCAGTTAATTTAAACAAAAGAATCTCATTTTACTAAGCACTAAACCCATTTTTAGAATCAATGGTAGCATTCGGCAGAGAAACCTTAAACTGATACCGGTGACTTGTAGCGCTTTGTGATTACTTACTCTGCTGAACGATGTTTTCTTTGTTTTGTTTTTAAATACATTTTTTCTATATTTTCCTTTGATTTTACAAATTTTTTATTTTTGAATTATATTTGTATGTTTTTATTTGTCAATCATACAAAACAAAAATTTTTTAAAATCAACAACAACAAATGTATCACTATTTGATCAAAAGTAGCAAACATTTTTTATGCTACCAAAATATGACAGCGCTCAGACTGAGCGGTTAGTGATCAGGTCGTTCAGCAGATAGTTGCACAACTGTTGTAGAACTCTTGACTGTCAAATTGTATCTGCCGAACGTACCCAATTACAATAGTAAAGAAATGTTTTTTTTTTTTTAAATACTGTCAAAAAAGCCGTCAAAGTATACAAATTAAAAAAAAAATGTTGTTTAATTTCAATATCATATTAGAATTTGGACTTGAGGTGGAAGAATATTCTAACTAATTTCAATATTTTTAAAAAATGTCAACATATTTCAGTTACAAATAAATAATTCTATACATATTTGAAAAGCTAAAAATTTGAAAAATTGCTGATGTTCAAATTTTTAAGTGCTTGAAGTCGCTCAAAAACAGAGCTTTAACATTATCAACCCTGTTCTGAGTTCCGAAATTTTTAAATAGAGTGGTTTTGTAAAATCACACAGAATTCAAAATGTCAAAAATTGGCTGTTTCAAACAAATTTTAGCATTTATTTATAAATTTTAAAATATTTACATATTCATTGTTGCAAAAAAATATATATTCGTTTTACTTTCACAAAGCTTTTTTTACACGAAATAAAACGAAGAAAATAATAAGCGCCCTATATATTACACAGCGGCCTTGCAGGAGTAAAAGGAACAAATATATATATAATATATATTACACAGAACAACACTACAAATGCATCGGGCATGTGACATATCAATTCTGATAGATTTTAGGATCAATTTCACGAATGTGAACACCAAATTTCAAAATTAGCTCTTTTTATAAGCCTTTAACAGGATAGGCTTAAAAAAATTGTATCTATAAAAATTTAGGGTCAGCAGTTTTATAGTCAGAACGACTATAAAAATTCTAAAATTTTACTTAAGTCAGAAATTTTGAAACAAAATTTCCATCTTAAGAAATATTTTTGACAAAAATCTTTCTTATCTCTGACTACAAAACTGGTTCTTTTATTTCTTTTTTACTCTTGATGGTTCAGGAAATGATGAAGTAGAAAATTTGTTTTAAAAATGGCATTATTTTTTAAATTTTTTATTTTGTAAAATTGATACTTCCAGCCGAAATGAGCCGAAAAAAATCGGCGGCGGCGGCTGAGGCAAAACTGACCGGCGGCGGCGGCTTAAACGGCTCACGGCGGCTGGCTTGTTTCTCTGGTCTACGGGCAACAATGCGTAAAATGCATATTTTACAATCATATTACAATCCATATCGCTTATTTTTCATTAAAAGCCACGCGCACTTAAAATAAGTGACACAATAAAAAAACGGACATTACGTTAAAATTCTGCACAATTTTCTGGATCATCCCCTTGTCTTTCGGGGCGAATTTAGCCACTACAGTACAGTACACGCTCGCAAATTAGAGCTTTCAGTAATTCGAACGTCCAGAAATTAGAATCAATGTTTGCAATACATTAAACGCTCTGAAATTCGAATTTAAAATTCTAATTTCTGAGCGTTGTTTTTTTTTTTTGGTTATTTGAATACACAGGAAATCCCCAATTTATTTTTATTCTGTTTGAATAAAGTAAAACTAAAAAGGGGAATCACCAAATTATATATGTTTTTCCCTATTTGTTTTTTTTTGTCGCATTTATGTACATTTTTGGCTAGTTTATTTGTGAAATTTGATACGCGTGTACATAATATTTGGCAGTCTCTATTAAATAGTGAAAGTGTAATGTTAAATAAACGTAAAAAAACACTTTATCATTGGAAACGAAACGAAAAAAAACGTCCAGAAATTAGAATAATTCAGAAATTAGAATTGCCTCAAAAACAAAGCGGTTCTAATTTGCGAGCGTCTACTGTACTTTGATCTTTAAAAATAAAGGCAACTCGAATAAAATTAGAAAAAACTTGAATTGTTCCTAGTACATATCCACCACTATATATATTCCCTTCCCAGTGTTGGGAAAACATTAAGTCTAAAAAGAGAATATTAATAATGATAAAAATAAGTCAGTATTGGTAAAGCATTATTTTTTGTTTTGAAATAATGGAAAGATTAACTACACTGCAAAACTTTTTACCATCGGTTGCCAATAACACCAATTCTGGAACTAGTTACACTAGAACCACCCCATGGAACTGATTCCGGAACCCGTTCTACGGATATTATATGTAATGTGCAACTGACGGAGAATTGCTTCTAGAACTGGTTTCATTAGCTCTAGAACTGGTTCCAAAACTGATTCTATCTCGACCAGTTTTTAGTTTGGGGCCTAAAGAAGCGGTTGCTTTTGGAACAATTTCAAACAAAACTCATCGGTCTTAGAATTGATAGTAGAAGGGATTATAAAAGAAAACTAGCTATTCAACAACCGATTCTTGGTAACAGAAATTTTTCTGCGTAGTTACTAGTAACTTATTATTATATGTTTTAAAATAATGTCACTTACCATTAGTGACAGTCCAAAAAAAAATGACATGTCATCAGCGTTTCTACACTTTTCACCTCATTTTACAATTTATTAATATATTTGTTGTCCATAAGCAAAACAGAAAGAAAAGGAAAGTGCAGTTCATAGAAAATACGCGAATGTATTAAAAGCTTATATATATTTTACAGAAAAATGTGGCACGTACATATGTAAAAAAACGGAGTTCGCCATTGAAATCACCGTGCCCGAAATATATATGATCAATGGTCGGTATTTACTTTTGTTTTCGATTTTAGGGTTCGAGTTCGTAACGCTGTGTTATCAAAGTTATGTAAAAATTTTTTATTAAATCTACTTACACATCATCCTTTCGCCATTAGAATTTGGTGATGCATCAACTACGCCTATAATCGGACTTTCTCTCAGATTTTTTTGTAAGTCGGTAATCTTGTTAAAACACAAGCGTGGATTAAAATGAAAATACACACGGCCATGTATAATGGCAACTTGTGTGTTAGTCCACAATTCTTCCAAATAACGATTATTCACTATATACAAGGAGTACCTGAAATTTTGTTTAGACAAATTATAAAATTAAAAACTTTTAGTTTTGGTTTTAACACTCACTTATAGTCTATTAAATCGATTCCTCTGATGGTTTGTAATCTTTTAAAAAAGTTTAATGAAATTATTTGGGGTGATCTTATTACTTTTAGGTAACCGGTAATTTCATTTACATTTTTAAAAGCTTCTTCCAAATTTTCAATAATTGGTTCTTAAAAAAAAATTAAAAAATATCTTTGATTATCTATAGCTTTGGTCAGACCTGAGGGATTTCAATTACATTTCAATTACAAATAATTGTAACTAAATTTGTAAATAAACTCAATCACATCGGAAATAGAAAATTTTCAGTTACAAGTTACATGTAATTGTAATCAAAAGTAATCAAGTACATTTTCAATTGCATTTAGTATAAGAATTTGTTTTTTGTTAAAATTACAAAAAAAAAAAAATGGTTGGGATAGGCGTGGTCAAGTATTTATAACAAGGACACGACATGCTGGGTTGATCTCTAACTCGCGCTTTTTGTCATTATTTCTTTTCCCAATAAAAGAATTGTAATTGACTTCTTTTCAATTTTAATTACGCGTAATGTGTCATTGAACATTTTCAATTGTAATTGTCCTTTTTTAGATTACAGCTACATATATATGTGTAATAGCAATTGAACTTTTTCTATTACACTAACATATAATTGTGTAATTGTATGTGTAATTAATTACAAAATATAGTTGATATCCATCAGGTCTGGCTTTAGTTCATTATAAAATCTTACTGTTAGTATCAAATAACTCAATTGTTAGAGATCCTTTTATAATGGTACAATCCGAAAATCCCTCCAAATCTTCAATAGCATTAACTTTAAAATGTCCTTCACAATTAAGGACACAACTAGTTTTACCCTTTTGAGTTACTTCCCGATAATGTCTTGGGCATTTTTCGACACACTGCGAACCTAAAAATTGAAGACCCAATTGATTACAGTTCGATACGCATTCTCTTTCATAGGCCTGTGAAAAAGGTTTTTTCTTAAAGTATAATTGTTTGATACGTAGTAATCAATAATTTTTACTTACGACATTAAATTTGGGTGGTACGCAATTATCCAAACATTTATTGCCTGATATATAATTTGTACAGATTCTACAATCATTATCGCTACATGATGTTAAACAATTTCCATTCGCTTTTCCTGTTTCATTACATGTGATCTCATTTTTAAAGTCTGCCATGTAACGTTGAGTTTTACCCAAAGACCAACAACGTTTTTTACGATATGCTTCTTCGGATTCAGTTTTAGTCTTAGAGGTATAGCATAAGGGGCACTGCATATCTGGTTTGTTGTTCTAGAAATATATAAAATAAAAAAAGATTTTGTGATTATTACCCAAATTACAAGGAGGATATCTATGATATTTAATTAATCGACATTTTATTTTAATCGATTAATCGTGCAAATAATTAATCGGCGGTTTTTTTCTTAACCGATTAATCGAATAAAATTTTAAAATGAATCGATTAATCGAAAAAAAAAATTATGTAAAATAATATACTACACTCATATAAATAAATCTGTAAAAATTGCAGAAAAAGTAACTAAAAATTAGTTCAAAATGATGTTTCAGAAAAAACTGCTGAAATTAGCAGATTTTTTGCTAAATACTAGTAAAATAAGAAAAGAAAAAATAAAACTGTTAAATCTACAGAACTGTAGTTATACTGAAGTTAATTTGTTATACTTGACCCTCTAATGCCCAAGGCCGCTAAAAAGTGATTTTCAGATCTTAAATAGTTTTTGGCTAAATAACAATTTTTTTTATTGAACAACCCAGTCAGAAGTCGCCAGTGGTACAAAAAATCAAGCACTGGCAGACCACTGGGTAACCACGGTGTTGAAAATAAATGACTGGGAGAACACTTAATTGGGACGCTTTGCCAGCGTTTGCAAACAGCGTTTTTCCAGTATTTCTTTTACAAAAATTTCGGTGGTTTATAAAAAAAACACTGGCAAAGAATGGTATAAGAGTGATATGCCAAGGTTTGCAACCAGTGGTTATCCAGTGCTACCTAGCCAATCCTACCAGTGGTACAAAAACCAATTCACTGGTAGAGCAATGATTTTATAAAAATGCTGACGCTTCGTTAAAAAGCTTTTTAGTCTTAGGAGGTTCCGAGTTCAAATCCAGTTGCAAGCAAAAAATTTTTTTTCGATTTGTTTTTATTTAAAAATTTTTTTGTTCTATAAAATCAATTTTTTTATTTGTGGAGAAGCTCCTTTAAGACCAACTTTTTTTTTGCCCTCCCAACGCTGGCTACTAGTTACAAAAAATTGTTTGCCAGTACTAGCATTTTGGCACAGCCAGTAGTTGTCCAGCTATTATCACTCATTTATGTGTTTAGCCATCAAATATTATATGTATGTCTCTCTAGCTCAGTGGGTAGAGCAATTGTCTGCCAATCTGACGGCCTGGATTCAAATCTCGGCAGGACCAAAAAAAAAATACATATGAACTTTTTTAAATTTTATTTTGGAAAATATATTTCCAGACCACCTATTTATTGGTTTTGCCAGCGTTTTGCCAACGTTCAAAAATTTTATTCCACCAGTGCTTTTGCGGCGCTTTTTGAACAGCCGGTCCTTTTGTCTAATGATGTTATCATTTTGTGAATGGGAAAGCACTTTTTGCCAGTACTTATACCACCTGTTAAAGTGCTTTGCCATCGCTTTCCCGTTTGTATTTTTCTGGCTGGGAAGTTATATTATATCCATAAAAAACGTAATTACCTACTTTTTGCCTTCAAACTTTTTTCGTATAAGGAATGATTTTAAAGCGAAAAGGATGTAAAAAGTATTCGTAAATTTGAATAAATTAAATTTTTAAAACAAAATCATAAAAAATACATTTACTATCTACCATATATTATCGATTATAACAAAGCTAGATTAGAGTCTCTAGTTGTAAAATGAGTTACATAGTAAATTTTCAATGTCAAATATATAATTCAAATATTATCGCAATCAAAAGAAAGAGCATTAGAGGGTTAAGAAATTTAGTTATATATACCTAAGAAAATTTTGATAAATATTTGTAGACTAAAATTACAAACATCAGCACAAACTTATAATACCCTGACCACATAGTGGTGTAGGGTATAAAAATAGAAAAAACAAACTGTTATATCTACAAAATTTTTTCAAAAGACTCAATTTTTATTTGCATTAAAAAAAAATTTTAAAAAAACTTCGAAAATTCAAATTTTTCTTGTTAATTTTAAGGTGCTAATTACTTAGCAAAATTTTTTGCTGATTTTATGAGGTTAATTTGTTATTTTCTATTAACAAAAATCTTTGCTGTTCCTATCTTACTATTATGTAGCAAAAATAATCTACTAATTTTAGCAGAATTTTCTGCAACATCATTTCAAACTAATTTTTAATAATTTCAACTAAATTTTTTACAGACTTTTTTCTATAAGGAACAAAAATAGTTTTAGTAATTCTTTCCAAATTCATAAAAATAAAAAATGTATTAATTGAGATCATTTTTTGTTAAAGTTTTTATAATTTCTGTCCCCTCTGTTACATATTCAAATTGGAGAGAAGCACACCGCAGACCTTTGTGTTGTATTTCTCATTTTATAAAGCCTGAATTTGACAGACGCACAGAGGAGTATTTGACCCGAAAAATTGGCCAAAAAGGCAAAAATGAATTTAAAGAAATCTAAACAACAAAGTACACAGCTGAATAGGCAACTAAATTCTGCATTATACTGCAAATTTTTAAGATATTAAGTAGGGATTTGTTGCTCCGGGACACTGTTAAACTCAGGAAAGTTAAAAAAAAGTTCATCCGTTTTTATTGATTTTTTTCAGTTTTAAAACGTTTATATGATATTTTTTTGGCTGAACGAATGGAAATTTTAAATTCATTTTCCTTTCTTCAATGAAAGACTTGATTAATGCTATTTTCAGCAATTTTAAAAAAATTTTATCTTAAATTATAATTATTTTTATTCGACCTTTTTAGTTTCTATTTTCCAATCAAATAAACAAAATTTGGACCTCGAGCTCGCATATTTGATTGGAAAATAGTTTGCGCCATGACTTTTGGTGATTTTTTTGAAAATTTTATCTTTTTACTACATGACAGTTGTTTTTGTAGTAAGCAGTAGTTGTTGTTTTAACAGAAATTACAGTTGTTTTTCTATAGAAAAATGCAAAACAACTTTTATGAGGGTCATTTAAGAAAACAACTAACGAAAAGTAATGTAATTTCGTAACAGTTATTTAAAGCAGTTATTTTTAATATCATAACAAACAACTACCAAAACAGTAATTTTATAGTAAACAGTTATTTTTGATAACTATTTAAAAAATAAAAATTCTTGTTTAGTTTATATTTGTTATTATTGATATATTTCTAGTTTGCAAATAAAAATCAGAAACTTTTATTTTATCTCTAATGGATAAAAGCATAATAACTGGAGAACGGTTTGGAATTTTTACTTCGAATTTTAAATAGGCTGAAGTAATAACAAATATTTTTGTAATCGAAATAAAAAAAATAATTTTTTTTTATTAAAATATACTTTTATAAACAAAAAGAATTGACTGTAAAAAATAGTAGTTTTTACCGATTTTGTCAGTTGTTTTGAAATTTTTGTAGTAAAAATTTTACGACATTGGTAGTTATTTTTAATGCATTTGTTAGTTATTTTTCAACAGTTAAAAATAACAAAAGTTTTAGTTGTTTTAAAGGTAAATATCTTTGCCGCCTTTTTAACTACATGTACCTTTGTTTTAACTGTCATTTTCAGTAGATTCTACCGACAAACTTTTGTGAGCATGTGATTTATTTTGTCAACATTATTTCTGAAAAGGAGTTAGCTCAAATGACTTCTGAAAAGCTCATATATGCGAAAAGTTATTTTGTTCCCATTAAACATTATTTAGATCTCATAAATATTAATTTTAACTATAATTTTGTTAACAACTTAGGTCGGCAAACTGATCTAAAATAATGCTTATTTAGCAGTATTGATAGTTGTTTTGATCAAATTTTTGCTCTTGGTTAAGGTAGTGAATTTGGTCTTTAACCTTAACCACGAATAAAATTGGTATTAAAATGGCTCTGGATAGTCTTAAATTGAGCGTATTTTTAGATATGTTAGCCGACCTTATATTGTAAATTTTTTTGTTATACTTTTAAAAAGTATTTAAAAAACACCTGGATATGATTATTTGTCTTTTAATTCGCCCTTTATTAATTCGAATCCTATGGCTTTCGATAATATCCTTTGCTAAATAATATTATGAATGCAGAGTGCAGAGAGCATTAACTCAATGCTTCAGTTGCGAAATTGAATAAATCCATAAAGAAAACTGAAAGAGTCCCAATGTGAACAATGAGAAAATCATATATATTGTTTTTTAACAATCCTGTTAAATTATAAATTTTGTGATTTTGGCCTGATTTCTTATCTATAAATAAACTGAGTTTAGTGCTTGACCATAGTTATGAATGTTAAATTTATATGGAAATATCTGTGGTTAATGTTTCGTTTAATATTAACATTCAAAAAAATCTAAAAAATATTTAAGAATTTGGTTAGACCCCAGTGTAGAAAATCATTACCAGATATGTGGTTATGTAACTACATACTTGGTAATGGTAACTAGTTACTTTTGTCATTACATTTCTTATTGTAATGGCTCTGGATAATGAGTTATGGTTACACACCAGCATACGAAAAATCAAAAAATATATCGTTACCTATGTGGTTACCAGTACTGACAAAAATAATGAGTCTAAAAAAGATTTTCAAAAAAATAAATTATATAAAAAAAAATATTTTTTATTGTATTTTTTTTTTAATTAAATTTGCCGGTGTGGGTATCCAACCTGGGTCTACAGATTGTCAGTCAATAGCTCTACCATCTGAGCTATATCGACATGTAATATTTAATAAATAAAAACATAATTGACCTGCTGCACACAAGTAAGCTTACTCGCCAACATACAAAAAATCAAAAATATGTGGTTACATATATAATTACCAGTGTTTCAAAAATATTGGGTCTAAAAATAGATTTCACAAAATTTTCAAAAAAATCTAGAAAATCATTTTCTATTTGAAATAATGATAAAAATAAGTCATTATCAGTAACTCATTATTATATGTTTTAAAATAATGCAGAAGGTAAGTGGGTGCCATTACTGGTAGTCCAAAAAATAATGATATGTAATTACCGTTTCTACACTGGGTTGCTTCGCACAAGTCAGCTTACTGGCCAACTGACACAAAATCAAAAAAATATGTGGTTACATATATCATTACCAGTGTTCAAAAAATATTGAGTCTAAAAATAGATTTAAAAAAAATTTACCCTAGATATAGGCCATTTTATGAAGTGAAAAATTTTTATTAAAAATTTCCGAGGGTCCAAGGCCCCGTCATGCTCCATTTTTGGATAGAGATAACCTTTTCACGCGGGTATTAAATAGTTAGGGGTAATAAAAATTTTCATCAATTTTGCTCTATCTCTTTTAGTTTTCGGGATATGGGCCATTTTAAAAAAATCGGTAGGAAAAGAAATAGCGCCATCTTTAAAACTTCGGATACACTGGTGGCGCCATCTTCCGGGTAATAACAATATCATGGAAATATTATATTTTAACAGTAAATTGTGTAAAATTTAACGAATGTGTTTTTCAAAATTAGTTATAAATAATTTTACAAATTAACACTCAAAATTAGTTAAACTACTGAGGATTTTTAGTATTGTATTAAATAAAGATAACTAAGATCTTCGTTTAAATCAGTTTTTCAACTAAAAACTTGTTAAAAATTAGTCAAATCGATTTGAAACCCGTTTGACACATTTTTACTGACGTATTATTTAAGTGTAGATATGGGTAGTCAGCGTATGAATTGCTCTTTATGCATATCAAACTCCTTCATTTGACGAACACATTATTTTTATACAGTTTGTATATCGAATATCGAAATTTGCTAACATGTTGCCGATCAAAAAATAATAAGAAATTGTCGATTTCTTTTTCCTCCTAAATTCCCGAGATGGTAAAATATTGAGACAGTTTGTTTTTAGATTTCCGTTCTCTGTCAGTTACCCGAATTTCATAAAATTAAATATTTCGACATACCCAGGAAAATGTTCTGTTCCAAAGAATTGGTTGTAGAATAGCTGCCCAGGAAAATTTTTTGATCCAAAGAATCGGTTGTAGAATAGCTACTTTTCTTTTTCCAGCCCTTCTACTGTCAATTCTAACATCGGTGATTTTTTGGTTAAAATTGTCCCAACCGCTTCTATAGCTCCAAAGTGGAACTGGTTGCCCTAGAATCAGTTCTGTAACTAGTTTTAGAACTGATTAAACGTCAGTCATACCTTCCATCCGGAACCAGTTCCATGGAATCGGTTGCAGTGGAACCAGTTGCAGAATTGGCGTGATTGGGAACCGATTTTAAAAAATTTTCTGGGTAGCGCCCACGTGGACTATATTTCTGATTTTCTCTTGGCACATATTCTCCTGAATACAGAAATCGTGCGAATTTTTGAACGAAAATTAGTATGACCAAAGACCAGTACCCAAATAAGATTCTTCTACATTTTTTATTATAGCACCATGCCCTCTAGCCGAGATATTTGCAGCCAAAGTCAACACATTCACCCGCTGACATTCTTTAATCTATCCAAATTTTTTCAAAACTATATTTTTAATTTCGCCTCTTAATTAAAACCTACTTAAATAATCAAGACAATACTATATTTATACCTGAGCAGAAACTACCTAGTTTTTGGGTCTTGTAGTTTTTAACTTGTCAAAACGCATACAAAAAAGAAAAAACTAGTTTTGTACAAAAACTAGGTGGTTTTTGCTCAAGTATAAATGTAGTATAAAAAAAATGAATAGATGATTCTTAGGGATGTTTTCTTTAATTTTTGTTTTGTGAATTTTTTAAGCTTTTTAAGAAAAATCCGACATTAAGATTTTGAAATCAATGCGAGTAACCCTGTAATGATAAACAAAATTTTATACCATCATACACTTTTTACACCATTTTGAAAATATCGGTTCTTAAAGTTGTGTCGTCATATCAAGACGCTAGGTTAATATTGGTTAAATTTATCTTATATTAAGCTAACTAAAAATTTGTAACTGATGTTTTAACATTTAATAAAATTTATTAAAGCCTCTATTTATTCAGAGGCTTTTTTAGTTTTTAAACGCGATTGCGCGACTTCTGAATAATGTTTTCATGTTTTGTTTTCTAAGAAAATTAAAAATATTTAAAAGCTTTATTATTTTAACATTTCGGAAATATTATTAAATAAAAAAAAAAAAAAACAAAAGCGCGACGCAGTGACCTCTTAATAATTTTTTAAAAATCTAAGAAAATTGTCAAAATTTTATTTTATCAAAAGGAACATAATTGAGGGTAACCTCTAAACTATTTTTTTGAATCTAAGAAAATAGTGAAAAAAAATTTTTTACCAAAAGAAAAATTCAAAATTTTACTTTCATCAAATGAAAGCTTTAATTTGCTTAATAAAAATAAAAAATAAAAAATGCATGTAAAATTTTGAGGACTTAAAAACTTATGGATCAAACAAAAGTTTTCTAACCTCAAACAGCAAATACAATTTTATACAAATACAATTTCCTATAAATAAATAACCTAACCCCAATTACCTAACCTAACACTAAACCCAAAGATATATCTTAAAATCTGCGAAAAATTGCGTATATTCCAAAATAATAGAGGTTTTATTTTTAAGTCCTAGTAGCTGACAATATATTTTTTGAGTGTATTTAAATATTTAGAGGTGTCAGTAATAAATTTTTTGACATACGATGTTTATATTGACATCCATGAATTGATGTAACTTTGTAACTTTTATAACAACTTAGCTACTCGTATTTAAAGCGCCATAATTTTCGCGCCGTTTAAGAAAAATTACTAACGAGGACGGATTAAGCGCGCTTTTAAATATTTGCCTAAACGAATATAAAATATTTTCCTCAAAATATATTTATAAACATACATGTATAAATATCCCAGCCAGCAATTCCGGAGCGCTCATAAATAAGATTTTTAAATGGCTCATAGAAATGATTATTGTTTTTTTGAAAACACTGTTTTTTTTTTTTTTTGGTAGAAAATATGAACCCTCAGAAAACAATCCTAAAAGTTGTGTCTACAATCTGTCATTTTTCGGACTCAAAGAAGATTCCAAAATTATTTAAATTTATGAAGAAAATTTCGATTTTATACGTTCTTTTTACGGAGTCATTTCTGAGTGCACAGGGGGCTCTTTTGGACGGACCACTTTCATAGGAAAAAGTGGACAAATGTTTATGTTTTTGGAGCTCAATTCTGAGTCATTAATGATCATCTTTGTTTGCTGGGATATTTATAAAATTACTTGCAATGTTTTATACATAAATATTTAAAAACTAATATTTGTATTATATTAAAAAAATAATAACAGTAAATAGTTTCTAACATGTTACAACCATACTAGGTAGATGTATTAGAACAACAAACACAACAAACAACAACAAAAAATGTAATCGGCTACTCTTGATACATAGCGAAAGCATACGAAAAAATCCCTGAACTGTCAAACTCTCCCTAATGCATCTACCTAGTATGGTTGTATCAACGAGCATATAATTAAAAGAGGTACCAACTCACCCTACCTCTGTTAAAATACTCTCTTCATAATTTGTATCGAAATATGTTACCATATGAATTACACATGGCTGTAAAGGCTAACATTTTTCGATACAAAATGTTGATGTTCGAAAGAGGCAATGAAAACCGCCTGGTTGTATCATGGTTTCTAATTTGTTTACGACATGTTCCTTCCTATTACGACATGTTCCTTCCACCAGTGGGTATTTAAGCATAACTGTCTCAACTCTTGCTCTATTTATTCGACCGCGTTTTTTATATAAATATATTTTCTTATGCACTTTTCTCTTTGCTCAAGTTGAGTAATTATCGAGAAAACCGTTAGTAAATAGCATAGTTTTTCTATAAAAAGTAAATGCTATTTGCTTTCACTTGCCCTTTCTATAAACACTCAAAAAAAATGTTAGTAAAGGAATTTGTAAACGGTTTTCAACTTCACTTTACTATTTTTATACTAATTGTTAGTAAAAATATATACATACTTTAGTAAACATTTTTCCTTTCTTATTTTATTTAATTACTGAATTTTTAACAAATTTTTGTTTTCGTTGCTGATTTCAGAAGGCATTTTACAAATTTTTTAAAAATATGTTAGTAAAATTAGGAAAATATTTCATTTATTAAAAATTTAGTTTGATGTATAATTTTATTTTGATATTACACTAAAAAAAGGGAAAGGGTTAGTAACAACATTAGCTCTCAGCAACTTTTTTTGCTGAAATTGTGTTTCCAGCAAAAGTTTTATATTTTTTCAACACCAAACTAATGTTTCACTAATTTATATTGCTACCAAAATTCTGCTGATTAACACATTTAAAGAAAAAGGACTTTTTAGAATTATCTACAGCATTTATATTGAACGCCAACAATAAGCGTATAATTAATTAAGTTTATATTTTATATACAATTATTTTTATATGTATATTTCTAAATTTTTAATTAAATGAAGGTGTGGGCATTTTTATATTTTAAAAAGTTTTCTAAATAATTTCAAAAGAATCACAAAAACACAATTTCTATTTCTAACACCAAGTGTTAGAACAACTTTTGCTGAATTTACAACTTTTTTCATGATAAAAATCCGCACACTGATTTGGCTGACAAAAGAACTTTTACTGCTAGCACCCTCCTAAAATTTTGCTGAGTCAGAAAATTTTTTTGCTGACTTTACTTTTTTTAATTCATATTATTATTATAGTATATTTGCTTACGTGTTATTAAGTAGTTGTTATTTTTGACTATACTGCAGCTTTTCCTTTTACAGTTTACAATAATTTAACTAAAAATTAGTAGCGGTTACTATTTTTATCTACTAATTTCTTGGTACTACAAATCACTTGATATGCGTTGAAAAACTAGGCGAGAAATAGTTAAATTTCCCTGGTTAGAAGTTGAGCATAATTTAAGTTTTCAACAGCAAAATATTTAGGTTAATTTAGAAAAACATTTGTATACAAGTTCTCAAAATAAAAGTTAAAATATTTAACTAAAATTTTGATTTGAACTAAAAACTAGTTCTTAAATTAATAAAACGGATTACTAACGGTTTTACTAATTTTTCTACAAACTTTTTTCTATGAGTGTACTAACGTAGGTGACTTCTAGCGCTTGATTTATAACAGGAGTGGTCAAACAGTAATTTTTTCTTACAGGATATTGTGAGCAGTATTGTTGTTAAATACTTAAAATATCAGGGTTGCCAGACTATTAAAAAGTTGTATCAAAATGAAATTGGCCTGGGGGTAGTAAACTACCCCTTGGTAGCTTTTAGGTGTTAAATACAATAAGATCTGGAATTTTATGCACTAAATAACTTACCTTCATTATATGCGAATATTTCTTTGTAGAGTGTCCCAAAATTGATACCCAATCAATAGTGTTTGTAAAACATAATTCTGGATTTGACTCTACGCGTACTGAACCTCTAAGCACACGCAGTAATGATATTAAACCAATATTTTGTAATTCAAGGTTTTCAATTATCGCCAATGAATACTGATCATATAACAATTCAACACCACGTATGACAATTAATTTAGGAAATAACCTTTCTAAGCTACGTAAACCTTCGACACGATATACGAGCAGATAACCAGTAATTTCTTCAATATTTGAAGGATCAACTTGTTTATGTAACGTGTCCGTTATATACATATGTACTATACGTATATTACCAATTATAACTGTGCAATTTTTTAACTGATTAAAATCCTTAACTGACCTTATGGTGGCGGATTTACAAAGAATTTCATTTTGTTTGTCTGGTAATGTTGTCAAATTTGATGTTGTAAGGTAGAAGATTACACTTAATAGTAGATATTTGCAGTAACTATACATTTTATTTGGTTTTTAAAAAAACTTTTTGGACAATTTTACACATATATATTTCAGATTTACACATATAGAACAAATAACGCTTAGTTGACACCTGACCTTTGTCAATATTATTTATATTTTTAATATGTCGTCATTTAACATTTAATTGAAAATAGACTGTATAAGACGATGTAGTTCAAATTATTTAACTTTTATAGATTTTTTTGCAACATTGATTTAATTGCATTTCAGTTTATTAATTTACAGTTATAGTCTTAATACTTATTTCATTTTGTTTTTTTTTTTCAAAATGCCGCAATTTAATATTAATTTTTTTTTGGTAAATTTTTTTAACTAGATATTCCTTCTCTTTGTTAGTTGATGTTCACCCTTATGTAGTTGAATTTTAACTGATTATAAATTAAGTTGTACCTATTTCTTTTTATTGCATGATCAAATTTCATGTACTGTTTCTTTAAGTTTAGAGAAGAGCATCAACAGATCACTAAAAATGTATCAAACAATAGCGAGAGTGATAGTAGAATATTCTCATTTGTACGAAAATTTTAAAAAGATGTTGGTTGTTTAGTACGAGTAGAAAAAACAGCAAATGTTTTAGGAGTTATAAAGCTTTTAGACTGCACCAAAAATAAACAAAGTTCCAGAATCCGGCTCTAAGCAGAGAGGCCAAAAGATCCCGACTGATATACATATATGGGTAACACTTATTTCTAGGTCCTAAAAAATACCAATGAACTTTTTAAATGACCGAGCATATGTTGTGGTTCTAGTTCATAGACCATTTACCGTTACCGAAGACCGTTTTTGCGACGTTCCTCAGAACAATAACTCTTCAAAATCCAGAAACATGGCCATGGTCGACCGTAATGTTCCATACACTACTTTAATCACTTATTAAACACTATATGCCCTTAACGTTTCATAAACAATTATACATAAATCTGCCTGCATACGAAGGAACATTCGTCACAAAATGCCCATTTTTTGACGAATGTTCCTTCGTGTATGTCAGTGTATCGTGTTGACATTCGTGTTATCCAAATTTTTTGATATTTTGTGTTTCCAAATTCAATTTTTCATTGTGTGTGTCCGCTAGTGTTTTTGCTGTGTTAGTTCATTGAGAGCAGTCATGCTGACAGGTGATTTTTTGTAATTACGCATTTAAGGAAAATTAAAATGACGACAATTATAAATAATGAATTATAAATGAATATAAAATTTTTCAATGAATGTTATTTTTGTTCGGTTTTAGATCAAATATTACAAATTCCAAATAGAATGTGCAATTTATTTTACAAAAAATAGAGAAAAAACTTTCCTAGAACCAATGTTTAACAATTAACCACCAAATTCACTATCGTCAGATTGTCTTTATGGGGTTCTCTCTAGGCTTTAATGTAGATTTTAGTTTTTTGTATATACATATATGTTAACTTTCAAAGGAAAGCATTTTGATAAGTAAACTCAAACATTTTTACTTATCCATTTCACATTATAACTAACGAAAACCACATGTTTTTAACAAAGCTATTATTTTTCTCAATTTTTCGACAATTGTGGGACATAAAATGTGATAGCTATCGTAATATGAAATCAAAAAAGCCGTAAGTTACATTTAAACAATTTTACAGGAGAAGCAAAAAACTTAATAAAATTAAAAATAAACCAAATTTTTTCAAAATTTTTTTCAGCTTAAGCTTATTTTTGGTTATCGAATTAGTATTTGAAGAAAAATGTCCAATTTTTGCATTATTTACAGAGCTATAAAACTTACGCCTTCGGGGATTGATTTTTTCTGAAATCAAAAGGCCGTAAGTCAAATTAAAAAAAATGGTTTTGGTAATTTTTAGGAAATATTTTCATATTATTTTCATTAATAGGTTAAACATAAATAAGTTCCACTATCCAACGAAATAAAAACCAGACCTGGGTTGTACATATTCAATTACAATTGGTTGAAAATTTTCAGTTACAATTACAAGCCAATGTAGTTGAAATTAAAACAAACTCAATTACATTTGCATGTAATTGTAATTGAAAATTTTCAATTTGAAAAACCGGGTTTCGGTTTTTTTAATTCAAAACCAGCCCAGTATTTTGTTCGTAATTTTTGCTAAAAAAAGCTATTAACCTCCATAAAAAACTAGAATGATTTTTCACTTCCTCTGGAATTGTTACAAAATTGCGGTGGAAGTTTTTTCGCATTAATTTAATAGACAGTACGATTTTGGCCTTATGAATATTGTAGTTTTCCAATTAATGTGAAACAATTTGTGACTTTTCAAATTTTTATTACAATTTTACGATTTCAAATCCTTTTCTTTATTGAGGAAATGGAAAAATTGAGCTAATGTGCATTTTAGGACATACTTTTAGATCTTTCCTACTTAACTTATTGTCAAAAAATTATGACTTTATTAAGACAGAGTAAATGTAGAATTCTGCAAAAAAAAACAGCCTCTTGAAAAAATTTCAACATTTTTGTTTCGAAAAAATAAATTATTATGATAATAGTCCACCAATGTAGGTACGTGATAGCAACGGCAAAGTAAATAAACCCTACCTAAAGGAGGGAATCAAACATTAAGGGTTGTATGTATAATCACTTTGAAAATTTTTAAGTGACTTATAAACCAAATTTAAATATTTTGCATAATTATTGAACAAATGAAGAAAATTTATTAGAATTTTTCACCTTATAAATATTGGAAAATGTCGAATTATTCGACACGAAAAAACCGGTTTCTCGAATAATTCGAAAACCGCCCTTTTTCAAAAACCGGTTTAAAAAACCCGGAAATATAGGAAAAAACCGGAATATCGAATAATTCGGAAACCGGTTTTGACAACTCTAAACGGCCAGGTTGTCGATTATGGTCGGGCTTCCAGTGTCTTGGATTATGACACTTAACATTATTTAAAATTTAACATTATAGCATATGTAGTGTTACCAGATTGACGTATTTAGTACATCCCGTTTCTCGAGATATTTTCTTACAGAAAATTCCATAGTTTTCTATACTAGACCAATCCAAATTCGTAACAATATTATTGCTAACTTTAAACTTTGTTAAATTTTTTGTGATTTTTTAGTCCACCAAATATTTAAAAAAAAATTTTTTAATTCAAATATAACTAAAATTCTTATTTAACATTTTTATTTTTGATGTTCCTATCTTACCAATATTTAGCAAAAATAATAATATTAATTTTTAACTAATTTTTAGTAGTTGTAACTAAATCTTTTACAGACTTTTTTTTACTAGTGTGTTCGTATATTAAATAAGTATTTAAAAACAAAATTTGGTATTTCTGGCCCCACTTATAGAAAATCTATAACTTCTTAAGTCAGTGTAATCGGGGAAATAGTTAGTGCAAACTTAAAAGTGTTACCACGGTATGTTTAAGTTTCAACCAATTTTCGGTTACTGAATATGTATAATTTAAGCCCAAATTAGTTTGGAAGTATCGTAAAAAAAGTAACGTATCATTCTCATAATGAATAAAAAGAGTATAAAAAATAAAAATATTGCATTTTTTATCTTTTTCTTGTGCATAGAATTAAATGTCAAGTAATAAAATAGAAAATTTCTATTTTCAACAGAACTTTTTTACGATTTTACTTGACAACAGTTTCAATGCATAGGAAAAAGATAAAAATATATTTCTATATTATTTTAACACATTGAATTGATTACAGATACGTTTTTTTACTTTACTATTAAACTAATGAAGCCTTTATATAAGTTCAACATCCAGTTGGTAAAATTTTTATAAAAATAATAAATTAAAAAAAAAATCATATATTTGATGATTTGAACAATCATATATATCATATCTTTGTATTTCACAAATATTTTTGAAAAGAAATATTTTGAAAAAAAATAAATTTTAAAAATTGGCAACTCTGGTACTACACAGTGCGAAATTTTGGCAAATGAAATTAACAAAAAATGTCTATAAATTTAAATAAATCTTCTTTAAGATTTAATAAATATTTCTAGATATTTAAATTTTATAAATCTAGTAATTTTAAAAAAAACTCTTTCATTGAATTTATAAAATATTATGAATTTTCTCAGCGTATTACTGTTGAATATTTCACATAGTTTTTAAAACGTTAAACATAAATACATATAAGGATTAAAAATGGACTAACAACTTTCAGCCCATTTTTTCGAGCTCATTGGTCGGCAATTAACATTTATGAAATGACAAAACTTATGCTTTACTAAGAATTATTTTTTAATTTTTTTTTTTCAGCCAATTAAAATTGTGACTACAAGCAGTATTCATTAATTCTGAAATTACATTGTTAATTCCTACTATTATCCCCAATCTTTTAAGAATTTTGAAAAACCTGTCAATCTTTTTAAATCTCCTACAGAAGGAGGATTTAATTTTTAACTGTTACACAATAAACCGGTTAGACATTTACTTTTGCTTAAGTGTGTTCCTTTCGATTTTTGCTACTAACAATGATACAAGTTTAAACAAGTTATTATTTTTTTTTTTTGGCAAAAGAGAAGAATAAAGGGCATAACATTGTTTATAGGGCAATCTATTTTAAAGTGATGCTACTGTTGGCGATTCTTTGTGTTGAAATATTGTTGTGGAAGCCACAAATGTTCTTTCTCTTGTTTGAGATAAAATATATACCATATGTTTGACATTGAAAATGGAAAGCAGGAAACAATTTGGAGTTTTAATATTTATTTTAGGCGATTATCAAGAAAGTCAATGCCTAAAGAATTGTGGTCTATAAATTTCATTAGACTTCTTTTTGCATATTTTATTATAAAAGCATATTAGGTTTTTGAATGACTTTTTGTTGCATATGTAATTTTATTGCTTATTTAGCATTGAATTTTTTGCATCTTTATTAAAGTTAAAATTATGTTTAAAATAAAAATAAATAAAAGAACATTGTGAATGTTTTAAAAATCAACAAATTTCAACTCTTACCTACATTTGAGAAGTTTTTAACTAATTTTCAGTTCCCAAATATAGGTTCAGCTAACGCTAAACTGATACCAAATACCCATCTGGAAAATGTGTCTTAACCCTTAAATGCATGTGTCTTAACCCTTAATAAAACTGACTTGATGCACAAAACTGCATTTTTGGGCATTGGGCCCCTTCTGTACAAAGTATTCTTATAGTTTAGGTCAGATTTTTTAAAAAAGTTATAGGGAAAATCTTGGTTTGGTCTCGTATGTTTGTGAAAAATCTAAGACACGGGTTTTTTTGAATTTGATTTGAATTTGAAAAAAGGAATATAGCAAACTTTTTAAAAATATTATGGTTAAGGTGAACGGGTTAGGAGGTGAACTAGGTTCGAGGTTTGGTGAGTGTGATATCAAATGAAATACATTGAAATTTTTAATAGAAGAAAATTAACTACTAGGAAAAACGGAAGGAATGAGCATTCTGGTGGAAGTATGATAAAAAAGCAACATTTTTTTAGCTGTTTTTAAAAGTTGAGGTGGTGGTGACAACTTACAGACTATTACTGGAAATGTCAGTGGCGACTTTCTAAAAACATGTCATCATTCATTCGTCACTAAGACCTCCTGGTGACTTGCCGTGATGACATTTTTAAATTTGTATGAAAATGTCAGCAGGTGTCTATAGGTATTTTGTATGCGAGCGGATCAGCAAGTCACCAATGATAGCGACATGTCGCTGAGCCGTCATGAAGACGTCTTCACGAAATTTCCAACTGCGCACTTAAATCTAGTGTTACGTTACCCTATTGACCTGTTTAGTAAATTCCGTTTCTCGGAATATTTTCTTCCATAAAATTCCAGAGTTTTCTATACTAGAGCAATACAATTTCGTAACAATATGTATTAACAAATCGATAACATTTAGTTGCAAATTTATTGATTCGTTAATTTTGTTCTCCAGCTATCCGTAAAACATGTACATATGTACATATTTATTATGAAAAAAAATTATTGATTAAATAAACATTTTGATTAATGTCTCTTACTAAATTTTATAGTTTTTAAAAATGTTTGCCACAGAATAAGAATATTTTACCTTAAAATTTTCATTACTTGTTTATATCCAACAAAACCATATTAAATCTTTCTTATTTAATATTTAATGGTTATTTCTATTTTTTTTCTATTTCAAGGGATGTATAAAGCTTAGAATTTAATGTGATTTGATTGTCGTGGCGCCATTTTTACTTTTATGGTTGTATTAAAATTAATGGCTATGCTACACTACTTTCTAATACTTAATGTCCGTCTGACCGACGCGTCGGATGGTCGGTATGTTTGCTGCTTTGGTAACCATGTGAAATTTTACTGCTTTAAAGTCAATAAATTAAAAAAAAGCAAAAACTAAAATAAAGTAATGTAAACGTAACTAAACTAATCTGTGTTGGCAAGCACAATCATGATGCTGATGATAGTTTTGTAAAGGATAAAAATTGATTTAACGTTGGCTGCCCTGGTAAAAATGATTTTTATATTAGTATTTGTAATTTTATGCAATTATGTCTGGTGCAGTGTTGTGAAATATATATTTTTATAAGACTATATCAAAAGACATTTAATTATATAAATTTATATTTACCAGATCCACCATTTTGCGGATCAAATCATATATGGTTTAATTTACTTATGCATAAAAATATATTATCGGAACCGAAAAATGATGGAACTGCTTAAAATAATTTTATATAACTAAATATATTTTGATATAATCTTATAAAATTATACTTGGTGTTACATATGACAATACTCACCAGTATATATGTATATATTCTATAAAATTATAAATATTTATATAAAAATTATTTTTACTCGGGTGTGTATAATTTGTTTTACCTTTAGCGAAGCCAAGAAAGTAATAATGCGTTTATATTGTCACAAATGAAAAATTTATGAAGTTGTTTAAAACACATCGGTAACGGAGTAATAAAACATTCATCATCAATTACAATACTAAATGTGAAAAATATAGGAAGGGGACAGCACTGACAAAACACCGAAATGGGTGGCATGAGTACTTACTTGTTAGCAGTACTTCCACAACGAACAAATGATAACACCGATACATGCTGGTGCCAATTATTTACAAAACGATGAGAAAGTATCCAGAAACATGTAAGAATATAGCTTTTATGAATTAATTCTTTAATTTAGTTTTTCAATTCTGAATTAAAAATTCAATAAATTAATTCACAAAAGACTATATATTGAATGGAATTACTTCATATTTGCTTTCATTGGATTTCTTTTGTTGCGAATTACAATAATTCAATTGCTATAGTTCTTTATGTCAAATCAAATGAATTAATTCACAGGTGAATGCGTTCAATTTTATAAATCGAACGGATAAAAAGTGAATTAATTCCTCATTGAATTAATTCACCACTGAATTCGTTCAATTTAATTTTTCATACAGTAAATTAAAAAAAAAAAATAAAAATACGTTCAGTAAAGTAAAAAAAAAAAAAACAAATTACGTTCACTGAATTGAAAAATAAATTTATTTTTATCGGGATAAACAATAATTGCATTAAATGAATTAAATGTGCTAAATCCCAAAACTTATTTGGCAAATTGTAAAGAAAAAAAATCTGTTGCAGGCATGTCCCTATACGGTTTTCATTCTTGCCTAAGGAAATCGTCAGGGGACGACGTTTTAGAATTTCTAGAAATATTTATTAGGTTAAATCACAAACTCAATGAGAATTTCTTGTTCTCGTCTAGGAGCGTCATTTAACATTTAAAATATCAAAGAAAAAAAAGTACCACAATTTGCTTTTTCATCTTGCAAAATAATACTATGTTTTTTGACAGATCTAGCAATATAGTGACATCTATTTATGTATAACCAATAAATGAAAATCGTATGTTTTCTATAATTGGCAGTTACGTTTAAATTTGCACAATTACGTTAAGTGAATTGAAAAACAAAAAATTACGTTCACTGAATTAAAAAGCGGTTTTCTGCCATTCAGTGCACAGTGGAGTGTTTTCAAAATATTTTGTAAATAATTCAGTCGTTATTGGTTGATCGGTATGAGATGAAACTTCACACGCCCATAGCAAGACTCTTTTTGCCTCCAGATTACAAGTTACTTTAAGAACACATATAGTTTTTCTGTTTTTCTGAAAGCATACTCATTTTAGATGGGCGTAATGGAAAAAATATTCTTCACTTGAAAATTTTTTTCCCCTACACCATTGCGAATTCGAGTAAAACATCCCATTTTAGAAAAATTTCACAGTGTTTAGAAAGTTGTGGGATTTTTTTCATCTTATCTCAAATTTTCTTCTATTTTTATATAAAGAATATTAACAAATAAGAAATGGCTGAACTTTTGTCAAAATATTTTGAAAACACTCCACTGTGTACTGAACGGCAGAAAAGAGATTTTGAATTCAGTGAACGTAATTTTTCGTTTTTCAATTCAGTGAACGTAATTTTTTGTTTTAATTCAGTCAACGTAATTTCTAGTTTTTTAATTCAGTCAACGCAATTTTTTATTTTCCAATTCAGTGAACGTAATTTTTTTTAACTCACTGAACGCAGTTTTTCTTAATTCACTGAACGAAAATGAAATTGAACGAATTCAGTGGTGAATTAATTCAATAAGGAATAATTCACTTGATTTAATCAAAAGAACTATAGCAATTGAATTAATTCTTTAAATTTGTTTTTTGTTGAATGCGTGAACGAATTCAGTGAATTACTTAAGAAAAGGAGTTCATTCAATTCTAAACAAAATTTAATTCGATTGTAAGTGAATTCATTCAAAAACGAATTAATTCTTCAAAGCTCTGTGTAAGAATCACCCGTGTAAAAAAGATCAGATCTGGCCAGATCTCACTAGATCATACCAGATCTAATTAGACCTCAAAATTGGGGACAAATTTGAGATCTAATTAGATGTGATCAGATCTAGGCATATCTGGCCAGATCTTAGTAGATCTTACCAGATCTAATTAGATCTCAAAATTGGGGACAAATTTGAGGTCTAATTAGATCTGATCATTTCTAGGCATATCTGGCGCAGTTGCCCAGATCACTTTAGATTTGAACAGATTTGGCACTAGATCTGATCAGATCTTGCCATAAGGTATTATCACATATGCCATATCTGCTCATATTTGATGAGATCTGTTACAGGATCTAATTAGATTCAATCATATCTATTTAGATCCAAACTTTTTTACACGGGCACAAACAAATGTCATTGAAAATAAAAAGACACAATTACATTTAATTCTAATTAAAAATTAATTAAAATTAATTGCAATTACAAATATCAATTATATTTTCAATTACATTTAGAATTAAAAAATGTTTTTTTTTGCTAAAATTAAAAAAAGCTAAGTTGGGATAGGCGTGGCCAAGCATAAAAAGAGTATCTCATGTTGGGTCGCGCTTTTTGTCATTATTTCTTTTCCCCATAAAATGTAATTATAATTGATATTTTTCCAATTACAATTACATGTAATGTGTAAATGAAAAATTCCAATTACAAATTGCATGTAATTGTTCTTTTTTAAATTACAATTAAAAATATACATTTAATTTTAATTGAGTTTATTCAATTAAAATTACATATAAATGTGTAATTGCATGTGTAATTAAGTACAAAATATAATTGCAATTCCCCAGGTCTGGTGCTTTCCCAATGCATAAATGAAAAAACACTGTTATAGCTATTTAATACTTTACAGGCATTAATATCCCGGAAATTCCAAGGACGGAACAATATTTATATTCGAATTATTAAATATCAAAAATTTATTTAATAATTAAAAAATATCAAACTTTCTATTGTTTGATATTTTTTAATTAAATTTTATGTTTTTTAGTTTTTGGATTTTCATCGTATTTATACATGGGACTAATTCATTATTATTATTTTCATTACCATTTGTTTTTTTATTAATGGTAATGATTTTAAAATTCAATTTCATTGATTAATGACAATGGTTTTAAATTTCATTACCATTGATAGTGCAACAATTAAAAAAAATAATTGCCAATGAAAGAAAAACGTAAAAATGGAGAAAAACTCGCTGAAATCGGGAATAGAATTTGCTCATTCAAGCTCATGTTAATTTTAAATTTAATATTAGTTTCCATTCCATTTTTATTTGTATCCAGGTAAAATGGAACGGAATGGAATAAATCCTCCTTAAACTATTATGTTTTATAACTTCATTGTCCGTTTTCATTTATCTGAATGTTTTTGTAAACAAATGGTTTTTAATCAATTGTAATACCATTAGTAATGTTTTTTCATTGACATTAGTATCAACTAATGGTGACGAACTTTCAATGGAAATGAAAAATTCCCAAGTATGATTGTCAACTAATGGTAATGAAATTTCAATGATAATGAAAAATTCCGAAGTATGATTGTATTTCATTGTATTGTATTAATTTTGTCGTTTCATTTGATATTGATATATTGGCCGAAGAATCTACCCAGCAAAAAACCTGCTGCGCTGGATGCAGCTTTGTAAGGGAATAAATAAAATTAATCCCTTACAAAGCTGCTTACGGAAGGCATGATTTTTCCATACAAAGGGCCCGCTTGGAAGCACGTTGTTTTTTGAGAAAAAGCGCATTATTCGCTGCTGAAAAATTGCAGTAAATTCATGTTTTTCGTAAGTGCATTTAAACGCAAATAAATTCATGCACTATTTTTTGGAAAATGTGCTTTTTTTTGCTGCTTGAAAGATGCAGTAAATTCATGATTTTCATTGAGCGCATTTAAACGCGACTTCTTACGAAAATAAATGCATTCATTTGCCGACTTCAAAATGCAGACTGACTCATGTTTACGTGGCGTCTATACATTAAACTCTACTAAAGAAGGGTAAAGCACGATTGAGATGACTCAGATTTCGTACACATTAATCTTTGGATAACTTACATTTTATTTCACTCCCTTACAACCTGCTTCGTCGTAAGGGAATAGCGTAGCACTATAATTTTTTAAATAACTTGCTTACGATTTGCTTCGTTTATGGCAGTTTTGCAGGGTATACAATCAAATTGCAAAACTTTTTGTGTATTGTATACGCATAAAGTGGCGCAACTCTGTAAAGCAGAATTTGTAGCGCGTTTTTAAGCGCTTCGTATTTTTACTGCTTCCAAAATACTAAAAAATTTTTGCTGGGTATAAAGTATATATATGACAAGACCTTGTGCAAATTTTTGGATGTTATATTAGGGTTGCCACATAACCTAGAAATGTTAAGTAATTTTAGATCTTGTGAAGCTTCAAGCTAAACTATTATTTGCCAATTTAAAAAGAATCAAAAGTTATAAAAAGTGTTATTTACAAATGGTTTTGTTAAAAATATTTAAATTTCAATTTAATCTACATTGAGCAAAAACTTCCCAGTTTTCGTAAAAAACTAAGTTTTGCTTGTTTTTTACATATGAGTTTTGACAAGTAAAAACTAGCCACAGCCAAAAACTAGTTAGTTTTTGATCAGTCTAAATGCAGTTTAATACTTAATATAAAACAATTAAAATATGAAGAAAAAAAAAATACTCATTACTTTAAGTTTACGTTTAGCCTATTCTACTTATGTAATGAGTAAGAGTAACATGTCACTAGGTAAGGAATTACCTCGATGGACATGCCCTTGTGAAAATAAAAAGGTTTGTAATAGAAAAGTAAGGGGTTACCTACAAGTTTTACCTAAATAGTTTTACTACGTTTAACTAATATTGAATGCTGTAAGTGACCTTTATTCAAAAAATATGTCAATCATCATCAATAGCGTTAAAAGTTTTTTTGCACAAAATTAAATTATATTTAGCTTAAAATTCTGACGAAAAATTGATGTTTCATTATTCTTCCATCTCTGTATATACCCCAGTTATTTTTGGGGATTTTGTAATAAATTTTGGCATTAAGAACGAGTTATATGCACGATGTACGTTTATCATTCGTATTCTTATTCATTTGTACAAGTTGCTCCAATTGCCTACTTTCAGTTACACAAAATTTATTTTCTTCAATTTTTGTAATAGTTTGTATGTGTGCAAGAGGAATTTCGTTGTAATTCATTGACTGGGTATGTGTGTAAGTATTCAACATTTATATAGTGAACAATGGGCCAGCGATTTATGTCTTTATGAAATCAAGATGCAGATAAAAAAAAACTACACTCAAATAAAAAATTTAGTAAAAAAATTTTGTAAACAGTTTCCAATCGAACTTTACTATTTTTATACTGATTTTTAGTACATTTTTTTTTAGTAATCATTTTTGCTATTCTCTTGTTACAAATTACGGATTTTTTTACTAATTCTGGCTGCTGATTTTAGCAAAACATTTTACTAATATTTCAAAACCAAGTGCTAAATTTAGCAGAAAAATATACGAATTTAAAATTTTTTTTTGAATTTTTACAATTCTTGTTTATTTTATATTTGTTAGTTACTATTGATATATTCTTAGTTTGGAAATAACACTCAGAAAATTTTATTGTATCTCCAATGCATAAAAAGGTCATAACTGGAGAACCGGTTGCAATTTTGACTCCAAATTTCAAGTACGATGAAGTAATTATACGCTTGTTACAATCGAAAGAAAAAATTTTTTTTTTAGATTTTACAGTTTTTGTTTTTTTTAGTAAAATTTTTTGCTAATTTCAGCATATTGATTTTAAATTACAGTTTACAACAATTTACTGAAACTTAGTAGCTGCAACTAATTATTTATACTAATTTCATTGTACTAAAATTATGATATTTAGTAAGTTTTTTAACTGATTTTAGCAAATCGATTTTGAATTGCAGTTTACATAAATTTTACTAAAATTTAGTAGCGGCTACTAATTTTATTGTACTACAGATCAGCACACATGTGTTGCTAAAATTAGCAAAAAATACCGCTGGCCTCAAAACAGTTAAATTTCCCGTAATAACAGCAAAATTTTCAGTAGCCATTACAGACTTTTTTGGTTGAGTGTACAATGCACGACCCAAGTACGAAACACTTATAAAAAACTATACATAAAAATGCGAGTAAATTTGAAAACAACGAAAATTTGTGTAGTATAAACAAGTTTTTGCAAAACTTTTCGTTATTTAGACAATACTTTCGTATCTTTTTGCATGGGTTACTATGATGGATTCTAATTGCCAGTTGTACAAAAAATCAAGTACTGGCATATACTAAATCAATAGTCGTAAGTAAAATCCACATAAAAATGTTGTCACTTTTTGATGAAATGAATTGTTAAATAAAAACAATAACCGTATTTTTTAATTATTTGGATTTAATAAATTTAAAATGTAGTTGAAAAAGTGCTCAATAGATGGGGTTAGATTTAACATATTGTAACACGACTTTTCTATCCGACACATCTTTCACCCTAATTTTTAATACCGAATTCAATGATGAAGGAATTTACTGCAACTTTTAATTTTACATTATATTTTATATAAAACAGCGATAAACAGTCTGCTTTTTCAGTTTTATCACTTCAATTCATATTTTTAGAGAATTAAAATATTTCACTGAAATATTTAATATTCACCAATTGGATTAAATTACTTACAGTAGAGTGAAAAATTGTTATTTCTTCACGTCCAGGATGAAAAATACGTATTTGGTGAAGTGTAATTTTTCTCTAAACATATTTTGTACAAAAAATTTTAAGAAAAACCTTTTATTTCCTAGTTTTGCATTTATTTTTTCTCTTTTAACTTTCATTCGTATAATTTTCTGACTTTAAATTAATAGGCTGTGTCATATATTTATATTTTTATTGCTACGTGTAAACCCAGACAAATAAATCCAGGTAATTAAAAAAGCGCTTAATATCTCTTTTATTCAAATTGATGTATGTTTTTTTGGAATCAACTTACTTTTTTTTATTATCGCCAAAAATACTCTACGAAGTAACTGTTGTTTTGATTAATTTTTGTGCATTTATTAAGAAAATTTAATTTGTTAACTATAAAAAATTTTGTTAAAAAGGCAGTAAAATTAATCTGATATCATTTTTCTTGAAATAAAAAAAAAAAAATATTAAATCTGTGGAAAAAAGTTTACTGTGGTTAGTTTTGTCGCGTCATTCCTCGTGTTAGCCTTTAAAATACAAAATAATGACTTACTGATAATAAGTTATAGAAGTACTTATATATTCCTGCTAACTTACTGGTAATTGATTAAATAAGTACTGATTTATTCTTTTTGATATTAGTATTTTATTTATTAAATTGTTTCGAACATTTTTCTAACTGCATAGAAAATTTTCCGAGGTAAAAAGTTTTTTTTCCCAACTATTTCACAATGTATGGTAACCACTGATTTCCTAACTTCTGAATAACCACTTATTCTATCTTTGTGAGTAACTACTTATTCTTTCACTATGGGTAACTCGTTATTCTCACTTTTTTTGTAAGCGAGAGGGTAATGACCACCCATGAATTTTTGGACATCGCGAACAAAAGTAATGTTGCGAGTAAATAGCCTGGTAAGTAGTGAAACCCTATGTGTCCTACTTACTCGCTTAATTACTCGGTAATGTCTGTTTTTGCTGGGTAATAGTCGAAAATATTAATAAATTCAAATAGTGTTTTTTTTTAAGTATTGATAATTAACAAATTCTGTGACTTGTAGTGAATTGCTAAGTGACTATTTATTATTTTTAATTTAATTAAATTTTTATAATTAAAAACGTTTTCAATTAAATTGTAAATTTTAATTTCTGACATTAATTTTTATGAATGTTTGTCGTTCGATTCTAGATCATATATATTAATATCTCTTTCTGTGTAATTAATTTTTATATTCTCTATATCTTCGTTATTATTTTCTTATATAGCAAGGCAAACTATTTATTGGTATATAAAATCTATTTGAATTATTATTTTAAATATATAAATGATTGTGCTGCCAGTCATTTATTTTTAACACTGCGGATACCCAAACCGAAAACAGCGGTGAACTCAACTAAAATCCATATTAAATTGATGAATTAGTGATCACTATACAGCTAACAATATCTGTCCGTCAATTTAACACATTGTTCAGTAAATTTAAATTTTTACGTTTAACTATTTAATGTAATATTTATTACATACCTGAATTTTAAATAATGAGTTTTGAGTATAATTTAAATTTTATATTCCATTATTTTTTATATTTTATCAAATTCATTAAAACAAAGGTTTAAATAAATTTGAAATTGTTAAAATACAAAAAAAATAATTAAATATCAGTCCAAAATTTAATAATGAATCGATAAAATACGAAATAATTAAATAAAAGGCATTGTTGAATTGAATAAAATGCATTGATAAACAACAAATAATTATTCAATTTGATTAAATATAATTGTTAATGTAACTAATTTTCTTTAATACATTTGACGATATTTTTTCAAAATAACACCACATTAAATAGTTAAACGTAAAATTTTAAATTTACTGAACAATGTGTTAAATTGACGGACAGATATTGTTAGCTGTATAGTGATCACCAATTCATCAATTTAATATGGATTTTAGTTGATTTCACCGCTGTTTTTGGTTTGGGTATCCGCAGTGTTAAATATAAATGACTGGCAGCACAAACATTTGGGACGCTTTGCCAGCGTTTGCCAGTATTTGTTTTACAATAATTTCGGTGGTTAAAAAAAAACAATAGCAAAGAATTATAATATCTCGTACTACCTAAATAGTCAGAGATTGTAAAATTTTTTTGAGATTTTAACAGGGTGATTTTTAACTGACTGAAAGATAACTCAAATAATTATTTTTGCTGTTCTCACTAGTATTTAGCAAAAAATCTGCTAATTTCAGCAGTTTTTTCTGAACAATTTTTAGTAATCAATAGTATCATTTGCGTGATAGGTGCAACAACAATTAAAATAATGATTTATATTATCAATTTCGTAATTGAAACTGGTTTTTAATTTTTGTTACCAACATAGTTCGAAACTCATTATAACAGTTTTCCATGAAATGATTAAAAAGTTTATAACTCTGTTCTGACAACATCTTTTTAAGTTGGCAAAATTTACACAAGTCTTTTCCCATTGTGAAAGTTTTTTACAGCAAAAATAATCGAAATAAAATTCATTGACTATTTGCTATAGAAATACAATATTTTTTTATTCTTTTTTTTTTGCTTCGTTATTTATTTGTTTGTTTAACTTTTGCAGTTATTTCCATCACTTTGCCATTTCTTAACTCAAATTTTTATTAAGGCTTAAATGTTTGTGTGTGCATATCCTGTGCATGTTTAATTGAGTTTATTTATAATTTATATTTTATACAAAGAAGATGATATTCTGTGTGTGGGTGCGTGTGTGTGTATGTGGGTGTATTTTAAAAAAATAATTCCATCTTATTTTTTAAGTAGTACATTTTTCTTTTTATTTTAATTTTAAACTTTTCCTCCTTTTCTTTATGTTCACAATTTTATTTCTATTCAATTTGCTTACTTTTTTTTGTATTTAATGTGTTTCACTTTAGTAAAGAAACGCAAGAGTGTAACCCAGCATTTTTTATGTGTTGCTGTTAAATATAATTTGTTTTAAACAAATTGTAATCTTTAATACTCTTTATTTAAGTACTATGTGAAATTTCTTTTTGGTTTTTTTTCAATACCGATATTTACTCATACATGTGTAATAAGCACTATGGTGTATCCTTTCCTATATATATAGTATACCCAGCAAAATCTCAGTAATGGCTGCTCATTACTTACACATTCACAATATATTTATCATAAAGGTTCAACAGACATTTGAATAGTAAATCAGTAAATTTTTCAATTGACGTTCAGTATTATTGATCAAGTTTTCAAATATCAACCAATCAGAACATTTAATTTTTAAATACCTTGTTCTGATTGGTTGATTTTAAACACATTGATTAATATTATTGAAAGTGCATGGTTGCTTTACGAATAAATATTGTTACGAAGTAAGGAGAGGAGTAAAACATAACACCGTTAATTAGGTTTCGATAAAGTGATACGCTTAAGCTAGACTGCTTATAACTAGTACTGACGCCGAATTATAAGTATTAAATAACTTAGTTTCATTATACCTATAAGCAATTATTTGGTAATGAAAGATTTTGCTGGGTATCGTATTTGAGGTCCTAAAAAAAGTATAAGTATATAAAGTATAAAGAGTATAAGTATATATTTTTAAATTTTCATCTTCTGTATGGGTAAATGCGTTTGTTTTTGTTTTAAATAATATGAGATACTAGAACACAAATTTTTGACAAAAATTTGAGCAAAATAAAATGTTTATGTATTCAACAATGTAAGCATTGCAATACGAAATATCGCCTGAAAGAAAAATATTATTGCAGAATCATAATCATAATCTTACTGGGGAAGTTCCCCCCTTTTCGGGAGTAAATATCCACTTTAAGGCGATATCGCTAGATTATCATGTATCGCTAATTAATCATCTATATCATACATGGGCAAATGCGGCCCGTCAACCAATTTCGTGCGGCCCTTCATTAATTTTAAAACAACCCAGCCAGCAATTTCGGAGCGCTCATAAATAAGATTCTTAAATGGCTCATATAAATGATTATTGCTTTTTTGAAAACACTTTTTTTTTTTGGTAGAAAATATGAACCCCCAGAAAACAACCCGAAAAGTTGTCTCTACAATCTAAAACGCTGTCTCAAAATGATTGTTCATTTTTCGGACTCAAAGAAGATTTACAAATTATTTAAATTTATGAGAAAAATTTCGATTTTATATGTTCTTTTTTCTGAGTCATTTCTGAGTACTCAGGGGGCCCTTATGGACGGACTACTTTCATAGGAAAAAGTGGAAAAATGTTTATGTTTTTGGAGCTTATTTCTCAGTCTTTAATGATTATCTTTATTTGCTGGGAATCAAAAAAAAATTTTAAATAAAAAAAAAAAAAAAATTTAAATAAAAAAAAAAATTTAAATAAAAAAAAAAAATTTTAAATAAAAAAAAATTTTTAAATAAAAAAAAAAATTTAATTAAATAAAAAAAAAGCCAGAATTTACAAATATACATAACATAATATAGAAAAAGAATCCAATGGAGCCTCAAAAAAATTACACCGATCAAAAAACATTTTAAAATATTTTCGTCTCCTACATTAAGTGAAAAATTCCTTCTTTATTTAATCACTAAGCCTGGGAAAAATATTTTGTCTCAATACGACGTAGAAATACTAAGGAGTCTCTTATTTTTGAATGAGTTTGAATTCAAAAAAATTACCTTTCATTTTAGGAAATGTTTAAGGCTGTTCTACGGACCTCGTAAGGATCTCTAAAATCTACTTTTGAGAATTGTCCTTGAAGCACTTAAATTTGGTAAAATAGTTAGACACAATAAAATTTTATTCGTATACCTATGAAAATAGCAAAACAAAATTAGTAGCTTTTTCTACTATTTTTACAGGTTTATTATTTAACAGTTATTTTTTAGACAAGGTTTTGCCAATTTTTGCTAAATATTGGTAAGATTAGAAGATCAAAAATAAACTGTTAAATATAATAATAGTCATCCTGCTAAAATCAATAGAAATATATGATGAAAAATAGTAGACTGCTAATTTCACAAAAATAGATCTTTATTCTCTGAAAACAATTTAGAAACTTTTTTCATTCTACTAATATTTAGTAAAATTTATTGCTGATTTCAGCTTTTTTCTATTAGTGTACTTAACCTGACCAATGATCTCGCTTTTGACGGTATTATACCGCTTTTTAATGCTTTGTGTCGCCTTGAAATTTTATCCCGTTTTTAAAACAAACAATTCCGTCTTTTCGCGAATTTTTAATATGATATTCTACTCTTGAATAAAGTTTTCATAATTTGTTTTTTTTCTAGAGTTTCCAGCCGGCAAACGAACCCATAAATGAATCAGAAAAGTACTCAAAATATATTATTAAACTTTCACTTGTATGAAAGTGGTGCATCCAAAAGAGCCTTATTTTTTATTCAAAAATTACTCAAAAAATATTTAAAAAAAATTGTTAGGCTAAAAAATTAATCTTTTTTTGTGTTATTTTTGAATTGTTCACAAAATATTAAAATTTATTTACTTTTCCGAGTTGTTTCTGAATCATCTTTAGATTTAAAAATTTTCCTCAAATGTTTGTGCCTTTTAAGACTCATTTTACTAAAACTATTACTTTCGTCCAAAAAAATTAGCAATTTTTGACAAATAGTTTTAAAATTAAAAAAAAAATGTGCTTTGTTTCAATAATTTTTGATTTCCCATCCAGCAATTCCGGAGCGCTCATAAATAAGATTTTTAAATGGCTCATAGAAATGATTATTGTTTTTTTGAAAACACTCTTTTTTTGTAAAAAAAATATGAACCCTCAGAAAACAATCCAAAAAGTTGTCTCTACGATCTAAAAAGCTGTCTCAAAACGAGGGTTCAATTTTCGGACTCAAAGAAGATTCCAAAATTATTTAAATTTATGAAGAAAATTTCAATTTTATACGTTCTTTTTTCGGAGTCATTTCTGAGTACACAGGGGGCCCTTTGGACGGACCACTTTCATAGGAAAAAGTGGACAAATGTTTATGTTTTTGGAGCTTAATTCTGAGTCATTAATGATCATCTCTGTTTGCTGAGTTTCTAAATAAGAACCCTTTTAAAAGTATTCTAATTTTCTGGCTGGTTTATCATCAGAATTAATTTAATGCAATTAGAGCCTGAGAGGTTTGATATTTGTTATAAATTTTTGGTAGTACGAAAGCGTTGTGGACCTATGAGTTTTAAATTTCATTTACATTCCGATCTTCTATAAAAATTATATTTTTCCAACTTTTGTATCAAATTTCAATAAATAAAACAAGCGATCAAATTCCATTAATTAAATTTGAAAATATTTGAAAAACTGCTGAAAAACTTAAACCAAATTTTTTGAAATAACGAAAACTGTATTTTCGAAGATTAATTCGCCAAAGGTTTTTGACTTCAGATTAGCGTTAAGGAGGGGAAAATATATTAAAAGCATTTATTGAGTCTGTGCTTATATTTTTAAATCTATTTGCATCAAAAATATAAAAAAAATCTTAAAAATATAAAAAATTTTGATGTACTTCCCCGAAATATTGACTCATAGAGTACTTGCCTGGGTGAGGAGATAAAAAGAGGAACACCCACAGCTCTGAGGCTATTTAATGGACTTTTTTTGACTTTAGATCCGGGCTTAGGAAACCAAAATTCTCAAAAGAAGGTTTTAGCAGTAGGCTGTACGAAAAACTCATTTTTGTTGAGTAACGTATTAATTGGTGCGGCCCTACGTAAGTTTGTGAATTCCCAAATTTGGCCCTTCAAGCCATTTACGTGCCCACACCTGATCTATACTAATACAAAAAGTCTGTCAATATTTTAGTTACAACTACTAAAAATGAGTTAAAAATAACTTTGCAGAAAAAACTTTCTTTTGGCGTTGGAATTATCTACCACCCAAAATAGTTTTGGACAGTGTTATGTTATTTTAATTATACCCGATTTTTTCCACGCACTACATCTTGATATTTCCACGAAATTTATTGTTGGTTGTATAACTTTTGTTTTAATTCTTTTCAAAATGACAATAGATTTCAATTTCAACCAAAAATACAAAATTTGAATTATTTTTTCCAAATATTACTGAAATATCTTCCTAATGATAAAAGAAGATACATATATTCAAAATACTGCCCTGGATAATTTTTTACAATCGGTAGCCAACCACACCTATTCTACAACTGGTTCCACCGCAACCAATTCCATGTAACTGGTTCCGGAACCAGTTCCTGGGATCCTATATGGAAGGTGTGACTGACGTAGAATCAGTTCTAGAACTAGTTCCAGAACTGATTCTAGGGCAACCGGTTCCACTTTGGAGCTATAGAAGTGGTTGCTTTTGGGACAATTTCAAACAAAAATAATCGGTGTTAGAATCGACAGTAGAAGGGGTTGTGAATGAAAAGTAGCTATTCTACAACCGATTCTTTGGAACAGAAAATTTTCCTGGGTACTTAATTATTTTCATTCAAATAAAAAATTGAAGATATCGCTTTAGTATTATCTTGGAAAATCCAAGTGTTTGTAAGGTTATTACAAAACTTTATTAATATGATAATATCTGCCCGTTTTAAATGTGAGTTGTTTATATGTTTTTGAAATCGTATTATTATTTTACATTAAATAACTTAAAATTCTTATTAGTATGGTCTGAAATGTCGATGTTTACGATGTTATATGGTTTTATGTAATATAAATGTAGGCACGTGTATGAGTTTGATGCTTTTTTCTCGAATAATTTGCTAACAACTGTTTTTTTTCGCCATAATTAAATTTATAATACATTAAAACATTTTTAAAACGAAATTATTTATGCTTAAAGGAAAAATTAATTTAAGCTAAAAGTAAAATAAAATATTAAAAGCAAAATATTTATTAAAGAAAATAAAAAAGTGAAAAAACTCTTAAACTTATTAAATACCTATAGAAAATAAGTCTATTGAAAAATTAGTTTTCTTTATAAATTTGAAACTTGTATGAGGTTTAAAACCTGTTAAGAAAATTCTGAAAAACCTCAAAAATAATTAAATAAGACTGGCCCTTATTTGAAAAGTTGCTGTACATCCCTGGGGCTTATTTTGTGTGGTTACTGGAAAAACTAATCCAGAAAAAAAATCAGCTCAATCACAGAATTTCTGAGCTATCCCTGGCCCTTCCTTCAAAGTTTTGAAATACGATTTAAAAGGGGGGAAAATTACTTTTACTGTTTTCTGAAAATACTAGCTCTTAAATAAAAGTATTTCTGAAAAATATCAATAGAATCGTAATCTACACTGAATTATATTTCTAACAAGGCATAAAAATCACACATAGATTTGAAAATATTTAAGAAATTGCAATTCGCCCGGGCCATTGTAGGGTTTAAATGGGATAAATTATAAAAATCGTAAAAAAGTTAAAAATTTTTTTCAAAAGCTGACAATCTTATATTCTAGTTTAATTTTTAAGATGAATAAATATTCAGATATAAATTTTTGTCTCTCTTGGATTATGCTAACCATGTTCCAGGTATGACCAAAGATGGGATTTTTTTTTGTAAATTTGCAAAACTCTAAATTTGTAAAAAAGGTGACATGAAAATAGTCAAAAAAAACTTTTAATTAAGCATTTTCTTAAAAAAAAATAGTATTAACCTGTTTGAAAGCATGGTGTCAATATGACCCAAATATGACAGATATGCATACTTTTACATTTTAAGAGGGTTAAATGTTCCCCAAAAATATTTGTCATGAAATTCTACTATGAGTCTCTGAAGACACCAAAGTTGAAAATTTAACTTTAATGCCATAAATAAGTCAAAACTTAAGATGTGTTTAAGGGTTAATCTCGTACTTATTCAGAATTGGCGCTCAAGTTTCCAACAAACCTGAATTTTAGGGGAAACCATGTGAATCTTCCATTTTAGGTATATGATGTGTTCAGCGAACTTTGGTAAAATACTACGAGGAACATTTTTGTGGAACATTTTAACCCTCTAACTCTTCAACTTACGGGCCTTTAATTGATTAGCCAATGGGTTAAAATGTTCCACAAAAATATTCCTCGTAGTGTTTTACATAAGTTCGCTGAACACATCCTATACCAAATGGTTTCATACGCCGATTCACCATAAACATTTGAAAAAGGGGGAGGGGGGGGGGATTTTAACCACCCCTAAAATAAAATTCTTATGTGATCTTTCAAAATGCCGATACACGTATATTTTTCTTTTGGTCTCCTCTACCAGAATCCATTGTCAGAACACTGAAATTTTTTTTCCTGTTGTACTCTGATATTTGAGTTGTTTAATTGTTTCAATTAATCGTAAACAATTTTTGGTTATTAAAAGTAATTTCTGCAAAAAATTACAAAAAAAAATTAATGTTTTCTTTCGCACTATTTTTAAGAACTTTTTAACAATTTGGTAATTGTAGACATTTTGTATAATTTCTTGTAGTTTATTTAACCTTCTTTTTCTATTTTAACTGCACAATTTTCTTGAGCTTAAGGTTTTGTTTTTTATATATAAAAAGTTTTTTTATTTCAATATTTCGCTACTCCAATGTGTAGCATCTTTTTTTTCCTGAAGATGCTACACATTGGAGTAGCGAAATATTGAAATAAAAAAACTTTTTATATATACAAAACAAAACCTTAAGCTCAAGAAAATTGTGCATTTTTTATAATTATTATTTGGCAACTATTATTTTTACTTTTCTTTGCTAGTTGAGAGAAAAGAGCCCGATTTCGATATTAAAAATAAAAATGAATTAATTTTCTGCATACTTACAATTCTTAAAATACGGTAATCCCTTGATTTTAATTTTTTAAAATATATACTTACTGAATAAACATTTTTTCTTCTCTTGAACATTTTTTCACTTGTCTTTATCGAAATCAGCATATCACTTTTAATACGCGGATCTTCTTTATATTTTTAAAGGTTTTTTGAAAAAGAGTTTTTTTTCAAATCATTAAATAGCAACCCTGGAATTACAAGTTTTATAATTTTTAAAATTGCAGTTATAATCAAGGCCTCAAACTAAGTATCACAAACTTTTTATTGCGTTATTATATCACCTTCTTATCAAAAGTTAACGTGGCTTTAAATACACGATGGTAAAAAGTTGGTTCATTGTCCAGAAACCTTGATAAATTAGTTTCCCATCATACTGAATTCAGTTGGCATACTTATCTTTAGTTGTATTTACATCTTGACTTACGAGTTATCAACTTATCACCATCGATGTATAAGTACAATATTTAAATTAAATGCTATTAAAAAAATTCACATTGATAAATTTTTAAATTTGTTTAAACGTTGTGTACTCGTACACTGCATAAGCATCAGTTATCTCTTTCGCACTGTGGGTAACTTTATATACTTTTATCAGTAATCTTTAAATATTTGATCCTATTTTACAGGATATGTTTCACTTTTCTTTGTTAAAAACAACTCAAAATGTAAATTTAAACACACTTACTGAACACAAATTCAAATTTAAACGCACTCACATATGAACCACTTATTTGGAAAGTGGCATGAGTCCACTTATTTTCAAAATGATATTAAAATGTTTTGTATTATAATGTTTTCGAACGTATTAACTTTTCTAAAACATTTTCATTCAAATCTCATTAGATTAAAATTATTTATGCCAAAAAACTTAAACTTAAGCTTCCAGTCGCACTATACTATTTATACCCTACACCACTATGTGGTCAGGGTATTATAAGTTTGTGCTGATGCTTGTAACACCAAAAAATATTGGTCGGAGACCCACCTTATAGTATACCGATCGGTTCAGAATTTTTTATTTCGATTTAACGATGTCCGTCTGTCCGTCCGTCCGTCCGTCTGTCTGTCTGTCTGTCTGTCCATGCAATCTTGTGCGCACTCTACAGGTCGCAAATATTAAGATATTTTGATGAAATTTGGTACGCAGACCTATGTTGGCCCAAGGACGAACAAGTTTGATTTTGGTGAACATCGGTCGATGTTTAGACCTAGTGCCCATATAAGGGTCCCACCAAAATTATACTGTTTATACGCTGCAGGTCGCAAATATTAAGATATTTTGATGAAATTTGGTACATAGACCTATGTTGGCCCAAGGACGAAGCCTATTGATTTTGGTGAACATCGGTCCATGTTTAGAACTAGTGCCCATATAAGGGTCCCCCCAAAATTGGCTTGGTTACAAACTGCAGGTCGCAAATATTAAGACATTTTAATGAAATTTGGTGCGCTGACTCACATTATAGAAAATTTTGACACGAGCCGCATTTTAACCCATTCGAATTTCGGATCCAAACATTAGTTGGCTTTTACCCAGACTGGTGTAGGGTATTGTATAGTCGGCATGCCCGACTTTAACCTTTTTACTCGTTTTATACTGATTTTTAGTTCAATTTTTATTTTTAGTAATTATTTTTGCTATTCTAATTACGGATTTTTTTACTAATTTTCTCTGCTGATTTCAGCAAAACATTTTACTAATTTTTCAAACTTTTTTTGCTACTATTGATATATTCTTAGTTTGGAAATAACACTCAGAAAATTTTATTGTATCTCCAATGCATAAAAAGGTAATAACTGGAGAACCGTTTGTAATTTTGACTCCAAATTTCAAGTACGATGAAGTAATTATACGCTTGTTACAATCGAAAGAAAAAAAGTTTTTTTCTTATATTATTTTTTTTTAGATTTTACAGTTTGTTTAGTTTTTAGAACACTTTTTTGCTAATTTCAGCAGATTGATTTTAAATTACAGTTTACAACAATTTACTGAAATTTAGTAGCTGCAACTAATTAGTTATACTAATTTCATTGTACTAAAATTATGATATTTAGTAAGTTTTTTAACTGATTTTAGCAAACCGATTTTGAATCGCAGTTTACATAAATTTGACTAAAATTTAGTAGCGGCTACTAATTTTATTGTACTACAGATCAGCAGACATGTGTTGCTAAAATTAGCAAAAAATATCGCTGGGCTCAAAACAGTTAAATTACCCGTAATAACAGCAAAATTTTCAGTAGCCATTACAGACTTTTTTGGTTGAGTGTAATATTAAAAAAAAATGAAAAGTGTAACGGATTTTAGCACATGATAAGCTGATATACGTCCTACATAATCTGTAAGAAAACTTGGGTAAAAATATGCGTTAAAAAATAGCAAAATTGCAAATTTTGATGATAAGATTTGGAATCAGAAGAAGATAAAAGTTTATATTTACCAGACCATTATTTTATGGAGAGGATTTCAGTGTTATTCAAAATTACGATCCTATAAATTTTGACAAAAAACGATTGGGCAGTGAATATAAGCCATTGGGTACATTAGCTCAATTTTTTTTGACAATGGACTCACTCCAGTTTCAAAACAAATGGTTCATGTATCAGAAAAGATAAAAATAAAAAAAATATTTTTTTTGGAGAAAATATGTTAGAATTAAAAAAAAATTCTATGAGAATCTGATAACTTCTTCAGACTTAAGATCGATTTTTTTCTTAAAAACTTTTTAAGTAAGAAATTTTGTTTGAAAATCTCTTCCTTCTTCGCCACCTTATTGAAGCATCACAAGCTGGCGTGAGCCTTTATACAATTGACATTTCGGTTTCAGTGCTTCCTAGTTCATGCTCCTCCGTTAGTTGATTCTCTTCGACTCCTAGAGTTTATATATTCCCGTCTTAGAATTGGTTGTTATGAAGATAGTTTGGTGATCTCTGTGTCTCTTTACACCTTAAAATATTCACCACAAAATTTATTTTCACCTCGGCAATGATTTCTCATTTCATAGTTTTCCCTTTTTTGTAACAGGAAAATTGTAAGGGGTATAAATAAATCGATAAAACCGATTTTAGCGCTTATACTTGGTTTTTAAATTTTATTTAATAGAAAATAACAACTTAATCTGCTAAAATCAGGAAAAAATTTTGCTAAATAACACTATGCGACAGTCAAAATCGGGATGGGATGAAACCAACGGGAAATGTTATATCGGTCAAAAACAAGTTATACGTGTCCCGGCGTTTCGCTGAGTCGCCCCTAGGAAATGAGAAATATCTTTTTTTTGACATAACTCGAGAACCACTAGTTTGATTTTGCTCAAACAATTTTAAAAAAATTAAAAATTATAATTCCTTTAATCTGTTCATATAACGTTTTTCTATATACTCAACAGTTTTGCCGGTAAAAATAAATGTTTGTTACCGCTACCATAAAAATCAATAACCTTTTGTTTATTACTTTTTTTTAATATTTTAGACAAAAATATTTTTTTCTTCATGCATTTATTTTTACCGGCAAAACTGTTGAGTATATAGAAAAACGTTATATGAACAGATTAAAGGAATTGTAATTTTTAATTTTTTTAAAATTGTTTGAGCAAAATCGGACTAGTGGTTCTCGAGTTATGTCAAAAAAAGACCACCAAAGGTCAAATCGATATATCTCGATTCCTAGGGGTGACCCAGCGAAACGCCGGGACACGTATAACTCGTTTTTACCGATATAACTTTCCCCGGTAGTTTGAACCCTTCCCGATCACTGACCCCTACCATTTGTCTCACAGTGTAATTAATAGACTAGAAAATCACAGAAATGTAAACTTTTTTGCGACTTTTTTTTGAATGGGAATAAAAATCTAGTCTTCTGAAATTAGGAATTTACAATTTTTTAGCAACTATTTCTTTTGAATTTAGCAGAATAGACTGCTATTTGCCATCAAGTCAATTTATCTTAAATATAACAAAATTTTTGTGAATATAACAGTTTGTTTTTGCTATTTTGATTCTACAAAATTTTCAGCAGATTTTACTGTATAATTTGTCACTTTCAATTAACTAAAAGTTAACTTAAATATAACTAAAATTCTGAAAATTTAACAGTTTTATTTTTGCTGTTCTTATTTTACTAGCAAACAAATCTAACTTATTTCTGCAGTTTTTGTGCAACGTAATTATACCCTACACCACTATGTGGTCAGGGTATTATAAGTTTGTGCTGATGTTTGTAACACCAAAAAATATTGGTCGTAGACCCACCTTATATAATACCGATCGGTTCAGAATTTTTTTTTATTTCGATTTAACGATGTCCGTCTGTCCGTCCGTCCGTCTGTCTGTCTGTCTGTCTGTCCATGCAATCTTGTGCGCACTCTACAGGTCGCAAATATTAAGATATTTTGATGAAATTTGGTACGCAGACCTATGTTGGCCCAAGGACGAACAAGTTTGATTTTGGTGAACATCGGTCCATGTTTAGACCTAGTGCCCATATAAGGGTCCTACCAAAATTATACTGTTTATACGCTGCAGGTCGTAAATATTAAGATATTTGATGAAATTTGGTACACAGACCTACATTGGCCCAATAACGCAGCCTATTGATTTTGGTGAACATCGGTCCATGTTTAGACCTAGTGCCCATATAAGGGTCCTACCAAAATTATACTGTTTATACGCTGCAGGTCGTAAATATTAAGATATTTTGATGAAATTTGGTACACAGACCTATATTGGCCCAATAACGAAGCTTATTGATTTTGGTGAACATCGATCCATGTTTAGAACTAGTGCCCATATAAAGGTCCCACCAAAATTATATAGTTTATACGCTGCAGGTCGCAAATATTAAGATATTTTGATGAAATTTGGAACATAGACCTATGTTGGCCCAAGGACGAAGCCTATTGATTTTGGTGAACATCGGTCCATGTTTAGAACTAGTGCCCATATAAGGGTCCCCCCAAAATTGGCTTGGTTACAAACTGCAGGTCGCAAATATTAAGATATTTTAATGAAATTTGGTGCGCTGACTCACATTATAGAAAATTTTCACACAAGCCCCATTTTAACCCATTCGAATTTCGGATCCAAACAATACACCAGACTGGTGTAGGGTATTGTATAGTCGGCATGCCCGACTTTAACCTTTTTACTCGTTTTTACTTCATTTTTAGTAGCTTTTTCTGCTATTTTCACAGGTTTATTTCTATGAGTATAATAATACAACCCAAGTAAAAAAGTTTTGATATAGTCATATGTTATCATATAAAATTTTGTATAATTATATATTGGGACATATATACCAATATATTATTTTATAAAATTTTAGGAAATTATATCCTAAATATATAACTATATCTTGTTATATATTGCACAACATATAGTGCAACATATTATAATATCCAATTATGTATAGACCTATAAATAGTTACATATGCATCATATAATTATGTATAATTGTATGGAATTATATACCATTATATCTAGTTGGATATGATTATATTATATTTGATACATTTGGATGAGAATAAAATCCGGATAAAATTCTATCAAACCATATCTTATTCCATCAAACTAGATCTAATTGTGTCAAATTAGATCTTATATGATCATAATAAGATCTACTTTGATACAATTAGCTGCTCTCATTTTTCAGATATAATTATATATAATATCAAAAGTCATATAACTTTTATTTAATAGGGAAGTTATAATTGATATTTTTTAAAGAGAAGTAACGGGAAATCCTTCATATTAGTTAAAGTGTTGCTTCCTTTGGAGAGGGAATAGACGAGAAATGAAAGGTAGTATAAGACGAATTCCCTCAAATATACACTCAAAAAACTTCAACAGTTACTACATGGTATTTGTTAGTGTAGTAATCAGTTTGTTTTAAATTGTAAATACAGTAGTTTTTATATGGAACAATACAAAACAACTATTATGACAGTTATTTAACGAAGCAACTAGCGAAAAGTAATGCATTTCTTAGTAGTGGTTTAAAGCAGTTATTTTTCATTGTATAATAAATATTCTTACAGTAAACAGTTATTTTTATTAGTTATTTCAAACATAAAAAATTTCGCTGACTTTTTAAAATTCTTGCTAAGTTTATATTTGTATTACTGATATATTCTTAAGTGCTTATGCATAATAATTTGAAAACCTTATAACACGTTTATAAAATGAATTTTGTATGAAAAATTTGTTCTATAAGCCATTTATAAATTTTTAAATTTATATTATATTAGGTACTACGAAAATTATATTGTATACAGTAGGTACTACGGTGAAGAACCTAAGTGAAGAACGGCTTGGAATTCTTACTTCAAATTTCAGTTACGATTAAGTAATTACACATTTTTTATAATTAAAATAAAAAATTGTTTTTTTATTAAATTCTACTTTTATAGTATGAAAAAAATTAACTGTAGCAAGAGTGTATGTGTTACCTTTTTGGTTAGTTGTTGTAAAATATTTGTAATAAAAATTTGCAAGATAATTTTATGACATTGTTAGATATTTTTAATACATTTGTTAATTGGTTTGAACGTTTAGTTATTTGGAAAATAAATACCTCTGTCGCCGTTTTCAGTAGATTCTACGGACAAATTTTTCTGAGTGCATTCTTTAAATATATATATATACTTTGAATGTGGCACCACATTTATCTTGCATTAATCCATCATATTGATTTTTCAGGGGTCAGTAGGTCACCGATTAAGATCCATAGACCTTTAATGTAAATTTGTTCATAGTATTTGCAAGCATTTTTAAGCCGATTTAATGTTTTACTTATTTTTTTTTTTCTGTAAAATACAATAAATATTTACACTCGAAATGATAATATCACGGTAATATAAATATTTTTATTACACACTTTGTTTAAATACTATTTTTTATGCAAAAACACACAAATAAATAAATTTATTTATACGCAGACTATGAAAGTATGTAAATCATATCATGTAGTTGTTCAAATACATACACTCATAGAAATAAATCCGTAAAAATAGCAGAAAAAGTTACTAAAAATTAGTTAAAAATGATGCTGCAGAAAAAACTGCTAAAATTAGCAGATTTTTTTACTAAATACTAGTAAAATGAGAACAGCAAAATTAAAACTGCTAAATTTACAGAATTTTAGTTATATTTAGGCTAACTTTTAGTTAATTGAAAATAGCAAATTGTACTGTAAAATCTGCAGAAAATTTTGCTAAATATTTGTAGACTAAAAATAGCAAAAATAAACTGTTAAATCTACAAAATTTTTGCTATTTTTAAGCTAAATTTAGTTGAATGCAAATAGCAGTCTATTCTGTTAAAATCAGCAGAAATATTTGCTAAAAAATTGTAAACTGCTGTTTTCAAAAGGCTCGATTTTTATTTGCATTTAAAAAAAAAATCGAAAAAAATGATTTTTTAGGCTACTAATTATTTAGCAAAATTTTTTGCTGATTTTAGCAGGTTAATTTGCTAATCTCCATTTACAAAAATTTAGCTCATATATAACTAAAATTCTGTATATTTAACAGTTTTAGTTTTGCTGTTCCTATATTACTAATATATAGCAAAAATAATCTGCTAATTTAGCAGTTTTTTTCTGCAGCATCATTTTTAACTAATTTTTAGTAGTTTTTACTAAATTTTTTACGGACTTTTTTCTATTAGTGTACATAAATGCAAATACCGCGATATTTGGAAGACATCTATTTTGGATTTTTTAAAAATACGAAGAGATAGTTTTATCCAACGAGTTGTTAATTTCTTCAAACTTTACAAATGTGCTAAAATTTTTTTATATTTAATATTTAATATTTTTTTTGTTTGCAAAGGTATCTAAATACCGTATGATTAATATTTCTTGTATATTTCCACATAAAACATATGTTTAAGGGATAAAAAGAGATGTTCACACGAGAATTTAAAAAATAAAAAAGTACCCTCTTACAAATATGTGATACCCTTATATAAAATACTTGTATATTTCAGTACATGTAATTGTGTCTAGTTGTTGTATGGTATAGCACAAGTACAAATGCATGCATGTTTTAGTTTATATGGTAGAAGGCTTGCCAGATACGTTTTTCGTTATCTAAAAATATCACTAAAAAATCCTCAACTAGAAAAAATGTGAAAAAGGTAAGATCTGTTGACAGTCCGTTTCCGATATACACAAATTGCCTGCACTTCAATGTAAAAACCATACAATAATAAAAAAAATCCCATACAAATAGGTCAAAATTGTGCTGCCGCAAATACATGTACTATTTTAGCAGAATTTTTACCTATTTGTACGGGCTTTTTGAGAGAAAATAACAGATAAATTAGTTCAATTTAATCAGAACGCGTTTAACAGACTTTTGTACTAACTTTTTTTATGAGTGTACATCAGATTGGCAACATTTGGGACAAAGGTGACAAGGAGGAGATAAGAAGATAAACAAAAAATCTAAAGTAGAATGTTTGTGTGTCTGTTTGATCACTTCTGAGAGGTTAAAAAAATCAATAACAGAAAGCAGAATAGGAAAGAAAACTATGAATTAGCCACACTATAAGCAGGGCCTTACGTGGGTGAGATGGCTAAGCTGTCGAACTCTAGTATAGTTACGTTTGTAATGTAGGAGTGCATGGGTTCGATTCCGACAGCCGACAGGTTATTGAAAAAATTATCATATAGAGACAATTTGACAATAAAATAAAAAGCCTGTCCATAAAAAAATGCTGAAACTAGATTTAGTCTGATTTGCAAATTAATAATGTGTTTATAACTTTTGAAAAAATGTTTATTCTTCTTCTTAACCTCAAACCTACTAAAATAAGATCTTATTTAATTTGATTAACTTTATCAGCCCTAAAGTTTTTTTTTTTTTTTTTTGAAATTTTCAAGATTTTATAATAATTTTTTGAAGAATTGGTAAAATTGATTGAATTATTTCCTACTTCAATCAATCAATCAATATCTTATTCAAAGAATCAGTTTTGTATTTCTCGATTCTTTTCAAACGAATTGATTCAATTTTAACAAATCAGTTTAACCAGAAATGATTTATAATTCGCGAATCACATCATAGAACGAATAATTTAATCGAATCAAAATTGATTCAATTCAATTTTGAATAAAACTCATCCTCACTTTATTCAATTTCAAATCACTGATTTAAAGCGATAATGGATTATTCACTAATACATAAAATGAATCAATTTTAATGTTAGTTTATTCACAAAAGAATTATATTCTTCAATATTTTATATACTTGGATATTAATCCTCAGGCATAAAGGATTTATTCATGTTAGAAAATTTTGAATTGTTACGGAAAATGTAAAATGTAAAGTTGTACGGCAAATTTGTACTTTTCTTTGAAATGACGTGAAAAAAATTGACTAATGTTTTATGAAAACTATACAAAATTAATATAATCTCCAAAATTTACGAAAGCTTTTAAATATCCCCAAAACATTTTTTAAATCCCCGAAAAAATCCCTTGCCCCCAAATGAGAATTTTTGTAGCCAAGACCAAAGAAAAAAATCCCCAAATTTGGAGGCAAACTTCCAAGTCTGGCCAGTCTGCATTGCAGATTGGATTATGTTTTTTGCTTTATTTTGTATACTTTATGTTTGTGTGTGTTGTTGCAATAAAAAGGACTCTGTGTTTTATTTCATTAAATATGATGTTATTATTGAAAATAAAGTAAATAATGTACAATAAAAAACAAAAACAGAAATAGTTGTAAAACAATAATAACAATAACAAAATAATGTAATGATAACATTATATATATGCGTTTTATTTGGAAATTTTTAAATAAATGAATGTAAAACTATAAAATGCCAAGCGATATAATAAATAATATATAGTTTATTTAATTGAAACAACATAATGTAAAACAATAAAGTTGCGATGTTTATTAATAATAAATGGCTAAGGCAGACCAGTTGAGGTGTAGAATTTTTCAAAATCAGTTCCAGGAGCCACGCACCCTGTAAAATATCGCCTTGATGGAAACATATATGCTGGGAATATAAATATGTTTGGAAAAAGAGTAACCATATATTTGGCGTGTTCTAATATAATATGTTTGCTTGCAAATATAATATTTTCGCCTATAAACCTATATATGAGGCTGCCCCATAAACTACGATTTGTCGATTTTCATTCATTAAATTTTATTTTTTTGACTTTTTTTATGGAAAACGTAAACATGTGCCGAATCTTGCATTTGTCAAAATTCGAAATTTTGAAAAATTGGCATTTTTATTTAATTTATTAATAAATATACTTCAAATTATTCAGATACAAAATTTTGGTTTCGTTGGATATCAAAAAATCCATAGGAAATGGTTAAAGTGCTTATTAAACAAGTACAAAAGGTGCATTTCAATTCAATATTTTTTCAATACTTTTTTCATAAGCACTCTACTTTTCCAAAAGTAATTTTTCATAATTTTTATTTTATTTATTTTTAAAAATTAAAAAAAAAAATGAATTTATAGACATCAATTATAATTATTAAAAAGAAATTAAAAAAATCTTAAATATCGGTCCTGCTAGAATTGGAACCCGCGATTATCTGTTTGGAAGTAAACTACATCCAAATTTAAGGGATACTTCAGAAGCGATGAAAGAAATAGAAGTCGAAATCCCTAATTTGGGCCCAAATCCCCTTACCTAACAACTCTGTAAAATCTCATTTGACATAAAGAAATCCTCCCTTGAGAAAATTAACCAAAATAAAATCCTCCTTTGACAAAATTTCCCACATGCTAGCGACATCTACAGTTTGTTTAAAAAATGATCGATGTTGCATCTCTATATTATATGTCTCTGACAAAACAGAAATTACTTTAACCCGGTGTTTTCAAATGCAATAAATTATATGATATGAAATGTCAAAACCATTGAAAAGAAACGTCAACATAATATCAATTGCAAAGTGTTGGAGAATACTTGGTTATTTCATGGCTAAGAAATATCATACATTTTTCCTCGAAAAACACAAGATTTTATCAAACCAAATTGTATTCAAATCTAAAAGTTTGGCCTAAATTAGTTTTGTCATAAGTGCAGTACACAAATGTGTATTTTTAGACAATACGTTTAATAGATAAAAAATCTCTCAAGGACCTTGGTAATACAAATATATGTACTACGTTTTCTTGCAAATATTGACACCATCAAGAGACCAGTTTGAATTTTTGTTCATTTATTTTACTTAATTTGTTATTTTGTGGTTAAAAATTTAAATATTTACAAACTTAATGAAAACTTCATTATATTTCAATGACTTTCAAATATTAGTTTTATGTAAAATCACTTATAAACAAAATATGGCCACCTTTTATAAGGTACATATGAATCACTTATTTTGAAAGTGGAATGAGTCCATATTAAAAAAAAAATTCTTACAACATTTACAATAAAACCAATAAACTAGTGATTAAATTCACAGTTCGTACTATTTTTAGTAGTAAATTTTCGCAATAGATACATATGTATTTTTTGTTAACATAAATAATCTTAATGTCCCCTGATGAGATGCGTATAAAAATGCCACTTGCAATTTCCAAAACATTGAATGTCATAACCAGGGAAACCAAAAATATGCTCTAAAAAACAAGTTTTATGCGCTTAAAAAATGCCCTTAAAAACGGAAAATATGCTCTAAAAACCTAAAAAATATGCTCTTAAAAAAAATCATACACACTCTTTTTAATTCATAAAATTCAATTTTTTATTAAAAAAAACACAAATAAAATAACAAAAATTTAAACTAAATAACAAAATATAAAGTAAAAACAGGTATATGATATAAAATTAGAATTCAAACAATTCAATCTTCTTTAAACGTTATTTTGTATTAAGGATAATTTTAAATTTTATTATTTTCTATTATAAAATAATTTTAAAATGTTTTGTTTTTTACTTCATATTAATTTGTTTACATTAAGAGTGTTTACTTCATATTTCCAATTACAGAATTGTATTCAAATTAAAAGATGTAAATTGTGGCTCAGAAATTTCCAATTGTTTTTCGAAAATAACGATTTAATTTCGGAAATAATCAATTTCATATAAAATTGGTATTTTCTGAAACACAAATTACAACTTAAAAAAAAATTGGAATTGATAATTTCTGAAATACATTTTCAAATACAATTGATAAAGTCTGACATACATAGAGTCCTAATTGCCAACCCTGGTACTGCTGGCAAAGGAGCACTTAAAAAAATTCAAAATACATATATTAAGGTTATTCACAATGGGTGTGCTATTTGTTGTATCGTTCTATCTTCCTAACAAAAAACAGAGTTGTTAAAATTTAAATCGAAAAAATACAACATTTAAGAACAGCGCGTTACAACATTTTTACGTATGTTTAGTGTCCTATGTTTAAGCGTGCTAACGGGCAGAAAATCCAACAGAAAATCATTGTTAAAATAAAATAAAAATTGTAACAACTCTGTTGTTTATTAGGACGATACAACGATCAATAGATACCACACCCCTTTTGTACAACCTAATTATTTGAAAAATTACTCTTTTACCAGGGCTGGCAGTAAGACTCTGAACAGCGCTTATGAAAAATATTTTAAATACAATTTGAAATGTAGTTTAACAAAAGCACTTGGAATTAAAAGAAAACTTTATGAAATAGGTTGGAATTAATTGAATTAATTAAAAAATCTTAAAAAAAATTTAATAAATTTTGTTTTTTAAGGTTTTTTTTTTAATTTAAAATTCTATCAGTTGAAATTCAGAATTTAAAATGGAAATTTAAACATTTATATTAATTTAAGTCATTTAATCAAAGTTGTTGTTACAGTAAATTACAAAGTAATGGCTTAAGTTGTCAAATAAAAATCTTTGTCTATTATTTCTAAGCATATTTTTGTACATCGAAAAACTTCTTTCCACATCTACAGATGTGATAGGAGCAAATTTAAACGCTAATATTTCTTCTACACTATATTTCAAAGACGTAGTTTTTGTAGAACCACTTAATACTCCACAAATATTTTTAATAACTTCAAAGCCATTATTTTTATCTATAACTTGCTTAAGCTTAAGCTGAATACTTTTAGAAGTATCGCAATTCGGAACATTATTTATTTCTTTAACCGCATCTAAAACTACCTGTATTTGCTCATGAAGGGTAGGTCCAGATGTCTGTAGTTTCTTAATAGACTTCACAATTAATCCATAATTAGATGAAATAAAAACTAAATCAGCCTTTGTTTTAGAACTTCGTAAAGTATTTTTAGCAATTTCAATAGATAAAGCGTTTTCACAACTTAAAGCTTCAATTACTTGTAAAATTTTTTCATAATTATTTGCATAATAGTTAACTGCCTCAAGCCAAGTTCCCCATCGAGTTATAATTGGCTCAGGAGGCAGTGCTAAATCCGGATGAATTTCTCTAAAAACATCAATTCTACATAGAGCTTTTAAAAATACTTTTTTTACGTTTGGAATTACAGAATTTACACTTTCATATGAATCTCGTATGCGTTCACACACTCGATGAAGGCCATGCACCACACATGTTATATGGGTTAACTTAGGATAAAATACTTCAATAGCCTTCGCTGCTTTTATCATGTAGGGAGCAGCATCCGTCACAAAGAGTAAAATCGAATTTTTATTTATACTATCTCCCAATATTTTAATAGAGTCGTCAAAAAGTCTAGCAATTGTGGAATGATTTGTTTTTTCTAGTACTGCGGCATTTAATAAAAATTTTTTGCTTGCAATTTCTTTGTCATTGCTTAGAATCCCGATGATTACGTTTGCGACGTTTCTTCCTGTTACATCAGTCGTTTCATCAATTGAAATCCATAGATACTGATTTTTAACGAATTTAATTATTTTTTCAATGCAGTTGTTGTAAAGATTTTCAACATATTTAGTCCGAAGTGTTGATTCTGATGGAACTTTAAATTCCGTAAATTCTTCAAGAAATGTTCGTAAATTTTCATTTCGAATTTTAAACAAAGGAATGTCTGCTGCAACAAATGCAGCGCACAATTTCTCCTGAAATTGGGAATCCTTTGAAACTTTTGTAGATTCAGCAAGAAATAATTGAGAATTTTCTTTTTGTAATTTTCTTTCTTTTAATAAACAATGTTTTGTACTTTCTATGTGCTGTTTTACTAAAAACACCCTATCTGCTGTTATAGATTTGTTGCAAACAGTACAGAAAAGAACTGTCCCATCAGTTTTAAAGTCCGGAAAATCTTTAACGAAGTTTCTTAATTTTGATGTCTGAGATGTCTTAGGTTTTAGCATTTTCTAAAAAAAATAAAACTTGTTAACAAAATAATAAAATTGCTTGGATTTTAGAATACTTACAAATTATTTTTTATTAAGAGGTCAAGAAAATAAATATTATCACTTGAAATATTACACCTTTATTTGATTTGGCTTTAAAAAAATAAAAACATTCTCCAGAAAGTAAAGAGATTTTTAATATGTACTTCCCCTATTTAATAATTTGTTGTTTCAAGCAGAGTTACCAGACATTTCAAATTCACAAGAAAACAAAACCAAAACAAATATCCCAAAAAACTACACTTAAAAAAATTAAAAATAAAAAAAAAATACCCATAAAAAAGAAAGAACACTTAAAAAAGTCTTATTATAAAAAATATAAAAAATGCTCTAAAAATATGCTCTTATGCTAAAATATGATCTTAAAGCAAAAATATGTAAAAATATGCTCTTAAGGCTAAAATATGCAAAAATATGCTCTAACGAATCGATGCTATATTTCTTAAAATCTTCTGAAACGTATAAATACCTTATCCATTTGTCAATACAATGCGCAGGAAAAAACATGATACTGCATATTTTTGGTTTCTCTGGTCATAACCTTATAAATCTCATTTAAATTTAAATCTCAAAACAAGTGGACTCATGCCACTTTCAAAATAAATGTTTCATATATTGCTTTTAATATAAGTGACATAATTATGAACAATGCACGATAACTACGTATACAATCTATACAATAATTTTTTTTATGGTTACAAATTGTTTTCATTATTTTTAAAAATTCAAATTTGAATGCAACACTTGTATGATTGGCATTATTTTTAATTTCGAAACAACAACTGTGGAAAAGCAGGCGGAAATTATAAAATCAAATAATATGTATGTAAATGTTGACACGTGTACTGTTATACTTATACCATCATCAAAATTATCAAATTCTTCCTTTTCCTCTACATTATGAGCAAATATCACACATATTGTGAGTGCCTTTTATGGATGTCAATCATATTTTAAAATTTTTTCCTTTGGAAAAAAAATGAAGGAATGTAGACTGCCATTGTTTAAGCTTTTCTTGAAACTCTAGAAAATTCCTTTGTTCATACTGTGAAATACTTCATCTTTTGTGACACATGCTGCTGGAAAAAAGAAGGAAAATTTTATATTTTTTTTATTTCAAATTTACATTAAATATAATGTGGGCTGAAGTGAGTGTAAGATTGACGAAAGTGTGTTTATGTCATTTATAGGGCATAAATGAAGACATTTCTTTTTATATTGGATAATGGTATATATTGTATAAAAAAAATATTCCGACACATTAAATTAAAAGCAACAATAATAAACTACGACAATAATCATTACATAAATGATGTCAAATAATTTGGCTATTCATTATTTTGACAGTTACCCCTTAAATGCAGCAAACAACAGTTATGGCAATTAAAATTCTTATTATACCGTAGATTTTAGTTGATCTGAAGATTGTTACATGGAGTGTTATTTTTGTTCGGTTTAAGATCAAATATGACAAATTCCAAATACAGTTCACAATTTATTTTACAAGAAATAGAGAAAAACCTTATGAAAAATACTTTCCTAGAACCAATGGCTGACAATTAATGCTTTTTCAAGTACTACCAAGCACTATAGTATAGATTTTAGTTTTTATATTTATGTTAATTCCAAAGTGAAAAATATTTAGAGAAGTAAACTCAAACATTTTTACTTAATTATTTCATGTATTACAACGCAAATCATATGTTTCAACATTCAAGCTTTTAATTCTATTTATAGTGATTAGAATTAAAGCAAAGAACTTTTTTACAACGATTATTTGTTTTTTGTATTACACCCTAACCCAGGGGTGGCAAGACTTTTTTCGCTGCGTGCCAGAAACGGACAATTTTTTTTAATAAAAATTTCTCGCATGCCACTTAATTTTAGTTGTCTTTTAAAAGTCCTTTTTTTAAATTTTTAAAATTTGGAAAATTTCTATTAAAAATATCATCGCTGATGTACATATTTATCAGCGCTACGGATAATCCCCATGAAATAACCCCAAAGGGAAAAATTAAATAACATCCAAGAAATGACGTAAAAATGTTTGACGGTAATTTAATTTTCGGGGGTTTATTTAATCTATAAATATTGAGATTATTTCATTATGAAAAAATCCCCAATTAAATAAAATTAAAACAGTTTGAACATTATTACCTTTTCATTTTTTTGGGGTTATTACATTTTTGGTGGTTAATTCATTTAGTTAAAAAAAGTTAAATTATTGGGCAACATTAATTATTTAAGTACATAAGAAACTAGTTGAAAAATATGCTTCGGGCAAAAATTTGATTTTATTAAAAATAATCGCGCAGTTTTTATCATCATAATAATGAATAAAAAGCGCACGAACAGAGAAATTTCTATTTCAGATGAAATGGCTCTTCGAAACACGATCAAACCTTAATTTCAAATTCCGACAAAGGGGGTTATTTCATTATAAAACTTATTTTCAGCTTTTTTTGTTGAGGGTCATTTCGTAGGACCTATTTTCCCTTTAAAAAAACTTGATTTTTTAGATCCAATTTTATTACAAGTTGTTTTCCATTTTTGTGCAATTTTCTGGTACTTTTTATTTCTCCAATTGTGAGGCATTTTGCCATCGAAACATTTAAACTTCTTTCAATCTAGAATTTTAGAAATTTTCCCAGAATTTTCTGATAATCGAATTTGCGAGTTCTTTATTAATCATATTTCTTTAAACAAAATATGATGGCAATACAGAGATTTATTAATTTTAAAAGACGATTTACAAGCTCTATGAAAAATTTCACCATTATGGAGATAAATCACACATTTTTGTAACGAAATTTAACATTTAACTGAATTTTTTGCCGGTCTTCTAATAGTTTAATTTTTTAAAAATATCCAACAAAACGTCGTGTGCCACCTAAAATCCACTCGCGTGCCACAACTGATACGCGTGTCATAGTTTTGCCAGCCCTGCCCTAACCCATCATGCCGGTATAAATGACTAACATGTTGCAATTAAGGGAACTGTACCTTGTCTGTGAAACAGGGATGGGAAAGTTGATACGATCGTACTTTTTTTGATACTATTTGATTCAAAAAGTACCGTAGTACTCCCGGGTCGCACTTGCTACTCTGACACTCGATGTTTTTAAAGCAAAAAGTATTGTAAAAAAGCAAAAAAGCTAAAGTAAAAATAATTGGAAAAACAAGAGTTAAAAAAAGTTCAAAGTTAAAAAGAAAAACATTTTTTATTGAGCAAAAAAAGCAATTTTTGGGATAAAGCAACTAAGTTCTGCAAAATATTAAGAAAAAGCTATTTTAAAGCTAAAAAACAGAAAATAAAAAAAGAAAAAAAAATCAAATATGAGAAAAAAAGTAAAAAAAGAAATTTGAAATTCCCTGGTCATAACTACACTCAAAAAAAAAAAGTCAGTAAAGTCAGCAAAAAATGTTGCTGTGTCAGCAAATTTTTAGTCAGGAGCGTGCTTGCAAAAAAGTTGGCCATTTCAGCAAAAGGTTTGCTGAAAATCAGCGAGCTGATTTTTACCAAAAAAATAGTAATCTTCAGCAAAAGTTTTGCCAACACTTAGTCGACTGCAAATGAAAAAAATTCTTGCTAAAATCACTAAACTTTTTGCTGAATATTAGTAGACTGAAAAAAACTCAAAAAACTTGTAGCGAATTTTTACTTTAGTTAATTTATTTGCTGAAAATTTAAATATAGAATATGTGTAGAGTTGTTTTGCTTTATTTGTCATTTCCGTTTCCAGACAAGCTGCGACATCTACATCTTGTCTATCTGGTTGTCGTCCACGCTATGAATGCGGTTATCAGCACAATTTTTGCAGCAAAATAAATAAGTAAAACATTAGTTCAAAATTAGTTTAGTGCTAAAAAAATATAACTAAAATTTTTGCTGAAAACAGAATTTCAGCAAAAAAATTGCTGAAAACTAGTACACTTGATATACAAGACGTTTTACTAATTTTTCTACTAACTTATTTTTTTGAGTGTACTTGGAAAATGGGCTTAGAAAACGCAAATAACAGTCTGGGATTTTTGCATCATGCGAAAATCACGATCGTGAATATATATATATTATTATATTATTTCCTGCAATTCCTCAAGTCGATCGTGAATACCTCCATATTTAAATTTTTCCTCTATTTCGTTATTTTTTGATTAAATCTAGCTACTTTTAAATACATTCAGCGTGGTAAAATATGTAAAATATGATATGGCTATTATCCAGAATCCCAGCGATTTTAACAAGTCGTCCAAACCTTTAAAGCTACAATAAATTAAAAAAAAAAAATTAATGTGTTCGAAAAATTTTGCTATTCTTCGCTTATTTTCAACAGTAACTTTATTTATAATTTTTTGTAATTTTCTAGAGACTTTTACCACTTTTCATAAAAAATTGTTCAAACACTTTTTTGTTACAAAAATAAATTGAAGAAAAAGATAGTCGACTCATTTTACTTCAATGGGCCTTCTTTTGTTTAATGGGAGTGAACAAATCGGAACTAAATATATTTTTTAAAATAAAAGTCCCCCAGGAAAATTTTCTGTTCCAAAGAATCGGTTGTACAATAGCTGCTTTTCATTCACAACCCCTTCTACTGTCGATTCTAACACCGATTCTTTTTGTTTGAAATTGTCCCAAAAGCAACCCCTTCTATAGCTCCAAAGTAGAACCGGTTGCTCTAGAATCAGTTCTGGAACTAGTTCTGGAACTGATTCTATGTCACCCACACCTTCCATATAGGATCCCAGGAACCGGTTCCGGAACCAATTCCATGGAATCGGTTGCAGTGGAACCAGTTGTAGAATGGGTGTGGTTGGCTACCGATTGTAAAAAATTTTCCTGGGCCGAGTTCAATCGAAACTTATCAGGCGTAATTCGAAAATTAAATAGAAATACAAAGTATAGCGACTTTCCTTCATAAAAAATTTGAAAATAAGTGCGCAAAATCCCAGTAAAATTTTTTACAATCGGTAGCCAACCACACCCATTCTACAACTGGTTCCACTGCAACCGATTCCATGGAACTGGTTCCGGAACCAGTTCCTGGGATCCTATATGGAAGGTGTGGGTGACGTAGAATCAGTTACAGAACTAGTTCCAGAACTGATTCTAGAGCAACCGGTTCCACTTTGGAGCTATAGAAGGGGTTGCTTTTGGGACAATTTCAAACAAAAAGAATCGGTGTTAGAATCGACAGTAGAAGGGGTTGTGAATGAAAAGCAGCTATTGTACAACCGATTCTCTGGAACAGAAAATTTTCCTGGGATATGTACTGAGAAGTGAATATGCACTAAAAACAAAAAAATATCCATTTACAAAATCAAATTTATTACTCCAAAGTGTCGCTTTAAAATAAAATCCAATATAAAAGTTAGAGTTGTTGATAACAGTATGTTCTTATTAAGACATGTGCTACATACAGTGAATAAAAAAAAAACTTGGACACTATACATAGTAGGGATGCCAAACGGGAAATCCCGAAATCCCCGGATTTTCGGGATTGGCAAAATCCCGAATCCCGGGATTATTTCTCAAAAATCCCGGGATTTTCTTATTTTTTAATATTAATATAAACGCAAATAAACAAAGTGAGCAATTTTAAATTACCTACGTTTTTCTTGAATTTTCTCATATTGACAAGAAATTGATGCCAAGATATTGCTAAAATTATAAATACCCGAGTAAAAAAGTTTTGATATAATCATATATTATTTTATGTAATTGCATATAGTAACTTATAGTTACATATGGCCACATATGCTTTTAAATTCAAGCAGATATACTTTTATATAGTCATATGTTAGATATTTTTTCCTCAAAGGTTTTAATATGGAGACATATGTGATTTTATATTATTACATACTGGCCTACATATAATTGCATGTGCTATATATAAGTACATAAAGTAACATATTACAGATATAATTACATATACGTTTATATATAATTTAGTATGACACTATACATAATAATATAAAACTTTATGTGGAGCCATATAAGAAATATTTCATAATTTGTGTTAGATATGATTATATATTTACGAATAAGACCCCATATAAAACTTAATATGGTTCCATATCTACAATATTTCATGATTTCTTTAATATATAACAATATAACGTTCTTTATAAAATCATCTATAATTATATATCATCCCACATAAGCAATTATGTCAAAGTGATTTTATATAAAAATATATAAGGTCCATATAAAACCGTATTATATTATATGTGGTTCTATGTTAACAATGATTTTGAACTAGTTTTAGATTTAGTAATTACTAGGGATTGGCGCATGACTAGAAATGTTCGTAAGTCACGTTATTCACAAGTGATCGTGAGTAATAATTACTATACTCAAGTAATTCGTGCGCGAGTCTGAGAATATATAATTCGTACTTGATTCGTGCGTGAGCGTGAATAAGAATATATAACCCGTGCATGATTCGCGTAGGAGTTTAGTTTTTGCATCATATATTTTTAGTAATTTTTACTATTTCAATTACAATAACATTTTCAATAACAGTTACATGAAATGTAATTGAGTTTTTTTTATTTCAATTACATTTATTTGCAATTGTAATTGAAATCCCCCAGGTCTGATCTCCAGATATTGCATATATTTTTTATTTAAAAAAATAATTTTTGTATATTGTTAGATGTGGTCATATATAATATGATCAAAAGTATAAGGTCAATATTTAGATGTAATTGTATCAAACTATGTCCACTTTTATAACATTTTATATAATTTTATACAAAAAGATATAATTTGATGTAATTGGATGAGGACAAAATTCGGATACAATTGTATCGAATTGCATAAAATTGTATCAAATTGTACCAAATTGTATACAATTGTATACAATTCGATACATATCGAATTGCATAAAATTGTATCAAATTGTACCAAATTGTATACAATTGTATACAATTCGATACAATAAGATGTTCTCATTTTTCGGATATAATTATATCTAATTATCTCCACATCATTTTTTTACTTGGGTATAGTAGATTATTCGAGTAAACTATGCAAAGACTTTGCAGAAAAATTTTAAATTTTGGTACACAATATTAAGTTTTTGAGTAATACATGTGAAAAATCAAGTTTGTTTGTTATTTTACCGATTTATTCTTCCAAGCGAAATTCGATTTCTGAAACCTAATTTTGGCTGGGACTGTAAGTTTGAATTCTTCTATGAAAACATTTGATAACGATAAGCAAATAACTTTGTTGCTGTAATTACACGATTTAGTGGGCAAGGTTATCGCAACGAATCTGTTTTAAAATCTGCTTACAAAATACTGGGCGCAAGTGTACTTAATGACAGGGCGTCATATATTATCCCAGCCAGAAAAATACAAACGGGAAAGCGATGGCAAGGTATATTAACAGGTGGTACAAGTACTGACAAAAATTGCTTTCCCATTTCCAATATGATAACGTCAATAGACAAAAGGACCGGCAGTTCAAAAAGCGCCGGAAAAGTACTGGAGAAACAAAATTTTTAACTTTGTCAAAATGCTGCCAAAACCAATAAATACGTGGTTTGGAATTATATTTTCCAAAATAAAATTTAAAAGTTATTATTAATTTATTATACATTTATTTTTAACATTGCGGTTACCCAGTGGTATGCAGGTACTTGATTTTTTGTACCACTGTCAATTTCTGACTGAGATGTTTCAATATTCATAAAATGTACCACATTATTAATTAACAACTATTAAATAATTATAAAACGCTTTATTTTATAAAAAAATTAGTTACATAACATACAAATTTTTACAAATAAAGAAAAATTAAAATCCCGAAATCCCGAAAAATCCCAAAATACCGTAAAATCCCGGGATCCCGAAAAATCCCGTAGTCCCGGGATCGGGATCCCGGGATTTCATACAAAATCCCGAATCCCGGGATTTTCAAATATCAATCCCGATTGGCATCTCTAATACATAGTATGTATAAAATAAAATGAACCAAGAGATGACAAAGCAAATTGTGGTGAAAGTTTTTGTTGTTTTTTCTTTGATATCTTATATGTTAAATGACGCTCCTAGACGAGAACAAGAAATTCTCATCGAGTTTGTGATTTAAACTAATAAATATTTCTGAAAATTTTAAAACGTCGTCCGCTGACCATTTCCTTAGGCAAGAATGAAATCCGGATAGGGACATGCCTCCAACAGATTGTTTTTCACAATTTACTAGATAAGTTTTGGGATTTTAGCACATTTAATTCCTTGAATGCAATTATTGTTTGTCCCGATGAAAAAAAAATTTGGAACAACCATGTTGTTTGAATTTTATTAAAGCACATTATAGGTAAAATTAACAGTAATATTATGCTTTTTAATATCTTTCGTTTTTTGTATTTTTTTAAATTACAGCTCGATTTATTTTAATATATAATGTGCCCAACTTTTGTTTTGTTCACTGTATGTAGGATTTTGAAGGGTATTCTTCCGAAATACTGTTTTATGTATTCTCAAATTATATTCTGAAATATTTTCTAACCAAAGTATATCAATCTAATACATATTTTTCTAAGTGCACTTTAAAATGTTTTTTTTTTTTTTTATTTCCAGTTATATCTGTTATTATTAATTTTGTTTAGTATTCTATATATTTGACAGTATTTATATATTTTTACAAATAAATTTTATTTCAAATTCACCAGCAATATAATATTTATACACACACACACACACAGACTCTAGTATACTCAAGGAAATATAATTTCTATTCATATACACTTTCATACAATAATATAATGGACGACTCAATAATAATTGCTGAACCAACTAAATGGACTTTAGTTCTGAAGTAGAACGTTTTAATGTGCCCAAGTTGTATTGTATAATATCCAGCTGGGAGAACATCAACTGCTACTACTACTACTTCTCAATTATAGGTCCCCAAAGTGTTACTGCTATAGTAGACTACAAAACATGTCTTTTATGTGTAGTTCATTCATAAGAAATATTTATACAAGACATCTTTATGAAAGTGTCTGTCTGTTTTAATATGTATGTGAGTGTATGAGTGTTAGAATAAAATGAATGCGTTTTAAAAGACCAACTATTGTTGTCAACATTTAGACATTTTCAATTCTTTGGAAAATATATGAATTTCTTTTTAATTTCCATGCCGTTTTGTTTTTTGTTGGAATTTTAGAAATAAATACTAGAAATTAAAATGACAGGAGTAAACAGTGGGTTAAAGGAGACACAAAAATGGATCAAAACATTTCAATAACAAATTAAGAACACTATTTTCAGGAGATTCAAACGTTGGTGGGGGCCAAAAAGTACGCTTCTTGGGTATTTACATCCTTTGCAACATACCTTACATACGAATAATAACTAGGGTATTCAATCAATTAATTGTTTTTCGATTAATCGAAAAATTTCGCTGAAATAATTCTACGAACAATTTAAAGTGTTAAATTTCCGATAACTAATAATTCGAATAATTTAATACGATTAATCGACATTTAAAAACGAGTAAAAAAGTTAAAGTCAGGCATGCCGGTTATGCAATACCCTACACCAGTCTGGTTAAAAAGCCAACTAATGTTTGGATCCGAAATTCGAATGGGTTAAAATTGGACTTGTGTCAAAATTTTCTATAAAATGATAAAAGAAGAGAAAATTTCATCAAAATATCTTAATATTTGCGGCCTGCAGCGTGTAACCAAGCCAATTGTGGGGAGGACCATTATATGGGCACTAGGTCTAAACATGGACCGATTTTAACTAAAATTAATAGGGTTCATCCTTGGGCCGCCATAGGTCGGTGTACCAAATTTCATAAAAATATCTTAATATTTGCGACCTGTAGAGTGCACACAAGAATGCATGGACAGACAGACAGACGGACATCGTTAAATCGAAATAAAACGTGATTCTGAGTCGATCGGTATACTATAAGGTGGGTCTAGGTCTAAAATTTGTTGGTGTTACAAACATCAGCACAAACTTATTATACCCTGTAGGGTATAAAAGTTTGACAGCTTTTTTGCATAAGTGCGAACATAAAACTGGGATTAACAAGTTATTTTATAATATTTAATTAACGGTATATTTAATAAAGTTCTTTAATGGCGCACTCTGCCTTCATAATATCATTTTGCAAAAGATTTTATCGAATGCCGTTAGATTTGACTTAATAAAGTAAAACAAAGAAAATTAAAATTAAGTGGAAGTACAGGGGGTTTAACGACAGAGAAAATAGTGATTAATTCAGGGAGGGCTTAATTTTAAAACATTATTTTTTTTTTATTGGAGAATAATAATTAATATATAAAAAAACATTTTGGAAAAAAAATTATTTTTAATTTTAACGACTTTTTATAAATTCTGGCGATTTTTTAAAATATTGACGATTTTTTTAATTTAATTCTAGTGACTTTTTCAATTTCAACAATGTTTTTCAATTTGGCGATTTTTTTAAATTCTAGCGCCTTTTTTTAATCTTAGCAATTTTTACGATTTTTAAAAATTTTGACGATTTTTTTCAATTTAGGTCTTGCGATTTTTTTAATTTCAACAAATTTTTTCAATTATGAGATTTTTTTTATTCTAGCGCTTTTTTTAATCTTAGCATTTTTTTGTATTTTAGTTTTCTTCGATTTTGGACATTTTGATTTTTTTACTTAACGGTTGTTTTCTAATTTCAGTGTTTTTGTTTTTTTAATTGTGATGTATTATTTAAATTTTAGCGATTTTTTCTAATTATAAAGTTTTTTTTGTTTTTTAATTGTGATGATTTATTTAAATTTGAGCAGTTTTCTAATTTTAAATTTTTTTTTGGAATTTTATTTTTCAATTTGGAGATTTTTTTAATCCTATCAATTTTTTTAATTCTAATTTTGGAGATTTAAATTTTTTTCTTTAGCGTTTTTTAATTTTATCGTTTTTTTAAATTGTGACGATTTTTTTCAATTATGGCATTTTTAAAATTTTTAAAAATATTTTCGTTGCTTTTAAATTTAAGCATTTTTAAATTTTGATATTTTTTTTAATTTTGGCGATTATTTTTTGTCTAATTTTGGGGGCTTTTTTTAGTGATTTGTTTTTAATTTTTGGCGATTTTGTTAAAATTTGTAATTTTTTTTAATGTTATTTTTTTTTCCTTTGACGATTTTTTGTTTAATTTCAAAATAATCGTGAGCTGTTCTAATTTCCAAATGCTCATAAAAAAATTTAAAGTGAATCATTTCGAGTTTTTTTTGGGTTTCCGTGATCCACATTCGAATTATTTTTTTCGTTTTATGTCGTGTATATATTTTTTTTCAACAATTAATTTATAAAAATGTATATTAAAATTTTTCTACTATATAAATTCTAAAATTTGTTCAAAAAACAAAATTTTCGTAATTTTAAATTTCATGCGATTTTACAAATCCACTCTAATTAAAATGTTCCGGAACTCAGAACGGGGTTGAATATATTTTTTTATTTAAAAGTTAGAAGTATTGTAAATATATGAATTTAATCAGCAGAAAATTTCAAAGCAGGGAATCGAGTAGGTATTTGTTTGGGAGAATCACTTCCCAACTTGATTACTAACTTGATTCTATTAACAAGGCTTGAGACTAAAAGCAATCGGTTCTTTGGAGTTCGCATTCTTTTCTCGATTTTAAGAATGAATTTAAATACCTCTTGCTTCTTTGACTGCCTTTTTGGAATGGGTTTGGTAATGCAGTAGAGAAGCTTGGCAGTCAGTAATGTAGGTGGTTATATGATAATTCCTTGTTAGGGTAATGTGTAATTTTTTCCTGGATATCTATTGGTATTCGTTGAATCTTCTAGAATAGTGCATAATACCGGAATAAACTTTAGAATATATTCTACAAGTCTTTTCATTCTAGAATAGAGCAACCTAATGATAATGATACTAATTCTATTTGTACTTCTGTTCATTTTATTTGCTTTTGCTTCGTTTCACTTAATTTCGTGGAGCATATCAAAGAGTTTCTAAAATAAAGAGTATGTTATTCTTTCAGTTGGTGATATATAAAATGTGCCTGCATATATGAAATTGAATTTTTTCCCGGCATTTTTAATAAAAAAAATTATACATTTCGTTATATTTATTATAACACTCAGAAAAGTTCTGCAGTTATTACATGATAGTTATTTGTGTAGTAATGCGGTTGTAGTTATTTTAACTGCAAACGCAATTATTTTACTTGGGGAAGAAGTTTTCAATGTTTTTGTCAGTTATTTTTTAAACAACTCACAAAAACTACTGCATTTTTGTTACAGTTGTGCACACAGACAAAAAATATGGCGTTTAGAAATTGCTAGTCGAAGAATATTTTTTCTCTTGTGTCTTTAGTCAAAGAAAGGACGCTGAAGAAAGCAAACTAAAAATTTCGCGGTAAGCCATTTTATTAAATAAAAAAAAAAAAAAATACGGTGAGTTATACATATAATAGAAAAATTTAAAGTAAATATTATAAAATATTGCTTTTATTTTCTTTCAGCTCTTGTATAATTTTATATTCCACCTGCAGGAAAAATGAAGCCAAACAAATATTCAATCCCCCGTGGGCAGACATGTACAACAATGTATGGTATGTATTAAAAGTGAAAAATTAAAAAAAAAATTATTTCTAAATTGTAATATTTATTTAAGAATAAAATTAAGTAAAGAATATTTACAAAAGTTTGTTTTTATTAAATTAATAACACTGTAAGACAAATGGTAGGGGTCAGTGATCGGGAAGGGTTCAAACTACCGGGGAAAGTTATATCGGTAAAAAAGAAGTTATACGTGTCCCGGCGTTTCGCTGGGTCAACCCTAGGAATCGAGATATATCGATTTGACCTTTGGTGGTCTTTTTTTTGACATAACTCGAGAACCACTAGTCCGATTTTGCTCAAACAATTTAAAAAAATTAAAAATTACAATTCCTTTAATCTGTTCATATAACGTTTTTCTATATACTCAACAGTTTTGCCGGTAAAAATAAATGCATGAAGAAAAAAATATTTTTGTCTAAAATATTAAAAAAAAGTAATAAACAAAAGGTTATTGATTTTTATAGTAGCGGTAACAAACATTTATTTTTACCGGCAAAACTGTTGAGTATATAGAAAAACGTTATATGAACAGATTAAAGGAATTGTAATTTTTAAGTTTTTTAAAATTGTTTGAGCAAAATCGGACTAGTGGTTCTCGAGTTATGTCAAAAGAAAGATATATCTCGATTCCTAGGGTTGACCCAGCGAAACGCCGGGACACGTATAACTTGTTTTTGACAGATATAACATTTCCCGTTGGTTTCATCCCATCCCGATTTTGACTGTCGCATAGTGTAATTGGTGTTAGTACCTAAGTTTAACTAACAAAAACAGTAGCTTTTATAGTTTTAGAATCATTTTTATGTCTGCTGTTTTCACTATATTTGTAGTTGTGTGTAAAGTTTTATAATAATTTCCATGACGGTTGTTTTAACTACATTTGTAGTTTTTTTTGTCAGTTAGTTTTTAACAGTTAAAAATAACTTCATATTGCAGTTGATGTAAATTAAAAAGTAGTGCACACCTTTTTAACTGCAAATGCAAGTATTTTAACAGTCATTTGCAGTTGATTTTACACACATAATTCCCTGAGTGAATTTAAGCATAAAATTTATCAATTCATCTTTGAGCTTCCTTAAAACTAGCTCTTTTCCTGTTTGCAGCCACAAGCTATTAACATAGGGTGAGAGAACTACATAGCCATTGAGCATATCCACAACATTTGACAGTATACGCAGCATTAGTGAATGTTTCGTAGCCCGTTTGAAATGCATTCATGCAGGACTTTACTTTTAACCTAACCTTCAACCAATTCGGCTTATAAATGCCCTTGTAGAGAAATTGATTATTGTGTATTTTTTAATAATCATATATCGTTTGCACATAATTGGTCATAACTTTAACATTTATCAATGGCTTTTCTAACTTATTTAAACTGCTGGCAAGTTTTCTGTCGAAAACAATTACCAAAAATTTTTGCACACTTTTTTCCATTAATGTAATTTTATTTATTTTCAAAATATGTAGAAAAATATTTTATTTATATTTTCTGTATCAAGCCACTGTTTTAAAGATATCATCTATTAACATAGACAAGTCTGACAACATTTATGAGTTTATTATCTTGCTAAAATGTATAAAATGATTCTTTTTTTTTTTCTACATAAAGGAAGAAAAGAATCTCATTTTGTTTAACACAAATTTTGGTAATCTAATACAGATTTTTATTTTTTTTTAAACTGAATTCGTTTGTAGTTTACTATTAAGTACACAAGCACCGGAAGGTATTTTTGTATATATTTTATATACGTACTACGCAAAACACATACATTATGTTATTTATATAAAAGCAGCAACAACAAAGTTAAGATAACAATTTAGATTTAATTGCAGAAAATATAAAAATAATTGAAAATAATATAATGATGTAAATGTTAGAATAACATTTACCACCATTAACATACAAATTCAAAACACACACATACAATAGGTTTTTTTCGCTGAAATAACGGTTGTGTGTTAAGGGGATGACCTTATTTAGAGTCCCCAAGAAACAAAAACTTTTAAGTGCATAGGACTTTTGCACAAGAATATCATATTGCCATTTTCAATAGGTTGTGGTACTACAAACTTATCTACCAAGTTTCTGTAAATTTAAATATCTTTGAAAAATAATAGTTTTAAATTACTTAATATTCTATTTTTTATTGAAATTATTAAACAAAAATAATCAAAATTACTGTTAAATATGCATTCAATAATGGTTTATGCTGGATCATTTACAAAAAGGCCAACTTATGGCCCGCCTGAGAATTAGGTGTAAAAACTTGAGAAGGGCCAGGGGTTGTTCGTGCCACGAGTAAACTTTAATAATTTTAGTAATTAACAAAACAATCGTAAAAAATGATAAAAATATTTTAAGCAGGGACATGCGATTTTTATTCTAAATTTTGATGTATTTTTCCAAATATTTTCGAATCATCTACTCACAGTTGAAAGTTTGAACCCAAATTCTGTTCATCACGGTGTCTAGAGAATGGCAAAATTAACAGCTATTATAATTATAAGCATAAGAAAGTTTCAAAATTTTTGCAGTGCCTCTCAAATATCTTTGAACACTCATCTACGTGATTAAGCTTAAATGAAAGGCAAATTTCTATAGATTAATAGTTTTTATAGAATCTGTATGATTTGAAAACTTTGTTAGAAACAGCCAAACAAAAAACAAAAATTGAAATAAATTTTAAAACATCGATTTCTCGAAAACGGTTGGAAAACTTGTTTCCTATCATATTCGGCATCTGCTTTTTTAGTAACTAAGCGTTCTTAAAAAAACATAAATTTTGTTAAATAATGTAGTTTAAAAAACCTTACCTTGGGAAATTACATTTTTCGACTTATGGAAAAGAAATTTGTTTTATAATCCTTAAACGCTTAAATCAGGCTGTCCCCTTAAATTACAACGTAAATATGTACTTGCCATACATATATACAACTTTAAGAATTCTTATCACGTTTAGCTAAGAAAAATCGAAAAGTAAAGTAAAATTTTGTCTTCCCTTAAAACTGTGGACGGGGATTTAAAAAACGTAATCAAACATATTAAATTCCTTTAAGGCATGCAAACCAGACTTCTTAATAAATGAATCATTTTCTACTTTATTCAATTAATACCCAGCCAGCAAACGAGTCCAAAAATAAAAAAAGAGTTCAAAATATAATATTAGAAGTTTGAAATCAAATGAAAGTGGTTCATATAAAAGAGTCTTCTTTTTTGATTTAAAACTAACTGCAAAAAGATTTTTAAAAAATTCTATAATTTTATCTTTTTTCAGGCTTTTTCGAAATATTTACAAACTATTCAAATTTATTTACAATAATTTAAAAATGTGGGATTTTTTTTTTCGCAAACTTTGGGCATTTATTGTGAAACATTGGTACAATATAAATTTATTCAAAGTATTGGCCATCGTTAGCTATGACATTTTCCCATCTTTCTGGCAACATATGGACTCCGCGCCAAAAGAACTGCTCATTTTTTCAAGCCAAGAACTAATGAAGCCAATTTCGGATACCCTGTTCTGAAATTCGTTTGTTGCACGCTGTAGGTCGCAAATATAAAGACATTTTAATAAAATTTGTTACACGTGGGCAGAGCCTATTGAAGTTGGATATAACTGGTGTATTTTTGGACATATATAGAGTAAATATGTCCAAATGTGACTATTAGAGGAGGGTTAGTGCAACTAAATTTCAGCGGGCGGGCCCATTTTTAATTAGAAGTGCCCAAAGTTGGCCAAAAAGTTTATTCAAGAGCCACAAAGAACTACACTCACAATATATTTTCCATAACCGAATGAGGTTTATTAAAATACATTGAAGCATATTGTTTAATTTTTTTTATCAGTCAATAAAAAACAAACCACAAAAAAATATGTATCGTCTGTTGGAGTTGATATTTTCAGTCAAATGTTCTATTTTTAGTGTTCTATTTTTAGAAAAAATAATTTAAATAATTTCGTTGTTTTCTGTTTCAAAACAAACAATTCAAATATTTTCGGTTTTCTTTTTTGTTAAAATAGTTTGCTTATATACAAAATTATTTCAATTCAAATTACAAGAAATTCTTTACTCATACACACAAACATAGCCACTAAAAATATGAACGTGTGTGTTGTTGTTGCGGCTTTAAAATGAGAATTTGTAGTTAATAATTCTGAATGTCTCTCAGCGTTAACAGGGGACACCATGTCCAAGGTGGACTGTGGGTGAGGTTGGCATTTGGAAATAATTTCCCTTGACCCCCAACGTGTGTGTTATTGTGTATGGTCCCAGTGTAGAAAATCATTACCAGATATGTGGTTATATAACTACATACTTGGTAATGGTAACTAGTTACTTTTGTTATTAAATTTCTTATTACCTTTATATGGCGATGTCGCGAAAAATAATGAGTTGTCGTTACACACCAGCATACGAAAAATCAAAAAATTTATCGTTACCTATGTGCTTACCAGTACTGACAAAAATAATGAGTCTAAAAATAGATTTTATAAAAAATAAATTATATAAAAAAAAATATTTTTTATTGTATTTTTTTTTTTAATAAAATTTGCTGGTGCGGGAATCGAACCTGGGTCTACAGATTGCCTGTCAACAGCTCTACCATCTGAGCTATATCGACATGTAATATTTAATAGATAAAAACACAATTGACCTGCTGCACAAAAGTAAGATTACTTGCCAACATACAAAAAATCAAAAATATGTGGTTACATATGTCCTTACCAGTGTTTAAAAAATATTGAGTCTAAAAATAGATTTAAAAAAATTTTCAGAAAAATCTAAAAAATTATTTTCTATTTGAAATAACGATAAAAATGAGTCATTATCAGTAACTCATTATTATATGTTTTAAAATAATACAGAAGGTAAGTGGGTGTCATTACTGGTAGTCAAAAAAATAATGATATGTCATTACCGTTTCTACACTGGGGTGTAGTGTTTTGAAAATTAAACAAAAAAAAAAAACTTTCAAATATGAAAAAACAAACCACAAAATCGTTTTTTTTACGTTTTGTCAGTTAAAAATTGATGATTGTTTTAATAGACTTTTCAATTATTTTTATTTCTTTTATGGATTATTGAAATAATGTTTGAAAATAAATAGCAAAATGGTTTGAATATAATGAAAAATCAGTAGTCCTTTTTTTTGATTTTGTTTTCAATTAAGTTAATATGTATTTTAGGTTGTTTTTAACGATAAAATATTGTGAGTGTATTCTTGCCAAGCGAAATGAGGGGTACTTCCCTTCGGCTGAAAATGTATGGCCGTTCAAAGGCATTTATATTTGCATTATGAGGTACACGTAGGGTTTTTAGGGAGTCAAGTAAAAGAAAATCAAAATCATCTCACTGAAAATGGTGGTCGAAGAGTTAACTTAGTATTCGAGAAAATATTAAATTGTGACTTTTTAAATTATTCTCCTTTGTCTTTTGTACCTAATTCTCATTAGAAAAGCTGACCCATAGTGATTTACTTAAACCACATACAAATATGTAGTACAAGAACATTTAAGCATTTATTTACTTACATTTCAAGATTGCTAAATACTACATTTATTGTAAAAATCGTTAAACTCAATATGCAAAAAAAAAAAAATAATAAGATGAAAAAGTAAAACTTTTTTCCTAACGTACTTGTTTTTAAGACATTAGTTGCCATATAAAGACGCTGATATTATCAGTTTGTTGATGATGTGTGCGCCTAAGTAAGTCTATGTGTTAGTGTGGATACACAGAGAGAATTCCTTGGACAAGTTTTAATAAATTTTTTTCACTAAATGAAGTGTTCTTCACAATAGGAATGAAACATTTCTTAAACTCTATGAAAAAGCTTCATAGTTTTAATGAAAATATTTTTAATGAAACTTTTTCATTAGTCGTATTAAATTTTTAATAAATAATATGAAATTTTTCATTAACTTTTATGAAAAATTGCATTAATTTAATGAAAAGTTTCAATGGACGAATTCCAGTGACAATTCATAGATCTAATGCAAAAATTCATTGATATCATGCAGATAATTCTCTCAGTGTATGTGTATGTTTATGTATGTGTAGAGGTAAATATGGTTTAGTTGGATATTAGCAGGGTTTAAAAAACTACGATTCAAAAAATATTTTTGCTTTTTACTACTGCTACTACTACAAACAATTCATGTAGCTTTAGTAAAAGCATCTGCCTGCTACTTAGTTTATACAAAGTAGGTAGTCATTGTTTTTGATCAACTCTATTTTTGTTCTTGTGCTACTGCTACCACTACAAACAAAATACGGAGCATTTGTAAACAGTAAGAGCAGAAAAACGAAATGAACAACTACTACTGCTACTGCTACAAATACTGCTGCTACAGAAAAAAAAAACAGCAAGAGCAGAAAACGAAAAAATAAAGTAGTAAAACATAGAAAAACGAAATATGACTCCTTTCATGCTGAGTAGTTTTTTTTTAGCGAAAGAATAAATGATTTTGGTTTATCTGATGTGTATTGGGCGCATTCAAAATTACATAATAAACTTGAAATGTTTTAATTAAAAAAGCGGCTTATAAATTAATAAAGGTTTATGAGTTCATATTTGAATATGTTTGACCCTTTGTATGCAATATGATTATAATCAGCACCAGTACACTCACAAAAAAAGCCCGTACAAATAGTTTAAAATTCTACTAAAATAACAGAATATACTCGTATTTTCGATGAAGTTGAGCATCACGGCCTGCTAAATTTATAAAAATACAATAATTTAAAAGAAACGTTGTTTAATGGAAATTAAATTATTCAGTTGAAATCAGCATATCGTTGCTGCGACTAAGAAAATAGCTATTTGTTTTCAAAAATTATTTGTGGAACACCTAAATTAGGTCTGTGTTGTGTGTCTTGGCCATTTTTTTTGGAAGTAATTCTTTTATAAATGAAAAGCTTGAAGTTTGGTTTATATGTGTGTAAAAAAATAATTTCCAAGAAGTTCCGAAAAACGTTGAAATAAAGCAGATTTGTATGTCTCCTCACAAAAAAGTTTATCGACAAATATGTAGGTATTTTCTTAGGAGCAGCGACGAATATGTTTGTTGATTAAAACCAAGTAAAAATTCAGTTTTATGTTTGATGTTCCTATCTTACGGATATATAACAAAAATAATCTGCTACTGTCAGTAGTATTTTCTACAAGGTCATTTTAAAGTACAGATGGGCATCGATTATCCGTAATTCAATTAACCGGGAACATCAATTATCCGGGATCTATAAGGAAAGGAAGATTTTTTTATTTCAATCGATTAACCGTGATTACATCAATTATCCGGAATTGAAAAACATCTACTATTTATTTTGACGAAATTTGGTTTCAACATGTTAGCAACACTAAAATTAATATGTGTCTAAAACGAAATAAGGTTATTCCCTTGTTTGCATGTTTTTCCTCTGGTGTTTAGTTGCAATTGAAATTTACGTAGTAAGGAGTGTTGATGTGTAATTTTAGAATCGAGTAAAAAGCAAAGAAAAGTATTAACTATTCAAGAAAAATTTGATATAGTCAACGACTATTTAAAAAAAAACATGTTTCTGTTCAAACACTATCACAAAAATATGAAGTGGGCAAACAAACAGTTTATGACTGAACAAAATATAAAGATAAAATATTAAAATATTGTGCAGAAAGTGATTTAGTTACTCGCTTCCAAAATCGAAAAACTTTAAAAAGTGCATTAGAGCGAAATACGAATGGTTCCGACAAAAACGTTTTAAAGGGATCCCAATTTCCAGTTTAATGATAATGGAAAAGGCTAAGTTCTTCCATTAAAAATTAAATATAAGCTTAGTATGTGAATATTCTCGAGGCTAGTTACAGAACTTTAAAAAACAACATGGAATTCACAAAGCATCTGCCGAATATGTATCTGCCACAATTTTTGTAAATCAGTTGGAAGAATACACATCAAAGGAAAATCTTATAAATAAGAAAATCTACAATGGAGAGGAAACAACCCTTTTTTGGAAGTGTTTCCCTGAAAGCAGTTTTAGTTGCCATTATGAACATTTCTTATATGGCCATAAAAATTCAAAGGACATATTATAGAAAGATTAATATTATAGAATATTAGAGAACAAGATAAAATACAAGTCTACCGTATCTAAGAGAAGCTCTTAGCGGAAAATATGAAAGTTAAGGAAAAGAAACAAAACACAATAAATGAATTTTTTTAAGTAATTACATATGTAGCAATTAAAAAATTATTAACGTTATATTTTGTAAGTTTGTATATTGATTAAATAAAACAAACATTTATATTAAAAAGCGTAAAAAATTTTACATCAGTTAACCGGAAAAATCGATTATCCAGAATGCGTCCGATCCCGACCATTCCGGATAATCGATGCCCAACTGTAGTTTTTAGTACACTCATATAAAAAAGTTAGTGCAAAATTTAAACCCGTTCTGATTCAATTAAACTAATTTTTCCGTTATTTTGTCTTTAAATTTAACTCAGTTTTAGCGTTCTTAAGCCTAAACCAGATAAACGCACTGTCAACAGTATTTTATTTTAGGACTTCGGTTAACGATTTTTGTCGAAACTTTATAAAAAGTATATTTAATAATCTGGCTAATTATGGGATAATCTTCAATGTAAAAAATAAAAAACGCTAAATCTGACGTGACTAAATTGTTTTCATTAGCACCAAATAATTATAAAAATATTATCTTTTCAATCAAAGATAGGGATTATATAAAAGGTTAAAATCATAATCTGTGAGATTAGATACTGAGTGTAAAAAATATCCATAAAAATCTCCAACCACTTCCTAAATCAGCGTAAAAACCGTCCGTCGCCATTTCAAGAATAAAATCTCCAAATGTGTTTGTAAATCGCCACGTTTGGCAAGAAAGCGCTATATCTGACAACCCTAACAACAAATACTGATCTACGTATGTATTTTGTGTGTATCCTTATTTTGCGATAACCCTAACAACAAATACTGATCTACGTATGAATTTTGTGTGTATCCTTATTTTGCTCTCGCCCACCACTTGTTAACAATTTACCGTTGAAACAGTGCTGTCTTATTGTGCCGTAAATTTATGTACCCTAATTCTATCATTATGTGTCTTACAACTGTTAATTTTTAAAACAATAAATAAAATATTGAAAAGTGAATTGGTACCACGGGTGGGTGGGTGGGTGCGGCAATTTTTAAAGAAATTTTAAACCCTTTTCTCTATTTGTATTTAGTTTAGAAAAAATTTAGCCACCTCGCACAGGGCCTACGTAATGAAAAGAAATTGCAAATTATTCATAATTAAAGGTGAGTTAAAAAATATATAATATAGTATAAAATAAAAAATTTAAAATACAAAATATAAATCATAAATCATAAAATCAATCGAATATTCCAAAACGGCAAATTAGCATCTTCATGCTCTGTTCTGTTTAACAAAAACAATATAAAATACATACACACACACACACAGTACTGGAAAAACCAAACAAATAATTCATTTTTAAAAAACCAAAAATATTTCTATGACTACTCTGCTGAGTAGTAATTTGGGAGTCATGTATGTTTGGCTGCTACTGCTCTTGCTTAATTTGTAAGTAGACGATTGGTGCTGCGGTAGTTTTCAATTTCAAAACAAAGATGTGTGCTACTGCTTAGCTAATAAAATTTTTGTGTAGTGGTAGTAGTAGCTGAGTAGTAATTTGGGAGTCTTGTCTATCTGGCTGCTACTGCTACTTGTTGAATTTAGTAGCAGACACATCGATTGATGCTGTGGTGGTTTTCAATTTCAAAACAAAGCTATGTGCTACTGCTGAGCTACAGAAAAGTTTGCATAGTGGTAGTAGTAGCGATGTGATGACTTTTAGTTTTGTTGTTTTTTTTACTACAATAATCGTCATTTTTAGTTACTACTGCTACTTTAGTCGTAGCTTTTTCAACCCTGGATATTAGTGGTTACGGTCGTAAGCAGTCAGTGCATGCATATGTTCGAGATGTTCGTAGAATCTAGATTATACTAATGAATATTTAATATTATTATTTTTATATTGCAAAAAAATAAAAAAAAAAAAAAATAAAATGAAAACGAAAACTTGTCTTAGTTCTTAACCGCATCATGTCTTTCCATCTCTTTTTCTTTTTTGATTGTATAAAAGGCTTTTATAAATAGTGTGGATCAAAACTATAAAATGATAAAGGTATTAAGTTTGAGGTTGTAAACGTAACGCTATCACGGATAAATGAAATATTTTCTCAAAGGTGACATAAAAAGCAAAGAATAAGGGAGTAAAAAGTCATAGATTTCGGCTGCTAAAATAAATATGTCTCATCATACGTCACATATACCATAAAAACGTACCTTAAAAGTTTCATAAAAATTCTTAACGAGAAGTAATGCTTCACAAACTATTTCTTTCACTGCTTCACAAATATCCGTTAGTGTATTTTTACTGCTTTTTCAGAAGTAATTCTGAACAACTTCAAAAAATCATTTCTTTCACTGCTTCCGAAGTAACCGTTAGTATATTTTTACAGCTTTTTTAGAATTTTGTTCTGAACAACATCGAAAAAATCACTTAAGTATTGCTTCTAAAGCATAATGCTCTAAAAGTGATCCAAAAAATGATTTTGGTATCATTTGGTATTTCTAAACATTTGACCGCGTGTTCGATTCCCGGAGGGTCCAATTTTTTTATTTTTTTTTTGTTATTATACCCAACACCACTATGTGGCCAGGGTATTATTTATAATTAATTTGTTTAAATTCAATATTTTTTTAATTTTTAAAAATGTATAAAATAAAATTGATGAAAAATTGCTTTTTATGAATTTATGAAAATAGTACTGAAAACAATGCTGAATTGCAGTGCTCAAAGTTGTGTTTTTATGGCAGTCAACTTTCATATCAAGGAATAGCTCAAAAGTAAAGAGCTAGACTACCAATCTTGAGGTCGCAAGGTGATACCCGGTGGCGGCAATAAAAAAACTTTTGTAAGGTAAAAAAATTCAATTTCTTTTGGCTAAGATTTTTTTTAAGACTTTTAATTGGTGAAAACGAAATTCCTTCAATCTTTAATCTTCCCACAATTGCATATCTTACAAGAGCTTCAAAAATCCAGCAAAATGTCTCTTTAAGAGGCCGTGAATATGGGGTTAAAAAAAAAATACATACCTACTTTAAACAGTAACAATTACGCGATTGAAAAGTTGGATCTTATTTTTAAGCAATTAAATGTTGTATGTGTCGATAGCTCAGGTGGTAGAACGCTCGGTTAACAAGCAGGGATCCCAGGTGTTGAGTTTTCAATTTGACAACTCCTTATCTTATCTATAGTTTGGAAGGGCATTTCCAATTTGGCTATACCTCTACAATTTTAACTTTTTATTTTAACCCCTAACAAAGGCTTTAAAGTTTATGACACTCGATTCCGGAAGAATGTATAAAGCTTTCAAAATTCTTTGCCACCAACAATAATAATCATCCGTGTTTGCTTTCTTTTGTCTCACATCATATGCTGATATATGCATGTTAACACACAACTTTCATTTTTGTGTTAGTAGTAGTACCTACTACTATTCGTATGTGATATAACACGATGTGTTTCAAGTATGAATCCTGTGAGTATGTAGAAGAAAGGTACAAAGAAACTACTAAACTCTATAATATTTAAAAACCATCATTAAGTAACTTTGTGGGTCTAAACTATTGCGTTTCCCAATGTTGCTGTGTTTGTTGGCACGTGTAGTCATATAGGGTTGTTTAACAGGGACGCTACAAAAGTAGAAAGACAGGGACAGCAAACGACGCCGTATTTCATGCCGCTCTTTTGACATTTCTCTTCAGTAAGGTTTGCCATTTCATGATGGAAAGATATATGAGCAAACAACGAGTCGAAATTATTAAAATTTACTACCGAAATTCGGAGTCAGTGGCCTCAACGTTAAGAGCGCTACGTCCAATTTATGGCCGTAATAATCGTCCTAGCAGATCAACAATTGAGCGTGGGGCTACGTCAAATCTATGGTCTATGCCAACAAGCCAGCGACGATTGATGAACTTCGTACGAATATCGAACGTGAAATTGCAGCAGTATGGGCCGATTTATGCTTGAAAACCGTCGAAAATTGGGTTTAGCGTCTGGACTTCTGCAAGCGTGCCCGTGGTGGTCATGCAAAAGAGATCGATTTCCATACATAATGGCATCGAACGTACTTTCACAGGAATAAAGAATTTCATTGATATCCAAAACCGTTTTTGTTTTATTTAAACTTTTTTACTTTTGTAGCGCTCTTATTGAAAAACCCTATAGAATGTATGCACGTTTATGTGTACGTATTTCATTTGTATGCATAAAAGAAAATTTTGTAGCAAATCGCTTTTAGTTTCAGTTGATTTCACGTTCACCGCAGATTTCAATTAAATGAAAACTCTTTGCGAAAACTTTGTTATATTTGTACTTTATTTACAATATGTATAAACTTTCGTATGAGTAAGTTTTTATTTTCATGTTCATCATCTATGTATTTATTTGCCGGATAATATGGAACAAATATTATATAAACGTATAATGATTATTAAAGTTTTATCATCATAAAAAAGAAAAAAAAAAACAAAACAGATTGAAAAACTGTGAATCTGCGCTACTAGCAACCAGGTAAAAGTTTTTAGTATCATCACCATCATAAAATTTAAGTAAGTAAATCTATTTTATTTTAATTATGTGTTTATTAATATTTAAACCGTATAATTAAACTTACAGCCTTCATTTTCATTTGTTTAAACAGTTTAATTAAACCGTATTAATTTGTAGGCGTTTGTTGTTTGAAATATCTTTTTTGTATAAACCGTAAAATTATTTAATTTATAAAAATTTAATGAAATAAATAAATATTTTAGCGAGTATAAAAAGTAAAATTATATTTACTATTGAGATTAGTATTTACGAATAATTTCAAATTTTGTTTAATCGGCATAAAATTCGTTGCATTAAAATAATTAAATGTGCTGAAATACCAAAACTTATTTTGTAAACTGTGAAATCATCAGGGGACGACTTTAAAAATTTGTAGAACTAAGTATTTATTAAGTTTAATTACAAACTCAATGAGGAGGATTTATTTTTCTTGTTCTTGTCTAGGAGCATTACACAGCAAATCTTTGGTAATGGATGCGATGCATTATCTTGTAATGATAAGTTGTTATGTTTTGCATTATTTTAAAACAAAAAGTAATCATCTGCAGCTCATTGCTTACTTATTGCATGATTTATACACTCAAAATAATAATTGTGTTCAACACAAAAATTTGTTACTTTAACAAAATTTATTCCTATTTTTTGGCTTAAAATTAAATTTGTTAATTTTAAAACATATTTTGCTAAATTTAACAAATCCAAGTAAAAAATTAGTAGAACTACAGTTTTACTATAAATTATACTGAGCGTAAAATTTGTTCAATTTATAGGGTCTCCGGACCTGGTCCATAACATCTAAGGCTATGGAAGGATACTCCGAATGAGCAAATAGTTTGTCCGGTTTGCTGTATCTCGCTTAGTTTGCTAGTTACGGGACATTTTAAGAAATTTTTTATTAAAAATTTTCGATACTTCACCACCACTAAGGTTCATTTTTCAATAGATTTAATCCTTTCAAGGGGGTGTAAAATAATTTGGGGTAGTCGAAATTTTCATCAATTGTGCTCTATATCCCTTAGCTCGAGATATGGATCATTTAAAAAATTCTAAAGGGAAAGAAATAGTACCATCATTAAAACCTTGGATACACTGGGCCAGCATCATCGAATTTTGGCCAAAACTAGAATATTGAGTATATGAGACTAAAAGATATCACAAAGGGGGGTTGGTTGTTGCTGATCACGAATCTGAAATAAAAAATATAAAATTCAAAATGGCGGATCCAAGATGGCGGCCATTAATTTTTAGTTTTTATTATATTGGAATTAAAATAATCAATTGTATAGGCCTAGGATCCGCTGATTAAAAATCTGAAATTAAAATTTTCAAATTCAAAATGGCGGATCCAATATGGCGATAAAAAATTTTTTCATTAAATTTCTTATGTTGCCTGATTTACTCCAAATTTCCACCAGGGGAAGTTTTTGGGTAGCAGATTACGAATCTGGACTTAAATTTTAAAAGTTCAACATGGCAGAACCAATATGACGGCCATAAATTTAAAATTGTTATGTGTTGGAAAATAAATTACACTGTACAAAAAAAGTTCTGATGACAACTATTTCTGGTAGAGTGACCAAAGAAAAATATAAGTGTATCGTCATTTTAATAATTTTCGTCTGGCCGTATGTTTTTGGGGGGTTAAAATTTCCCCTCTTCTGAAAATGTTTATTGTGAATCAGCATAGGAAACCATGTGAATCTTCCATTTTAGGTATTGGATATGTTTAGCGAACTTATGTAAAACTCTACGAGGGTTATTTTTGTGGAACATTTTAACCCTCTAACTCTGCAATTAAAGGGTCTCTTTTGGCCCTTTTTAAAATAGTGTCAAAATAGACCCATAAGTTGAAGAGTATGAGGCTTAAAATGTTCCGCAAAAATATTTGTCATGAAATTCTACTATAAGTCTCTGAAGACATCAAAGTTGAAAATTTAACTTCAATGCCAGAAATAAGTCAAAACTTAAAATGTTTTTAAGGGTTAATTTCGTTCTTATTCAGAATTGGCACTCAAATATCCCACAAACCTGGACTTTAGGGGGCTAGTCTGTGTGAGAAAACCAGAGCCTTCATTTAAGGTAATTTTGGTGCAATTTTTTAGTTTTTACTAAAACTCTGGAATGCTGCAAATCAGCGAGATCTGAAGGTACTTTTTCAGTTAAAGGACAAAATCTCGGAAGTTTATGAACGGTCGCAAACGGTCGCAAAAACCTAGGTAGAAGACATCTTGGAACACATTGGCATTCAAGTTTTTCAAATATCTCTTGGGACATTTTGGAGATTTTTTTTGAAAATTTAGGATTTTCAAAAAAGCCCATATTTTTGAGATAAAATTAATAATTTTGTTACTTTTTTCGTAAATACTTAACAGGTTTCTCTTTTTTTTTTTTTTTGATAACTAGCGTCAGTTTTATAATTTGAGATTGTTTTAGGAACAAATTGTTGTTTAATTATGATTTTTTTATTGTACCATTATAAAATAAAATATGTCACAAAATTAAAAAAACTTTGACTTTGAACTCTCGCCAACTAACAACGAGTAACCACAATAATACAATATTTCACTCACAAAATATTCAGCAATCCTAGATTTTGAATATATAAACATATTTTCCCTTTACCTGAATTATACTTTTGGCCAATCGATCCTGGCCCACAGTGTGGTGGCGTCATCTACTGGGCAACAGAAAATCATAAAAAAGTTCTATTTTAACAATATATTGTGTAAATTTGACAAATGGGTTCCAAAAAATTAGTTATAGATAATTTGGGAAATTAACACTCAAAATTAATTAAAGTATTGAGGATTTTTAGTATTGTGTTAAGAGAAGATAAATAAAATCTTCGTTTAAATCAATGTTTCTACTAAAAATTTGTTAAAAATTAGTCAAATCGATTTGAAACCCCTTTGACAGACTTTTTTACTGACTTATTGTTTTAATTGTAGGTATTATATTTTTAGGTTAAGAAATTTAAATACTGGCCCATAGTGGAGTTTAGTGATATGTCATTGTATTTACCAGTGCTGATGTCATATCACAAGATCTGTTGTAATTACTTTAAAAACAATTAACACATCATTTCCCGTAATGTAGTGACTACGTATTTGATTAATCCACATTTTGTTTTAATCGATTAATCGTGAAAATAATTATTCGGGTTTTTTTTTCTTAACCGGTTAAGTAAATAAAAAAAAAATGTTTTTATTGGTTCTGTTTTTTCTTTGATATTTTAAATGTTAAATGACGCTCCTAGACGAGAACAAGAAATTCTCATTGAGTTTGTGGTTTAACCTAATAAATATTTCTAGAAATTCTAAAACGTCGTCCCCTGACCATTTCCTTAGGCAAGAATGAAATCCGGATAGGGACATGCCTGCAACAGATTATTTTCCACAATTGCCAAATAAGTTTTGGGATTTTAGCACATTTAATTCATTTAATAGAATTATTGTTTATCCCGATAAAAATAAATTTGAAAAAAAATGTATAATTATTTGAGCAAAATTGTTTGATTAATCGAATAATGAATAACACTGTGAGACAAATGGTAGGGGTCAGTGATCGGGAAGGGTTCAAACTACCGGGGAAAGTTATATCGGTAAAAAAGAAGTTATACGTGTCCCGGCGTTTCGCTGGGTCAACCCTAGGAATCGAGATATATCGATTTGACCTTTGGTGGTCTTTTTTTTGACATAACTCGAGAACCACTAGGCCGATTTTGCTCAAACAATTTTAAAAAAATTAAAAATTACAATTCCTTTAATCTGTTCATATAACGTTTTTTTATATACTCAACAGTTTTGCCGGTAAAAATAAATGTATGAAGAAAAAAATATATTTTGCCTAAAATATTGAAAAAAAGTAATAAACAAAAGGTTATTGATTTTTATGGTAGCGGTAACAAACATTTATTTTTACCGGCAAAACTGTTGAGTATATAGAAAAACGTTATATGAAGAGATTAAAGGAATTGTAATTTTTAATTTTTTTGAAATTGTTTGAGCAAAATCGGACTAGTGGTTCTCGAGTTATGTAAAAAAAAAGATATATCTCGATTCCTAGGGGATGACCCAGCGAAACGCCGGGAAACGTATAACTTGTTTTTGACCGATATAACATTTTCCGTTTGTTTCATCCCATCCCGATTTTGACTGTCGCATAGTGTAATTAATTGAATATCCTAGTAGTGACTCATTTTTTACATTAATTCTACCTACCATAAAAATTACTGATAAATTTAATTTAAATTCATTGTACCAATTTAACTGTCATACTCTGCTGCAGATCTCACTCTCGTATTCAAATTGATGTTAATATAAAATCCGACTTGAATGTTGACAAATGAAACTGTAAACAATGCCGCCAGGCAACAGAAAAAAAAACACAAATGAAAAGTTCAGCATCATCATGATGAATACAATAAATAAACCGCAATTTATTTGACTAATCTCATTTCTGGGTGGGAGAAGAAATTCTTTTAATTTTAATATTGTTTAAACAAATAGAAACTGTTGGACAAATAGAGACTTTTTTTTAGAAAAAAAAAAACTATTTAAAACATTCGTGACACTTTTTTTCCATTAAGGATGACTAAAAGGAGTATCAAAGTGTTGCTAAAGACAATCCACCTATGAAATGAATACTTAATACATGAAACACAGGACCCACACGTATACAAGAAAAAAAAAAAAAAATTAAATAAAACTATAAATATTTTAAAGATGTAATATTAAAATTTTTTAAAGTAATTTTTAGTTGCTTGATCATAAATTTAAGAATTTATAGTATCATTGATAGACTTTTTAACCTAAACCTTTTGCGCTAAAATTCCAAAACATATTTAAGAAATTGAAAAATCAATTAGTTTGTTGTATTTCATAAGGATTTGATTCTTACCAAGGAAATCGTTAGGGGATGACGTTTTCGAACAATTTGTTGGACCGATTCAACGACGATATAAAAAAAACGACCCCATTGGGCCAAGAAAAAGCTCTTTTTTTTATCGAGACAATACCCGGTGCAAACGTGTGTAGTCTAAGCGGAAAAATTGCATGAACTGGGGTACGAATTGGTACTTCATCCGCCATATTCGCCGGATTTAGCCACCTGTGATTTATCTCCGACGATGAAATTGTTGCTCAAACAAATGACTATTTTGAAGATCTCGAGAAATCCTATTTTTGGAAAGAATAAAAAAATTGGAGGAACGTTGGAAACTAAAAGGAGACTGTGTTGAAAAATAAAATTTTTTTTGCTAAAAAAAACTGTGTTTCATTCTAAAAGTCACAGACTTATGGTTTTATGATAGAGAACACATGGAAATTTTTTAAACTTTCAAGTATAGTATGATCCAAGAAAAGCTTGTGAATCACTGGTTTAAATACAGTTTATAATTATTTGAATACCTTTATCCTCATTTTCACAATATACTGTTAGCTACTAACTGGGACTTTAACTATCAAAATTGTTGTTGTTTTCCATGTAAAATTTTAATATAACTATTTGGTAAATTTAAACTGGACATTTAGTAATCGTGCCTTAAAAGACTGAAAGTCTTCCGATCGTTTTTCTTGCTTCACATAAAACTAATAAGATACAACAACTAATTTTTCACATTTTAAATTAATATTTTAAACAAAAAAAAAAAAAGTTTTTATTATAAATTCCAACTGCAATAACATTAATTATTTTGTTTTTCTACTGTACTCACACATACACATAAACAAAAATTAAAATATAATAAATATTTAGACTGCATAATGAAACTACAACAAAATACAATATAATAAAAAAGGAAACTAAATACGCACTGTGATGAATTGTCTTTGTTTTTTTTTTATTATATGAATGTATGCATGAAACTTTATATGTGTTGGTGTTGGTTTTTTGATTTTATTTAATGATGCTTTAAGTCAATGTATGTTGATCACGTGTGCGTGTATGTATTTATTTAAATATTATGTTCACATTATATTTTGTATGTATAACGTAAAACACGCACATGCACACAGATACATTAAAATACCAAGGATATTTTACCCATTTGAGTCTACTAATATTTCACTCAGTTCGTGTGACATGATAAACATAAATAAACGCCATGTGAATTATTAATGTGGGTCAAAGTGTAAAATTCCACACCGTCAAAATGTGACACAATTTAACGAGCAACACTACAACAGTCAGTAGTAGACAACAAAAATAGGCAACATTTGTTGCGCGCTGTTTTAACAATATACATAAATACTATGGGATAGAAATTCATATATTATGATAATAAGTTCGAAAAGTATTTTAAACAAAGATAAACACAAGACCACTCAGGATACCTTAAAAAGATATCGTCTTATCTTAAAAACACTTAGGCGAATTTATTTTATATTTTTAATTTTCGGCCAAAGTAATTTTGCAACGTTTTTGTACTTAACATAAATCTACTTCTTATTCGATTGCCTTACTGTGTTTATTATTAAGAAAAGTATAACCCTAGGAATCCCAATCGCAATCGCTTTGCACATCGGACAGAACATTATGCCGTTGTCACACAGTCGATAGCAAAGTGAGCAAAAAGTAGAAAGTGGTCAGAAACTAAAGCTGACAATAAAAATTTAAAAACAAAAATTATTAGAATTAAAAAAAGATGATAAAAAATATGGAAATAAAAAATAAGTAAGTTTAGTCACCTCACTCACCACCAATGTTTTGTCCGATTGTTGTCCGATATTTTATATGATACGTTTCCAATGTTTTGTCAGATGCGTGTCTGATGTTTTGCCCAATCAGTGAGGCGCGCAAAAGTCCATATAAATTAGTAAAACATTAGTTCAAAATTAGTTTAGTGGTAAAAAAAATATAACTAAAGCTTTTGCTGAAAACACAACGTCAGCAAAAAAGTTGCTGAAAACTAGTATTCTTGATATACAAGACGTTTTACTAATTCTTCTACTAACTTATTTTTTTTTGAGTGTACTTTTTAACTAGAACTGTGCATATATAAAATAATTTTTCAAATAGATTAAGAAATGCATTTTTGAGGTTTTATTTTTTGTATTTTCCACTTTAAACCGCCATAGCTTTAAAGACTTCCGCATACAGCCATTCACGCGAACGAATTTGAACAGCTCAAATGTTAGGTTATTTATACACAAAACTCTCTTTTTTACACCAAATATTAAAATTTTTTAGAAATTGCTCAAATGTGAATGCTTATGTGTCATCGATCAACGTGTATAAAAGCTGTTGCATTGATAGATTTTGGGGAAATTAAGGGGGGTAAGAGGTCAGGGTGGGTGGAGAGAGGTCAGGGTGGTCTTCATCCCGAAAGCGGGGAGGATAAACCACAGCACCGCCAGGGATTACAGGCCGATTAGTCTCTCGTCGTTTTTATTGAAAACGCTGGAGAGACTGGTGGACGTTCATGTGAGGAGCATCCTCTCTGCAGACAATTTCAGCAGAGCCCAACACGCATACCTCAAGGGAAGGTCGGTGGAAACGGCTCTGAGTGAGGTTGTCGGCACAATTGAGGATGCTCTTCACGACCGTGAGTATGTGTTGGCGTCCTTCCTGGATGTAGAAGGGGCTTTCAACAACGTGAGTATATCATCGATCACTAGTGCCTTGGAGGGTATTGGCACTGACCCGCAGATAACCCTGTGGACGGGCAATATGCTCAGGAGTAGGGCTATAAACTCGGACATAGGCGGTGATGGGGCGCGGAAGGTGGTCACAAGGGGTACTCCACAAGGGGGGGTCATTTCTCCTCTTCTGTTGAATCTTGTGATCAATGGAATCCTTGACTCATTGGGGAGAACGGGGACGAAGGTTGTGGCATACGCCGATGACGTTGTGCTACTGATCAGGGGGAAATTTCTCCACACGGTCAGTGATCTCATGGAGTCGGCGCTTACGATGCTATCCAGGTGGGCAAGGGAGAACGGTCTGGGAGTCAATCCATCTAAAACCGAACTTGTTTTGTTCACAAGGAAGTACAAACCGGAGAGATTTGATCTCCCTAGATTGAACGGAATCACTCTTCAACTCTCGGGGGAGGCAAAGTATCTGGGTGTCATTCTTGACTCTAAACTTTCCTGGAAGAGGAATACCGAGGAGAGAATGAGAAAAACCTTGTGTGCTTTTTACACCTGTAGAAGGAGATGGTCGAATCGTGACTGTTATGATAGACGGACGTGCAACGGAGATCGAAATTCTAATTGTTTATTTAATGTGCATTTTTTTTTGTGTTACGCATGTTTACATTGCGTTGTAGTTTTGTAAATTTCTTTTTTTTACGTCGAAAACAAGAGATATAGACTCTAAAAAACCAAAAAAGAAACAAAACACTAAAAAATGAGTGAGCATAATGCTCAGAACTCAAGATTAAAAAATGACAATAACAATATCAATGTAAATAAAGTGCAAAATGATAATAATTCCAATATAGGCAATGTTCAAAAAAGACGAAGTGATTTAGAAATAGATCCAATGCCTAAGCACTTAAAAAACAATTATTGGTCAATTCTTGACGATGACAAAAACTGCAATGAAGAAGTTCTAAAGAAATTTGAAAAATATGTTCAGGAGAAAGAGAGACCTTCATCAACAAAAAACATAACTGCAAATAGATCTGCAGTGACAGAAACTAACAAAAATAAAGAAAATACACAAAATCATCAAAACAAAAATAAAAAAAATCCACCTATAAACATATATAATGTGGAATCAAAAAAACTTATTGAGTTTATTAAAGACGGACTAAATATAACAGAATTCAAAATAAGAGAATTTAACAATAACAAATTATCGTTGTATACATCAACAACAAATGATTACTGCAGAATCAAAGCATATTTAGAAAAAACAAAAACGAATTTCTATTCCTTTACACCCAAAGACATGAAGACAAAGACTTACTTGTTAAAGGGCCTAAGTGCCAATAACGACCCAAAAGAAATATTGGACGAATTAAATAAATTAGAAAATGAAAACCTGAAATTTCTAAAAGTTAGCCCATTTACAACAAAAAAATCATCTAACGTTGGACAAGCGTTACCAATTTATTTAGTTCAAATTAGTGGAGAAAGTAAAATAAACGAGCTTAAAGCAATTAGAAGTCTTCTCTATCGGTGCGTACGGTGGGAAGCTCTTAGAAAACCCGAAATATCACAATGTAGGAATTGTCAGCGCTTCTTCCACAGTGCAGCTAATTGCTTTTTACCACGACGTTGCGTAAAATGTAACCAAAATCATGATATTGGAAAATGTGCCATAAAAGAAGTTCCCAATAATGAAAGAGAAAAACTGTTTTGCGTTATATGTAATAAATATGGTCATCCAGCATCCTATAAAGGATGCGAAAAATATAAAGAGCTACAAGAAAAGTTACGGGCTAAAAAACAATCTCTATCTCAAAAACGAAGAAATAATGCATCAGTTTACATAAATGATAACATAAGTTACGCCAATATGGTTAAAAACAACAACCCACAAACAGAAAATATCAACAACTCAATTAACAGTGTACTGGAACAACTGAACAACTCGATGCAAAACTTAGCAAATCAAATAATAAACTTAAACAAGCAATTACAAATCCAAACGTCTAGGATAGACACACTATTTTCGATGCTGGAAGCTTAATATATTACAATGGCTGAAACAATTGAAAAAAAACTTAATATTATCCAGATAAATGTTAATTCATTAGTAAAAATAAGTAGAAGATATGATTTAGGTCTATTTATAAATAAATACCACCCCGATTTAGTATTACTCAACGAAACTAAGCTTAATTCTAGGCATAAACTTCACTTTGAAAACTATTGTTTAATACGTAAAGATAGAAAGAACGCAAAAAGGGGCGGTGGGACGGCGATTCTGATAAAAAATGGTATTAAATATAATAGCTGTACTAACAATACTATTAACAAATTTGAATTTTTGGAAACATGTGTTGTAAAAATACCCTTACTAGCAAATAAGATGTTAATTGTAATATCAGCATATTTCCCTTCTGGAAAAAATTGTAACAATCTTAAAACAGAGTTATTTCAACTTTTTCAATCTTTGAAATTAGAAAATTCAAATCACTATTATATTTTGGCTGGAGATTTGAATTGCAAACATAGAGACTGGGGTAACAGTTCTTCTAATTCACAAGGAAATAAATTAAAGGAATGGCTTTCATGTAACGAATTTATGTTTAGATGTAGATTGTACGCTTCTAACTTTCCATCATATCCACGTTGTGGCTCATACTTAGATTTGTGTATTGCAGACTCACGATTAATTATTCATAAACTGAATAATTCCTTAAATTGTCTTCAAACTCTCGATTACGATAGTGATCACAATGCTCTTCAGATCCAAATCTTAAAAGTGGAAAACGATCATCCACTTACTCTTTTTAAAGAAACACCCGATTTAAGATTCAATTTTAATAAGGCTAATTGGAGGAAATTTAAAAATAATATCTGCTCTGAATTGAAAGATAATGGATCGATCCCAAATGATAGAAATTTAGTTAATTCAGAAATAGATTTTTATCTTCTTAAACTTAATCAATTTATTCACAATTCACTAGAAAAAGCAGTTCCAAAATATAAAGACCACAATCCATTTGAGAAATTTACCAATCCAATTTTAAAAAAACTTCAGTCTGAAAAAAGTAAATTAGTAACCATAATTAAAAAACACAATAGACTCGAAATAAATTTGACTCAAGCGGAAAGAAATTTACTAAAATCGAAACTAAAACTCGTAAAAAAACTTGTAAATGATAACTTTGCTCTGGCAGTTAATAAGCATTTTTACAACAAACTTATGAAAATTGATCAGAAAAACTCTTCTAACATGTTTAGTGAAATTAAAAAGCAGTTTAAAATCACAAAACCCTTGAATGTGGATGTTATTAGAATACCACAGTTAAATGAACAGTGGATTAGAAATGCAGGAATTAATCCTGAGTTGATAGAAAAAGATGAAAATAATGATGAATTTTTGATAAGGGAGGATAATCAAAAATTGAATGTAATTGGAACCTTCTTAGAATCAGTTCACTCTCACAAAGAGATCGATACTGATAATAACTTACATGTTGAAGTTGACACTTGTTTCTCCAGATTTTTGGAAGAAAAAAATCAGTATGAATGCGACAAATCAACCATTACCACATTTACTACATGTAGAAAGGCCAATAATTTCACTGAAACTCTCATAGACAATTATTTTGTAACTAGGGATACAATTATGTATATTTTCAAAAATTTGAGAAAGAAAATGTCATCAGGTGTTGACGGTATTCCCAATATTGCATTAAAAAATACTCCAGAGGAGATTATCTTAGAGTACTGTACCCTTTTTAACAATATGTTAAACAACTCATACTTTCCTCGTGCGTGGAAAATGGCTAAAGTGGTCGTCATACCTAAGAAAGATAAGGACATTAGTAATCCTAAAAATTTGCGAGCAATTAGCTTACTCCCAAACATAAGCAAAGTCTTTGAGGTTTGCATTAATAACAACATAATGAAAATATGTAAAGATAAAAGTTTAATTAATGATAAGCAATTTGGATTTAAGTACAAACATTCTACAATTCATGCAGTAAATATGTTGGTTTCGAATATACAATGGAATTTAAATAAATCCTTGGTTACCGGGGCTTGTTTAGTAGATTTTGAAAAGGCCTTTGATAATATTTGGATTCCTGGATTAATTTCTAAACTGTTGAATTATGGATTCCCATTACATTTAATCTTTCTAATACATAATATGTTAAACAATAAATGTTTTCAAGTTAGTGATGGAACAACAATAAGTTCCAAAAAGTTTATCATTGTAAATGGTTTACAACAGGGCACTGTAAATGCACCAATACTATTTAACATATACATACATGATCTTTTAGACAAAATAGAAAACATTATTGGCTTTGCTGATGATATCATTATTTATCAATCCGATGATAAAATTGAAAAAATTAACAAGAAATTACAAAAGTACTTTAATGTTATAGAAAATTATACAATAGATTGGCAAATGAAAATCAATCTAAATAAATGCGAAACAATTCTTTTCCGACCGCCAGTGGGAAAATGTAACAACAACATAAAACGTAATTGGAAATCCTTTGGTGTTAAATCTCTAAACAATGTACTTATTCCAAACAAACAAATTGTAAAGTACTTAGGCATTCATTTGGATAAATTTTTATATTTTAATGATCACATTAATCTTCAACTTCGAAAAGCCCAAAAAGCATTTTTCTTGCATAAAAAATTATTTTTTTCAAAACACCTTAAATCAAGGGTTAAGACAATTATGTATCAGTCGTTAATAAGACCTATTCTAACATATGGTTGCCAAATTTGGTACAACATATCCCCATCTTATATGGAGAAAATGAGGGTATTTGAAAGAAAATGTTTAAGGAGCTGTACCTCGCTTTATAGATCCGCAAATAGCGATTATAAAAAATACATATCCAACAAAGTATTGTACAATGAGGCAAAAGTAAGCAGAATTGATAATTTTATAATACACTTAATTAGAAATCACATTCTAAAAAGTACAGAAAATTATGAAAATAATTTAATTATGGCACCATACTACGCTAATGATGAGTTCATAAGTAACTCCTTACAAAATGGTTACATTCCACCAGAGGCCTTCCTCTTCCTTGATAAAAATGGATATATCCAAAACGATACAGGCATACCTATAATATACCACATTTATAGACGAGCCAATATTAAAGCTATAACATGCAATCAATTAACAACCGAAAATATTCGGTTCGATACAAGTGTTTATCTAAAAGATAAGCACATGAAACCAAATCTAAACATAGAAAAATATTGGTGGCTTACCAACTAATTTAATTTTTCTTTTTTCTTTTATTTTAACCTTGGACCATACCTTTTATTTCCTTGTAATACAAAAGTGAGGTTTTTTTTTCATTTTTTTTCTTACATTCAAATCTGTATAAATAAATACATTCTCGGTATATTTAGTTATATATAGGTACTACTAAAAATTATGTTATATATTATGTCGTATACTTGAGAGCCCGCATAAAGGGACTGTGTATTAAAAATTATAATTATACTGTTTGTTTATTTATAGTTAATAATATAAATTTTTGAGTAAATAAACGCAAATAAAAAAAAAAAAACACCTGTAGAAGGACCTTTGGGAAGAGATGGGGTCTACAGCCGTATATCATTCACTGGATGTATGCGGCGATTATCAGACCAATCTTGACCTACGGGGCACTGGTGTGGTGGAGGGCGGTGGACACGGGTTCATATCTCTCCACTCTCGCAAAGGTGCAACGACTGGCTTGTCTGGGTATTACGGGGGCGGCTCGTTCTACACCCCAGGCAAGTTTGGAGGTGATGCTTGGCATCCCACCACTGGATATTTATATCAGGGGCACGGCGGCAAAGGCAGCTCTCAGACTTAGGGAGATGCAGGAGCTGAGGCAACGCACTTGGGGGCACAGTACTATTCTGCATGAGATTGGTGGTGCACTACTGGATCGTGAAACGGACTCTATTGTACCGGTCACGAATTTCCAGAGGACTTTTGAGGTGATTGTACCGACCAGGGAAGATTGGGCAGCCGACTCCGTTATTCGGAGTGGTGATATCTCAGTGTTCACGGACGGTTCGAAGACGGACATGGGGACAGGGTCGGGAGTTTACTCCGGCGAACTGGACCTTCGAATCTCCATACGACTCTCGGGTGATTGCAGCGTGTTCCAGGCGGAAGTGTATGCAATTGACGTGGCCGCACGGATGATAATGGAACGGGATTTGGATCCATCGTCCATTAGCATCTTTGCGGACAGTCTTGTTGCTTTGAAAGCCCTGGAATCCGATACTGTCAGATCGGGGTGTGTGCGGCACTGTATTGAATCCCTCGACCGTATTCGTCGGCACTCGGTAAGGCTGGCGTGGGTCCCTGGACACGCTGGGATTGCGGGGAACGAGCGGGCTGACGAGTGTGCGAGGAATGGCTCCGAGTCGGTTGAGGACCCTATACAGACGGAGGTCCTGGTTCCTCTGGTGGAGCTATTCGGTGTGATAGGGGATATATCGGATAGGGAGACGAGGGCAAGGTGGACAACCTTGACCAATTGTAGGATATCTCGGACCCTATGGCCACTGCCAGATCCGGGGAGGACAAAGATTCTTCTTGGATTTGGCAAGCGGACGGTTGGGATGCTTGTAGGGGTTCTAACGGGACACTGCGCGATAGGCCGAATGGCTGCGCGTTGGGGTTACGCCCAGGCGGACTACTGCAGGGGCTGTGGGGACGAGGAGGAGGAGGAGACAGTGCATCATCTGCTTTGTGAATGTCCGGGACTGAAGGAACGGCGACTCAGATATCTGGGGTTCAGGTTCTTCGACGACCTGGACAGTCTACGCGATGTTTCTCTGTCTGGTCTTGCGGACTTTTTAAGGGGATCGGGATGGTTCTAGATTTTTCGGGTCGTGGTATTTCTTTCCATGTGGGGAAAACTAAGGGAATCACAATGGGCCCTATGGCCTCCGAGTGAACTCGCCGTTCTGGCGGGCTCCCATTCAACCTAACCTAACCTAAGGGGGGTAAATACTGTAACAATAGCATTATATAGGTCATATTTAAACGGTTGTCAAAAATTCAAATAATAGTATTTTGACCATATTATTATTTTATTTAAAATACACATTATTGTAGTATTTTTGAGAAATATTAGTTTTAAATTTCGCCAACCAAATTCGCTAGAGTTGCCACTTCATTATTGGCCTTTTTTAAAAAAGGCAAAATCGGCTGACACTGTGCAGATTTCATTAATTATTAGAAAATAAAAATGTTAAGTGATTCTTAATACCAGATAAATTCTTCAGTCCTTATCGTGACCCGATTTTTATTCAAAAAATTTTTTTTTAACAAAATTGCCACACAAACTTAAAAATTCCGAAAAAGGCACGAAAAAACAATTTTATTTGGGAATATAAAATTTATTTGACTGAATTTCAAAAAAAGGGCCATGATAAGGACTACAGTTTTTTGTTGACTACGAAAGAAAAAAACCGGATCGAAATCGGTTAACCCACCTTGGCTGTACAGTGGCAGCCGATTTTGAACTCATGGTTGCGCGAAAAACGCGTTTGAAGTCTAAAGTTAATTTTGAGCTAAGAAAACAGAAACATTTCAAAAAACCGTGTATGAAGAAAAGTTACATCGCCCAGTTTTCTACACGTGCACCAAATTTGGGACGAATCGGTTAAAGGGTAGTTAATATACTAACCATAATATTCTTAAAAATGATTTGTATTTGTTTCTTATTTTTTATACACATTGATTACTTTTGTAGCTAATATAAAGCCATCAATATCTGCCTCATATGACGTGCCTTCGCCCACAATCTGGGAATTGTCATTGGCTTTTCTTTAAAGACTGCGTGGAATTCTTGCATCTTTGATTGTATTTTTTTCTTTCAGTTCTGCTGTATTGTGCGAAATAAGATCTCTAATAAAAAAAATTAAATAAAAACGCTCCCAAAAAATTTTGTATACAAATTTAACCCATAGAATATTACTTTGAGACTAAAACATATTTTACAAAAAACATGGGGAAATTGTACTTCTTCGAATTTTTTATTGATATTTATGGAGCATATACTGAAGAGTATGCTCTATCCAAATAAAATATAAGAAAAATGCGAAAACAAAATTTTTCTTATAGTTGATACCCTCCTTAAAAGTTATAAACTTTTTATTAAATTAAATATGCTAAAATCTCAAAACTTTCTTAAAAAATTGTAATAAATAACACAGTACAACAGCCAATCTGGGGGGTGAGAAATTCCAAGTCAGGGTGATGGTACTAGGTCAGTATAGTAAAACCCTCAAAGGGTTTGGCGTTCGTATGTGTAAATTTGTGGAGAAAAAAAAATATTTTTTTGCCTAAAAACTAAAATTTTTTATGAATTTAAAAAAAAAAATTTTAATTTTTAGGCAAAAAAATATTTTTTTTTCTCCACAAATTTATTTTTACCGGCAAAACTGTTGATTATAAAGAAAAATGTTATATGAACGGATTAAAGAAATTGTAATTCTAAATTTTTCTAAATTTGTTTCATCAAAATCGGACAAGTGGTTCTCGAGTTACAACTAAGCGAAAAAACATCAAGATAAGGAAAAAATTTAAAAGTTCATAAAAAAAAATGACACATACGAACGCCAAACCCTTTGAGGGTTTTACTATACTGACCTAGTACCATCACCCTGACTTGGAATTTCTCACCCCCCAGACAATAATCCCAAAAATCCGGATTTCATTCTGGCCTAAAAAAATAATTAAGGAACGACCTTTTAGAATTTGTAGAAATATTTATTGGCTTCAACTCAATGAGAATTTTATGTTTTCAAGTAGGAGCATTAATAAATATCTTAAATCCCAAAGAAAAAACAAAAACAACATAAAATTATCACAGTTTGCTTTGTCATCTTTCAAATTACTACTCCGTTGTTGTGAATAGTAGTGGTATCTATTTATATATAATAAATTTTTAATTATTTTTTACGATTTATTAAACGAAATCATTAATACGAGGGTACTATTTATATTACGGGAATAGCAAATAATAACTAGGGCAAGGAATTCAATGGAAATGCACGTTTTTTCTCGATAGTCCGAAAACTAATATGGAATAAATATTTATCCGAATTATCAAATTTAGACCAAAATGGCATCGATTTGTAGTTGCATATTTTTGCATATTTTGTCATAAATGCATGTTTTTGCATATCTTGACTTTAAATGCATATTTGGTGCCTTTTTAATGCGTATTTTGTGCTTTTTAATGCATATTCGTGCATATTTTTCATGATTTTATTTATGATTCTATCAAAATAAACATTCTTAAAACCTTATTGTCCTATGGAAAATCTTCGAGTTCGGTGTCTGTTTGCAAAATTACTAACTTAAATATATTTTTAAATTTTAAGGTGCATTAGTTTTGCAAAAATAATAGTTTTTAGTGCAAATTTCTTATATTTTTAATGCATATTTTTCTTTTTTAACCGCATATTTTAGGCGCATATTTTAAATTTTTAAGTGCATGAAATTCCTTGCCCTAATAATAACAAATATTTTTAAATGAAAATAGCTTTATTGTTTTTCAAAATTTTCCCCTTGATGGTCAATACACTTTCGCATTCGTTCAAACCATTTGTCATAGCAAATTTTCGAGGCACTTTTTGTGCGATTGATAAATTATGGGGTATCCAACGAGAGCAAATTTTTTTTACAACTAAGTGTTCATGCAAAATCGAATATATTGGAACTAATGTGCAAGAATGCCTCTATCACACGATATGTCACATGACGATTTTGCATTATCAGTTCACGCACTGCATCGATGTTTTGTGGTACAACCGAACTACGACCACGATTGAATTCACTATACCAGCGATATACTATGGTTTTCTGTGCTGCCTTATTGCCATACAAAGAACTGAGTTCATCGACACATTCTTGTTGAGATAATCCACGTCGGAAGTTTGTGGAAAATAATCCAACAAAAACCTTCTCTTAAAATTTCCATTTTTTGGCCAAATTGATTTTCTTAACTAACGGTAAACAAAACAAACAGCACATCATCACCTTGTGAGTACGTTTATGCTAAAAAATGTCAAGTTTTATTATGGTGTTGCCAGATTTTAGCTATTGACATTAGTGTGCTTGTTCCCGAAATATAAATTGTACGCCTCGTAATTATTGTAATTAATGATTATTTATTATAATTATTAATTATAATTAATGCTCAATATAATAAAGCTTGTTTAGTGGGCACTACACCGTACCGCAAAAAAAAGTTCGCCGTACACCCTCCAATATGAAGAATTTTTGCAAGGCAATTTCAAAAAAAAAATTTTTTTTGCCGAACGTAGGGGTCGCCTTTTTTAATTTTTCGCTATAGCTTCCGCATTTAAAGTTAGTTATTAAAGTGTGATATATCAATTTTTTGCCGCGAGAGACCAGTTTGCTATAAGGGTAAAATCGAATGAAAAAAAAAAAAAAAATTAAAAATTACGTTCGGCAACCAAAAAATAAAAAAAATTTCTACTGAGTTTATTGAAAAACTTCCTTAGCAAAAGTTTAATGAGTTTTTGCGAGCTTTAATTTTCTGACATTAGGGTGGTACATTAGGGTAGTAGCAACTGAGATCTGGTGGGTAACTACTAGGGATGCCAATCGGGATTGATATTTGAAAATCCCGGGATTCGGGATTTTGTATGAAATCCCGGGATCCCGATTTCGGGATTCCGGGATTTTCGGGACTACGGGATTTTTCGGGATCCCGGGATTTTACGGGATTTGGGATTTAAATTTTCCTTTATTTGTAAAAATTTTTATGTTATGTAACTAATTTTTTTATAGAATAAAGCGTTTTATAATTATTTAATAGTTGTTAATTAATAATGTGGTATATTTTATGAATATTGAAACATCTCAGTCAGAAATTGACAGTGGTACAAAAAATCAAGTACCTGCATACCACTTGGTAACCGCGACGTTAAAAATAAATGACTGGCAGAAGACTCATTTGGGACGCTTTGCCAGCGTTTGCAAAAATCGTTTTGCCAGTATTTGTTTTACAAAACATCACGGCAGCGCCAAAACAAGATACATATGAACTTTTTTTAAATTTTATTTTGGAAAATATAATTCCAAACCACCTATTTATTGGTTTCGGCAGCGTTTTGCCAAAGTTAAAAATTTTGTTTCTCCAGTACTTTTCCGGCGCTTTTTGAACTGCCGGTCCTTTTGTCTATTGACGTTATCATATTGGAAATGGGAAAGCAATTTTTGTCAGTACTTGTTCCACCTGTTAAAATACCTTGCCATCGCTTTCCCGTTTGTATTTTTCTGGCTGGGATAATATATGAAGGCCTGTCATTAAGTACACTTGCGCCCAGTATTTTGTAAGCAGATTTTAAAACAGATTCGTTGCGATAACCTTGCCCACTCAATTGTGTAATTACAGCAACAAAGTTATTTGGTTATCGTTATCAAATGTTTTCATGGAAGAATTCAAACTTACAGTCCCAGCCAAAATTAGGTTTCAGAAATCGAATTTCGCTTGGAAGAATAAATCGGTAAAATAACAAACTTGATTTTTCGCATGTATTCCTCAAAAACTTAATAATGTTTAGCAAAATTTCAAATTTTTGTGCAAAGTCTGCATAGTTTACTCGAATAATCTACTTAATTTATAATTTTACCAATATCTTGGCATCAATTTCTTGTCAATATGAGAAAATTCAAGAAAAAACGTAGGTAATCTAAAATTGCTTACTTTGTTTATTTGCGTTTATTTTAATATTAAAAAAATAAGAAAATCCCGGGATTTTTGAGAAATAATCCCGGGATTCGGGATTTTGCCAATCCCCGGGATTTTCGGGATTCGGGATTTCCCGTTTGGCATCCCTAGTAACTACTAGAACGGGATACTTGAGGTCAATTGGCCTTAAGCCTCCTCGAGAGAAAAACATCGATGTATCATACTTTAAGATCCGACTGTAAATGCCAAAGATATAACGAAAAATGTAAAATGGCGAACCCTACGTTCGGGAAAAAAATTTTTGTTTTTTGAAATTGCCTTGCAAAAATACTTCATATTGGAGGGGTACTGCGCACCTTTTTTTGCCTGTAAGGTGGTACACTGAATTAATAAAATATAATAAAGGGATGGAGATACGGAAACGCAGAGGGAAAATCGATTCTCAACCGAATTCCTCTCTACATTTTCGTTTTTTATGTATTCATTGCATATGAAAGAGATACAGATTAATGTACGGGGTCTTATATTCTTCTCTAACCCTTTAACTCATTGCGGTGTGGTTCTCCCCGATTTGGATAAAATTTGAATATGTGAAAGAGGTGATAGAAAATATAAAAATATTGACAAAATCTGATCTCAATTATTAATTTTTTTTAATTTTATGAATTTCAGAAGAGTTGCTGAATTGATTTTTGTTCCATTTTCTAAATAAAATTATTAAAAATACAACAAGTGTATTTTTTTCGATTAATCGATTAATTTTAAAATTTTGTTCGATTAACCGGTTAAGAAAAAACCCGAATAATTCTTTGCACGATTAATCGATTAAAATAAAAAGGCGATTAATTGAATACCCTATAGACAATACAATTGTTTCGTGGGCATCATCCCAAGTTGTTCGCAATAAAAACATGGTGATTGTACACACTAATCGCGATATTACATACGGTACAAAAATTCAACGGGACTAGAATTTTGTACTTTTGATTTGGTGAAAGCAGTCATAAATCAACATTTTTTGAAAAGCAACACTTACATAAAAGTACCCCTTGGGGTTGAATTTTTGTACCTTACGTAATGTTTCAGTTTTTATATTTCAATCATCATTTTCTTATTGCGGACATCTGATGAGTTGGGCTGATTCCCACGAAATAATTGTATTGTTTATCATGAAAATGGTCAATTTTTTTGAAACAAAAAATAAAATCTAATATGACAATATTATATTAGAATTTGGACTTGAGGTAGGACAATATTCTAACTAAATATGTGAAAATATAGAAAGTCCGAAAAAACTATTTTGGTATTTTTTAATGCAAAAATTAAAAAAATTGTTTAAAGAGTTTTATTAAACAGAATATAAAATATTTTGTAATATCTATTCTTGATTTATTTGGCGTATGTTGAAAACATTTATTTACATTTCGCCGCGAAAGAAAAGTGTCAAAAACGAGCCACCCTAGTGCATAAGGGCATTGTTTAAAAAAAAAAAACTTTATACTGTATTTCCCGGAAACTAAATCAAATAAGCCAAAACAAATTTAAATTTATGATTACAATTGGCCAACAGAAAAATTTAAATCTTTCCCATAGTGTAATCGAACAAACAAAAGAAATGAAACTAATAACAGCATGTTACAACACGTATATATAAAAATTCTGATGAATATTTCGACATAAAAAAAAAAAGAAATAATAATGAAAATTTTTTTAATGATTGTTTAACATTACGTATGATGATGAATCAACCGTGTTTATTACAGAAATTTTTATAATCAAATATTCATCATACGCCCGGAAGACCTTAAAACATTACAAACATTAAAATATAAGGTGGCATTTATTTATACTTGGAAATACTTTTCATTATTTGATAATTCTCCCCCCTTGCGATATGTTACATAACTAGCTAATGAATATGTCACTTAATTCTCCTAAAAGGCATAGTTTTGTGACACATCCTATGTTAGGATTATGACAATTTCTAAAACAAGTCACCAAATTTAGAAACATACCACAAGGGATCAATGACAACGCAACATAAAACTGATGTATCTCTTTAATATGGGAGATGTTAAAATTTTATTTTTGACCACTGATTAACGCTAGATTTACGGAGCTAGTCAATTTGATCGTATTCGATTTTTAAAGTCAAACATTTTGCTAATAGATTTAAATTTGGTTTGGTTAACTCTAAAATGTCAGGGGAAATATGTTGCTGGAGGCCTCCAATTCTTGTTCAAGCCCCGTCCACTTGTTATCCAATTTCTTGCTTAAACTGTGAAGTTATTTGGCCAAATACACCACAGATAGGCCAAAATTATTACCATTACATTTTCATTACCATTATTTTATGTAACAGATTCCAATAACGTAAGAATATCAATTAATATTTTCTGAATTTCAATTTATATTTTCTGAAATTAAAATAAAAAATCTGAATTTTAATTAATGCCTTCTCAATTTCAAATAGAAATTCGGAATTCCAATAAATGGAATTCAGAATTGACTAAAATCCCCTAGTACTTTCAGACCCTGCGTACTTTATAAATGTACACGAAATCTATATCTACATTGTTTTTCTAAAGGGTATTTTTTTTTTTTATCAAATTTGTGTTCAATTATTTTTTAAAATGCTGAATTTTTTGAACTTTTCATTTGCATCGCATCTTGAAATTTTGTCAATTTTTTGTTTTATCAATAAGTACCACCCTATGAACTAATAGTTAAGCAGAGATGAAGAGAAATATAACAGAAAAAAGCACAGAATATTTTTAATAAGGAAAAATCAACACAACACAAGACAATGATTTTTCAACTTGTTAAGCCCAGAGACTAAGATGAAGACTATACCCTTCTTGTAAAACAAATTCCCAGCTAAACAAATAGTCCAGCCATATTTCGTTTGTTTGCTAGGTTTGTTGGGTCGTTGGAGGAATCTGAAGGTAAGAAAATAAAAAAAAAATATATTCAATTTTCTTGTTAAATGGAATTTTAAGATGACGGCTTGCTTCCTTTTTGTTGCCTCTGACACTTTCGTAAGGTTTCATTTCTTAAAACTTCTAACCTATTTCTACATCTTTTTGTTTTTTTCTTTTCTTGCCATTAATATTTTTAGATTAACTTTTGCTGTCTTTGGTTGTTATATTTTCTTTAAAGGCACAAGATAAACGAAACCAACCAACTGGCTTTTATATCCTAAGCAGAACCGTTGAAAAAAAAGTTTCCTCTCGCATTTGGTAAAGGAAACTGGCAAAAGTTATGGCAAATAATTAAATTACAATTTGTTTAAATAAATGAAATATAAGAAAGACTGCATAGCAGTAAGCATTCATTGAAGGTAAAGCAACAATAACCACTTCCTGAAAATTCACTTAATAAATTAAATGAAAAATTTCAAAAATGTATTAAGAAAATTAAAATCTATGATAAAATAACTGACAGGCACTGATTTGGATTACACAAAAGCAAATCAAAACAAGGTATTGGTCAAGCGGTTTTGCACACATCAATAAAACTGACCACAATTTTAAGTTAACCGCAAGATATTTGAAATCATTCCACACCTACACAAATAAACTATCAAAGGATTGAAATTCTAGTCAAAACAAAAACAAAATTTAATTGACTGTAAAAGAACTGTTATAGACAAGAAAATGCAGGGCCATAAAAGGAATTTGTTTGTGATTTACCACAACGTTTTTACAAAAATGTCAAATTATTTAGAACAATTTTCTTGTAAGACAATCAGCGGTGCCAGTCCGTCAGTTTTTTAAGATGGCGATCATGCTCCCAACAAGAAAGTAGGCTTACTGAGTACTAAACTTTCTATTGCAATATATTTTTTTTTCCATAGTGCTGAATCCATATTTGCCCGGAAAATAATTTCAATGGTCGATACTCCCTTTTTATAACTTTTTTTAAATAAGTTTTTAGCCTTCATTTAGCCACTAAAATTTAACTCAAATTTTACTAAAATTCTGTATATTTAACAGTTTTATTCCGTTCCGTTCCTATCTTACTAATATTAAGAAAAATAATCTGCTAATTTCAATTAGCAAAACGTCTTGTATATCAAGTATACTAGTTTTCAGCAAAAAAAAAGTTTAGTTATATTATTTAGCACTAAACTAATTTTAAACAAATGTTTTACTAATTTATTTTGCTACCAAAATTGTGCTCATAAATACATTTATAGTGCGGACAACATCCAGACAGTCAAGATGTAGATATCGCATATTAGACATTAGATGTAGTGCGGACAAAGAAAATGATATTTAAACACAAATCTTCTAAGACATATATAATAATTACAACCGTGAAAAATTTTTGTATCTATGTATGTTTCATATACAAAACAAAAGGACGCCAAAAGATTGCATATACGTAAAAATATAACACAATAAGATATAATATGATTTAAATTATTGACAAAATGAAATACTTCAATTTAGCGAAGATAAAGATAAAAAGTGAATGTATGTATAAACAAAATGTTTATTAATATTGTTACGTTTTTACCTTTTAAAAACGTTGGTTTATTTCACTTAAATAAACGGGTTCTTGTCTATTGCAATCAAAATAACCAATCGCACCGCTGACACCAATTGTTACGTTTTACCTTGAAAAACGTACGTTTATCTTCTTTACATAAAACAGGTTGGTGCTCTTTGTCAATAAAAGTAACACCCTTTCCTTAGTTTGATTTAGCTTTAACACTTATTTATTTAATTTATTTACTTTATACACACTCACAATAATAAGTCTGTTGACTGCACAGAAAAATTTGTTACTTTAACAAAATTTATTCCTATTCTTAAAATAAAATTTGTTGATTTTGAAAATTTTTTTTGTTGATTTTAACAAATCTAAATTCGAGTAAAAAAATTGTAAAACTACAGTTTCATTTGTAATTATACTGAGTCATAAAATTTGTTCAAATTTAGGCTCTCGGGACCCTCCCCGGTCCTAGCCCATATCATTTAAGGTCACTCCATAGGAATAAAAATTTTGTTCATTTTGCTCTATCTCGCTTAGTTTTATAAGTGGAAAATTTTTATTAAAAATTTCTGAAGGTCCAAGGTCCCACCATGGTCCATTTTTGGATAGAGATAACCCCTTTCGCTGGGGTATTATGCGGTTAGGGGTATTCGAAATTTTCATCAATTTTACCTATCTCTCTTAGTTTTCGTGATATGAGCCATTATAAAAAATCGGGAGGGGGAAAGAAATAGCGCCATTTTTAAAACTTCGGATACACTGGTGGCGCCATCTACCGGGTAATAACAGAAACATGAGAATATTGTATGAATGGGGGAATATTTAGTTGATCTCTTATTTAAATGAATGTTCTTTTAGTTTGACTCTGGATCATAAATTAATATCACTTTCTGTTTTAAATTATTTTCAAATCAAAGAAAGATGATACATTTTTTACAAGTAAATTACAAAGAATAAAAATATATTTGAAAGAATTCGATAAGACCAGCAATACAGAATACGTATTTTCGGCTTTCGCTACAAAGCCATCATCAGTATATTTCGTCTTGAGTGGTTAATATTTTAATGATTGTCTACTTATGTGACCGCTGAAAGAAAATCGAATTTCTTATCAACAACTCAACTTAGACTAACACCTGTAAAATAGTCGTGAAAACAATATTCAATTGGAGTGCACCTTTTACACTTGTTTAATGAGTCCTTTTATTGAAGAGAATAAGGAACATTATCTCGCAGTAACAATGTGGTGTTTTGATGCCAGTCAACTTTCATATCAAAGAATAGCTCAGCGGTAGAGCGATAGACTAGCAATCGTGAGGTCGCAAGTTAGATACCCGCTGGCGGCAATAAAAAAACTTTTGTAAAATGAAAAAAATATAATTTATTTTGCGAAGAATTTTTTTTAAAATTTTTAAATTTCAAAAAGTACTGAAAAAATGTTGAAGTGGGAGTACTCCTCTCCTATGACAACTCAATGTTAAAATCATTAGTTTTTATGTTCAAAAAGACGTACATCTAGATCATCAAATGTAGTACTTTTTCTACTGCTTCGGCATCCCTTTTTTTGCTGGGCCATATTGTAACGTTAGCCTACCTTGATCGCAACTCCAAATTTGAATCAAATTATCTCCATAAATGTTCTTGCTGGTCTTATAATTACAATAATTTACTAATTATTTATTTTAATTTACTAATTTATTCATTAATATGTTAAAGAAAAAAAAAACATGATCTAATTTTAATAATAGTACACTTCTGGTATTAAGTTAAATCACCTGGTAATTAGTATTATATATTAATGTAATTTATGTACTATACTTAATTAATTACGCACGATTAATTGAATATTTTATTTATATATACAAAAAAATAAAATATTGTTAATTAGAATTCACCATGTGTTGTTTTGTAAATTACATAGTAAATTTATATAAATTGATTTGTATGTGAACTAAATAAAAATAAAAAAAAAATAAATTACAAATACAGCGACAGGCGACAAAACCTTCAAATAGTTTAAAATGCAAACAAAAATATAGAAATTACAAAAATTAAATAAATTAAACATTACTTCAGTAATTGAAAAAAAAAATGAAATAAAATTTGTGAGGTACTGTAAAGCCATTCAGAGTGTTTGTAGCCTGTTGTCTCAATTGTAGCTTTAATTATACTTATGATTGTATGTGTAACTACACGTGTTTGTGTGATAATGTTATTTAATTAAATTCAGTTGATAGATACTTTTGAGACTGTCACGTACTTGACTAGTTTTAATAAATTCATAGTTGCAAATATTCATTGAACAGTTTGTGCAACAATCTGTGAGCATGCACATTCAATATCAAACACTTACACATACCCATATGAATACAGAATAAAATAATTAGATACTTAAAAGTAAAATAAGTGCCATATACACATATATTATATAAAACACGAGCACACACATACACACACACGCACTCACACAAATGGAAACACTCTTTTATACATTAACAACATTGTGAATAATTTAATATTTTGTTTGGGGCGAAAAACATTCATATACAAGTGTAACTTAGGGTGCCACATTCTCAGGTGTGTTAAAGCGTTCGAGTTGCTAAAAGAATGTTACTTATATTCTAAAGTTTTATTTACAAATAAATACCAGCCTAGTTTACCACACACTCAGAAATATTAAGTCAACATAACATTTTCCAAAGATTTGATTTTAAGAAAATCTGTTTTAATTAGAAAAGAAAGTAAAGAAATTTCTTACAAATTATTCATGTAATCATACAACCACACACAGATAAGGCTTTCCATACCAACTATACTGCTACAGCAAAAAACGATATGAATTCAAAATGGAACAACTTTTTAAAAATTCTAAAACGTAATTGACGTATTGACTGGTTGATTAATTTTTTTCTAATCATATTATTTATTATAATATAATGTAATTTGGGAGTTGGTTTACATTAAATTTAATAAACTTCTATATTTGCTATTTAAAAAAATAGAAAAAATACAGAAAAACTTTGGAACTAGTTTTAAATATTTATTATAAAAGATAATTTAATTAATCTAAAAGACGCGACAAAAAATTTTTCCAGTTTTTCTATTTATAAAAAAGTTTATTTGTTTTTCTGATATTAAAAAAATTTTAGCATAAAAATTAAAATGTTCTCTATTTTTATTCGTATTATATCCCAGCAATAAAAATTGTAAGTTCTTTTAGAAGTAGTTCTGAACAACTTCAAAAAACAATCACTTCTTTCATTGCTTCCAACGTATCCATTAGTATATTTTTACAGATTTTTTAAAGGTAATTCTCAACAACATCCAAAAAATCATTTAAGAATGTCTTCTAGAGAATAATTGCTCTTAAAGTGATCCTAAAAAGTGATTTTGATAGAGTTTATATCCAAACAGATGATCGCGGGTTCAATTCCAGGCGGGACTAATATTTTTTTTTAAATTTTTTTAATTTTTTTTTTTAATATTTATAATTAGTTTGTTTAAATTCAATATATTTTTCAGTTTTTAGAAAAATATGTAGAACAAAAAATTATCAAAAATTGTTTTTGATGCCCCTGTAAAAATAGTACTGAAAACAATATTGAATTGCACCTTTTGCACTTACTTACCAAGTACTATTATTGAAGAGAATAAGACACAATATCTCGCAATAACAAAGTGGTTTTTTTATGCCAGTCAACTTTCATATCAAGGAATAGCTCAGCAGTAGAGAGCTAGACTACCAATCTCGAGGTCGCAAGATCGGTACCCGGTGATGGCAATAAAAAAGATTTTGTAAGATATAAAAAAATAATTTTTTTGCGCAGAAGTGAAAATTCTATGACAACTCAATGTTAAAATCATTAGTGTTTCTGTCAAAAAAGAAATACATCTAAATTATTAATTGTAGTGATTTTTTTACTGCTTTGGCATCTCTTGTTTTGCTCTCAGATACTCTGGATACGATGACATGGATACGATCAGACTCTAAAAACATAATTCCTTAGTTCAATTTATAAATCTGATTCAATTTTGTATAAATCGATAAACAAAACTCATTTTAATTTATTGAATTATTGCTTACTTTATTCAATCAATATCTTATTCAGAGAATCAATTTGATTTTTGTTAATTCTTTTCATAGAATCCAACGCATTGATTAACTTCATTTCAACTAAAAATTATTCATGTGATTAAGACCTTTAAAAAAAACAATTCAATTATCAATGCAAATAACAATTCAGTTTCTAAAAAAGAATAAGAAAACAATTATTTTGATTCGTGAAGTATATGTTAATTTTTTTGACATATCGAATTATCTTTATATTTGTTTGAGTCATCATCTTCGAAAATAATTCTTTTGAATCAATTCTTTAAAGCTGTGTTTTGATTTATAATTTGCGAATGATCTCTTAAAACAAATTATTCAATCGAATCAAAATTGAATCAACATAAATTAGACCAAATCATTATCTCACTTTATCCAATATCAAGGAATTGATTTAAAATTATTGTAAAATATTCATTAAATTATAAAATGAACGAGTAAAAAGGTTAAAGTCGGGCATGCCGACTATACAATACCCTACACCAGTCTGGTTAAAAGCCAACTAATGTTTAAATCCGAAATTCGAATGGGTTAAAATGGGGCTTGTGTCAAAATTTTCTATAATGTGAGTCAGCGCACCAAATTTCATTAAAATATCTTAATATTTGTGACCTGCAGTTTGTAACCAAGCCAATTTTGGGGGGACCTTATATGGGCACTAGGTCTAAACATGGAACGATGTTCACCAAAATCAATAGGCTTAGTCCTTGGGCCAACATAGGTCTGTGTACCAAATTTCATCGAAATATCTTAATATTTGCGACCTGCAGCGTATAAACAGTATAATTTTGGTAGGACCCTTATATGGGCACTAGGTCTAAACATGGAGCGATGTTCACCAAAATCAATAGGCTGCGTTTTTGGGCCAATATAGGTCTGTGTACCAAATTTCATCAAAATATCTTAATATTTGCGACCTGCAGCGTATAAACAGTATAATTTTGGTAGGACCTTTATATGGGCACTAGGTCTAAGCATGGACCGATTTTAACCAAAATCAATAGGCGTCGTTCTTGGGCCGACATAAGTCGGTGTACGAAGTTTCATCAAAATATCTTAATATTTGCGACCTGTAGAGTGCGCACAAGAATGCATGGACAGACAGACAGACGGACGGACGGACAGACGGACATCGTTAAATCGAAATAAAAAAAAAAATCTGAACCGATCGGTATACTATAAGGTGGGTCTAGGACCAATATTTTTTGGTGTTACATCATCACAAACTTATAATACCCTGACCACATAGTGGTGTAGGGTATAATAAATTTTAATGAGAATTGATTCAAAAAAGAATTTATTTTTTCAAGCTAAGTTAATATGGAAAGCCTCATAGGTATATGGTACATTTTATGTCGGTGGGAGGCCCCAACTCACAAAACTATGTTTGACTTAGAGAGTTTTGTTAGCCCTTAAATTTAGTTTAAGATCTTAACTTTTAAAACCAGAGTGATATATTTTACAGTTCACTATAACGACGACATATTGTCGCTCTTGTACACTTGAGAATTGTTAACAAATGCAAGAATTCGCTTGAAATTTATTACCTTGATATTTCTGGACTCTTAAAATGTATTAACCAACAATTTTGAAAATGAAAAATAGCGGAGTCAATATGGCGAATGATTTCAAAAGTATCGTCATTCAAATGAAATTTGATATTCGATAGTTTCTGGAGTCGCTGAGTATGAGAATTTGTCATTAGATTTTGAAAATTTAAAATGGCGAATAATAATTGTCTTGTCTTTTCTCATGTGAAAACCAAACAACTTATTATACTTTAATGTAAACTACATATAATTCCACTCTTAGTCCTGAAGATACTCTCTTAATCTAACACAATTTTCGTAGTCACCCGTTGTTGTGAAATGCCCCATATAAGTATTTTCCATTCATATGAATTTGTGAATGATATGCCTTACATATGTTTTTAGGGTGAAAATATGTAAATGAGAATTAATTCCCTTTTTTTTTTGTTTGCAGTAACCTATAAGGAACTGACATTTTTCATTTTTTGCTTCTTCAAAGGTTGTCATTATGTTGGATTAACAAATAAGAACACCTACTCCTTGATGTGCACAAAAAATCCAATTAACCGAATTTTAAATTGTTTGTTTAAAAAAGCGTATAAATCTAAAGGATATGAAATATTACTTTATTCATTCAAATACACTCAAAAAATTTAACATATTACTATTACAGGCTTACGATAAAAATCTAGTCCAATTAACAATTTTTCGTAAAATGTTATTTTTTCAAACGCGTCACATAGACCAACTGCAATTAATATTGTTATTAATATGCATTTTTATTAATTTTAATTTAGTAGGTTTGAGATTAAGAAGAAAAATAAACAGTTTTTTAAAATTTATAAAAATATTATTAATTTGCAAATCAGACTAGATCTAGTTTATGCCTTTTTTTATTTTTTTTTAAACGTTAAAAACGAACTTAATAAACATCACACATTTTGTCAATATTTTATTGAAAGTATTTTTTGTAAAATTACAAGTTAAAAACTAAGAAGAAATATTGCCCCATTTCAGATGGGAAAATTGCCCCATTTATGATGAGTGTCAAACTACTGGAGTTTGGTACATACTTGACATTTTTCATGTAGGCTCCATTTTTTTAATTAATCGACCAATTTTGCTCAAAAATTGTTCCAATAATTTAAAATATCTAAATTCGAATAACGAATAATTCGAATAATTTAATACGATCAATCGATTAATCGAAATAAGTTAAAAATCACAAATATGAATAAGGGGTACGTATAGTTGATCCTTTATTTGGTAAATGAATGTTCCCCAGTCTTAGCTTTAGATCATAAATTACCGTAGTCTTTCAAATTTTTTATTCTTTGTAATTTACTTGTAAAAATTGTATCATCTTTCTTTAATTTGAACAAATAATTTAAACTGAAAGTGATATTAATTTATGATCTAAAGATTAGACTGGGGAACATTCAATTACAAAAATATTTAAAAATTATATTTTCCATAAATATAATAAATGTGCTAAAATCGCAAAACTTACTTAAAAAATTGTGAAAAAATAATTGGCTGTATGACTGTCGGCTCAACAGAAAATTTATTCCTGTTTTTAACATATTTTTTTGTTAAATTTAACAAATCTAAAAAAGTTGTTCAAATTATAGTGTCTCGGGATTCTCTTATATTTTAACAATAAATTGTGTAAAATTTAACAAATGGGTTCAAAAAAATTAGTTATAAACAGGGACGTAACAGTTATAACTTTTATTCAAAAAACTGATTGTTTTACAATTATTTCTTGTTCCAATATTTTAAATTTTCTGTTTATTTGCTCTGTTTGATTTTTATTTTTAATTCAAACAAAAACAATCCAAACACGATTTTTATTTTTTAAAAAATAATAAAAGTTATTTTGTGATTTTTTTTCTTTATCAAAAATTAACAATTAAGAATATAAATCAAAAGCCATAACACCAATGGCTTCAACAATTATAAAATCCTGATGATATCAACTAGTGATAATATAAGATTGAACAGTGATTTAAAGTGAGTAAATATGTATATTCCAGCAACTTCCGGCATTCAATTTAGGTCAATTTTTAATTTTTATTTTATTATCAAATAAAAAAGTTAGTGCTTAATTTACAAAAAAAAAAATCATTCTGTAACTTTTATAAAAAGTTTTAAAATAAAAATCAAAAAACAATAGAAATTTATAGAGTAAAATATAAAAATTGAAAAAATTAAAATGTTTGTCAAACTTTGTGATTTTTTTGTGCAATATGATTTATAAAATATTATGCATTATTGAAATATTAGAATTAAACAAATTTGAGTTGTGATTTTTTAATAAATAAACAGTTATTTTGGGTCTCTGGTTATAAATAATTTTGAAAACTAACACTCAAAATTAGTTAAAATACATCAGGATTTTTATTATTGTGTTAAACGAAAATAATTAAAATCTGTTGAGTTTTTGTCGACCTTTTTGTTGTAACTTTAATTAAATAATTCTTCAAGCTCGAGGTCTGTTTTTATTAATTCTTTATTTATTTAAAAATATATTCTCAATATTTCGCCATCTAATTTGGATAGGATCTTCTGGAGATAATGAGTGTCAATAATTAAAACAAATCACAATACACCAATACACCTATTAACGATTACATTTAATATTGCACTGAGTGCTGAGTGCATTGAGAGAAGAGTTACTGAATTTATGTTTGTTCCTTTTTTTAAACAAAATTATTAAAAACGCAACAAGTGTATTTTTTCGATTAATCGATTAATTTTAAATTTTTTTAGATTAACCGGTTAAGTAATTATTTGCACGTTTAATCGATTAAAATATAAAGCCGATTATTTTAATACCCTAGTATGTAGCCGTTTTAAAAATTAAAGAATTTTGTAATAAGAAATATATCGGAATATGTATTTCAATTTTAATGATTACCAAGAAAAAATAATATTTATCCATTTTAAGAATTACAAATAACACTGTGAGACAAATGGTAGGGGTCAGTGATCGGGAAGGGTTCAAACTATCGGGGAAAGTTATATCGGTAAAAACGAGTTATACGTGTCCCGGCGTTTCGCTGGGTCACCCCTAGGAATCGAGATATATCGATTTGACCTTTGGTGGTCTTTTTTTTGACATAACTCGAGAACCACTAGTCCGATTTTGCTCAAACAATTTTTACCGGCCAAACTGTTGAGTATATAGAAAAACGTTATATGAACAGATTAAAGGAATTGTAATTTTTAATTTTTTTAAAATTGTTTGAGCAAAATCGGATTAGTGGTTCTCGAGTTATGTCGAAAAAAAGATATATCTCGATTCCTAGGGGTGACCCAGCGAAACGCCGGGACACGTATAACTTGTTTTTGACCGATATAACATTTCCCGTTGGTTTCATCCCATCCCGATTTTGACTGTCGCATAGTGTAATTGATTTACCATTATTTTGTAATCATTGTGGAATTTTTACGTCTTGCTATTTCAAGTGAATAAGATTTTTTTATTTTCTTAAAGAAAATATATTTCATATGAAAAAATAGATAAACTGGCTGCTTCAATAAATAGAACGTGGGCTGAAACTAACGAATCCATTAAAAATATATCAGAAGTAATGGAAAACAGTTGAAAATATTGAGCAACCCATTTTTTATGTAAATAAGGAAGGCCTTTTCTTGGAAGGACTATTTGATTAAGGTTTTTATCTTTTCTTCTTCAAAAAATGTGTATGCAAATAATTTTTGTTAATTCCTTTGGTTAATTTTTTTAACAGTTAAAAACAAAATAAAATGGAAGTTGAATTTAATGAAAATTGAAATTGAAATTTAATTTGTTTTTAAATACATTTGCAACCGTCTTTACATACAAAATATTTTGAGTGTTTTAATCATTTTAAGAATATTCCAGTTTTATTTTTGAAAGTTTCTCTACACCATTTAAGTGCCTGTAGAATTTTAACTCATTAAATTTTTTTTATAAATTTGTTTTGAGAATTTCTTAAAAATTTGTCCTCAGAATATTGTTCTGTTAAATCCAATAAAAATTTTTGCCAACGGTTTCCAATCACATCTATTCTACAATTGGTTTCACAACCCCTTCTACTGCCGATTCTAACACCGATTATTTTTGTTTGAAATTGTCCCAAAAGCAACCACTTCTATAGCTCCAAAGTGGAACCGGTTGCCCTAGAATAAGTTCTGGAACTAGTTCTATAACTGATTTTAAGTCAGCCATACCTTCCATATAGGATCCCAAACACTGGTTGTAGAATAGGTGTAGTTGGCTACCGATTGTAAAAAATTTTCTTGGGAATAATCATGGGAGTTATTTTCGATAGTAGAACGGATTTAAAAAAAGTAAAGAAGTTATTCCACCACCGATTCTCTGAGACAGAAAATTTTACTAAGTAAATAAGGTATTCTTAAGAATTTTTTGAAAAAACCTCTTTAGATTCTAGAATGTTAAAACAATTTTATCATTGAAATATGCTGCGTTTAATATACACTTTTCTACTAACTTTTTTTTATAAGTGTAGTTACTTACAACTTTATGTATTTACATTGAAACTATTTCGATTTTGTATTTTAATAACTCGTATCTATATATTTGTTGCACAAATATTCATCCAATGAACAAATTGAATGCCAAATAATGTAAGTACAATATATCTGTATGGATATGTATCTAGATAGATTTATGGATAGATGGATGATGTGTGCAAAAAATATAAAAAAATTATGATCAAGGAAACAACAAAAGAATTTAAATTTTCAATGTGTATGATAGTGAAACATGTTTTGCTTGCGCAATTACATATACATATCTCAATTTTCTTATTTTTAAATTTCTTTTTGTATTTGAAGTTTTTTTAGAAATGTGCACAAACAATATGGCTTTATTAGAAAACACAGCGTGTGTAGGTTCCAAAATTTTTCATTGATTGATAATTTCGTTTAAGGCGAAAAATTTATCAGAAAATTAATTAGAACTGATTACTGGCCTTAAAGCGCCTTTTAAATATTTAACTAAATAGTGTAAGGGTGCGTATGATGAATTTTTCGTAGTATTATTATTACTCATACGTAACCACATGTAACAAGCAATTAAAAATTGTATCTAAATAGAAATATTATTCATAGTAACTCGGTTTTGTCCTAAATATTTCTAAAATAACACATTTTCAAACAAGAATTTTAACTTAAAAAAACATATGTATATGAAAGAAATTGATTTTAGTTCCGATTATAAAACTAGCCCTAAGACTCAGTTTTAAAGTAAGCTCTGACAGATAAACTGGCCCTAAAAATTTTCTTTAAAGGTCAAACAACAAAAAATAATTTCTCAAGTTTATTTAAAACTTAGCTTAAGAACCTCTGACATACAACGTTCGTTTTATTTATATTTTATTCCTTTTTCTTTTCTCTTCCTTCATATCATATTGACTTAAAATTTGCTGTTGGCATTTCTTTTCTACCATTATAGTTAATTTTTGTTATTTTTTTTAACAAATTTTTTTTGCTCTCTAGCTTACAAAAACTGCATGGTTATTGTGGTTGTTTTTTTTTTCTAACAATCATCTGTATTCTTTCTGTCAGCAAAATTTATATATGAAAGATTTCATAATACTGCTGCTGCTGCTGCTCATTTTTTATGTTGTTTTAAAATTAAATTCTTTAAAAACAAACAAATGATGAAGGAACAAAAAGAAATATGATATATTTCAGCTCAAAAAATAAAAAAAAAACGGAAAACAGGATAAAATTTCCTGTTATTTAACAAGACCACTACTACTATAACCAACTTCATTGCTAATTAGAGAAAAGATGACAGAAAGTGAAAAAATATGACAAAACCTTGAATATAAAATTGTTTTGAAAATAACACTCACAAATAAATAAAGTAGCCTGATATGTTTTTGATAAGAAGAGAAAAACTAAAACAGGATGCACATTTTCTAAAATAGTTAAAATGGAGCTTAAATATTAAAGAAAAATTAACCTTCAATTATATCGGAATTATTACTAATAAAGGGTTCTTCAATAAGAGCGCTACAAAAGTTTTTTTAAATAAAACAAAAACGGTTTTGGATATCAATGAAATTCTTTATTCCTGTGAAAGTACGTTCGATGCCATTATGTATGGAAATCGATCTCTTTTGCATGACCACCACGGGCACGCTTGCAGAAGTCCAGACGCTGAACCCAATTTTCGACGGTTTTCAAGCATAAATCGGCCGATATTCGTACGAAGTTCATCAATCGTCGCTGGCTTGTTGGCATAGACCATAGATTTGATGTAGCCCCACAGAAAATAGTCCAACGGCGTCAAATCGCACTACCGAGGTGGCCAATCGACTGGACCATTTCGTGAGATAACACGTTCTCCAAACTTGGTTTGCAATAAATTGATTGTGACATTCGCTGTGGGGCTTGTGGCGCCGTCCTGTTGGAACCACATGTCCTCCAAGTCCATATCATCTAATTGGGGCCAAAAATATTCGGTTATCATTGAACGGTAGCGATTCCCATTCACAGTAACGTGCCGGTCTTGATCATCACGGAAGAAGTACGGCCCAATGACGCCGCCGGCCCATAAACCGCACCAAACCGTAATTTTTTCGGGATGCAATGATGACTCATGGAGTACGTGTGGATTGCTGTCTATATTTTGTTTATTGACGAAGCCATTAATTATGACGACCATAAATTGAACGTAACGCTCTTAACGTTGAGGCCACTGACTCCGAATGTCGGTAGTAAATTTTAATAATTTCGACTCGTTGTTGGCTCGTATATCTTTCCATTATGAAATGGCAAACCTTACTGAAGAGAAATGTCAAAAGAGCGGCAAGAAATATGGCGTCGTTTGTTGTCCTTGTCTTTCTACTTTTGTAGCGTCTCTGTTGAAGAACCCTTTAGTAAAGAAAACTGAAATTCATATTATCGATTGTCATAAATAGACATAAGACATTCAAAAGACTTTTGTATGAATTAACAAGTCATTGGGAGCAGGGGTATGGCATCACCAAAAACAAAAGTTATAACGACATCGTTATCACTAGATGGCATTTTGTTCAAAAAATTGACAATTTTCTTTTTTTTAATTTAAATTAAAATAATAACAAACAACAAAGCAAAAAACAAACGGATAACTCAAATTTTATTATTTGAATATATTCCGCGCTTGTTTTTTCATTATTTTGAGCAGCTTTCAGCAGTTTTGGAGTTTTAAAATATAGGTTCAGCTGATACTAAACTGATACTAAATAGGTAATACTAAATACAATTATAATACAGCGCCCTCTACCGGTGAGTAGTGTAAGTTTTGATTTCATATCTCTATAATTCATAGTCTCTGATTGGGAGTATTCAAACTGTAAATACGATATCAGTTTGTGTCCAGTTGTGCGTACCACCTTACAGGCAAAAAAAAAGTGCCCCGTACACTTCCGAATATGAAGTATTTTTGCAAGGCAGTTTCGAAAAAAATTATTTCTTTTTTTTTTGCTTTTTTAAATTTTTCGTTATATTTCAGTATTTATAGTCGGATCTTAATGTGTGATACATCGATGTTTTTGTATCAAGGAGACCAATGTTTTGCTCTATTGACCTCAAGTACCACGTTCTAGTATTTACCCACCAGATACTTAGGGATGCCCCCTACTAACGCAGTGCATTGTGTTGGTATTAGGAAAATAGTTTGTAGGGAGGAGGAAAGAGGGAGTGGTAGTATTTGTGAATATTTGATTTGAATTTTTCTACATTGTACTTAAGTAACAGGGAAGACTTCTGCGGGGAGTTTATTCCTCATGGATGGTGCGACTAATGAACGAATTTACAGAATGCGTTGTACGACCAACTGGACAATCGACTAGAAACGGCTGTCTCTACTTCCTAGTGTAGAAAATCATTACCAGATATGTGGTTATGTAACTACATACTTGGTAATGGTAACTAGTTACTTTTGTTATTACATTTCTTATTACCTTTATATGGCGATGTCGCGAAAAATAATGAGTTGTCGTTACACACAAGCATAAGAAAAATCAAAAAATATATCGTTACCTATGTGCTTACCAGTATTGAAAAAAATAATGAGTCTAAAAATAGATTTTCTAAAAAATAAATTATATAAAAAAAAAATATTTTTTATTGTTTTTTTTTTTTAAATAAAATTTGCTGGTGCGGGAATCGAACCTGGGTCTACAGATTGCCAGTCAACAGCTCTACCATCTGAGCTATATCGACATATAATATTTAATAGATAAAAACACAATTGACCTGCTGCACACAAGTAGCTTACTCGCCAACATACAAAAAATCAAAAAATATGTGGTTACATATATCCTTACCAGTGTTTAAAAAATATTGAGTCTAAAAATAGATTTCAAAAAATTTTCAAAAAAATCTAGAAAATTATTTTCTATTTGAAATAATGATAAAAATAAGTCATTATCCGTAACTCATTATTATATGTTTTAAAATAATTCAGAAGGTAAGTGGGTGTCATTACTGGTACTCCAAAAAATAATGATATGTCATTACCATTTCTACACTGGGTTGATAAGCGAGTGTTATGAATAAAAACTCGGGATTTGGGGACAAATTGACTTATTTCAGCAGAACACTTCCCATTGTAATATCGATAGAACAGAGTCACACAACCCACATTCCGACGATGTTCCAACGAGTTAATAGAGCTGGATACCCTAATGTCATTGATAAGCGCCGACGCCCTCCTTTTCACACTGTCCAGAAGCTCCAAAATAGACTTCGGAGCTCCTGCCAATATATGGGAGTTGTATTCCATCTTCGGTGGGATATAGGCGGCATAAATAGTGAGTAAATCGCATGGAGTGAAATACTTCTTGCACCGACGTAAAAAACCTAGACACTTGAGTGCTTCTTTCGACACCTGAAAAACATGCTTATTCCAACGGACATCACACTGAATTTTCATGCCCAGAACAGCAAGAGTATTTGATTCCTCAATATCGATATCACCCATATGTACAGATGGCAGTGTTGACCCAGCAGCCCTATGGGCCAGCATACAACATTGGGTCTTGCGTGAACTAAGGTCCTCCTTATTCGCACGACCCCGCTCTGAGATTGTAGAAAGGTCACGATTTAGTGTGTCATTTATAATCTGCCTTTGCCCCTAATCTCTTCAGGGCTTGGCCTACGATCGAAGGAAAATGAATGACAAATGTTGCTGTCATCTGCGAAAGAGTAGGTGGGATTGAAAGTTTGACCAAGAAGATCATTGAGAAAGATAAGAAATAGGGAAGGAGAGAGAACAGAGCCCTGCGGTACCCCTGAGTTCAGCTGAAACTTGTCGGATGAGACCCAATCTATAGCAAAACGAATAGTGCGAACCCTGAGAAAGCCGAAATAAAACGAGCGAAGTCATTATACAAACCAAAAGCAATAAGCTTTGCTACAAGCGCACCGTGCCATACACGATCAAAGGCCTTTGATATATCCAGGGCAACCACTTTGTTCTCACTGACTGACTCCAACTGACGCAGAGCATATTGCGATCAGGCGGTAATTTTCAGGGTTGTTAGCCGTACCCTTTTTAGGGATTGACTGGACATTGGAAACCTTCCAGAACGACGGGAAGACTCCCGCATGGGAAGAAGCGCTGAAGAGGTTACCCAATGAACGAGGTAGCGTCGAAGAGCACTGTTTCAGCACCAGTGCGGGTATACCATCCGGCACCGATGGCTTATGACTGCACGAGCTCGAAAGAATATTTTAAGCATAGTACTGGATACTCTTTCAAGTTCTGATAGTGATTGATCGCTTTCCGGCAGGAATGAATTACCTGCAAACATCTCAGCTAAAAGGTTAGCCTTATCAACCGGTTCAGTGAATATTTGATTACCCTTTATAAGAGTTGGGATAGCTGAACCAGTATTATCCTTTACTCTTTTAATGAATGACCCAAAGCTCTTGCTACCCCGAGGAGCAGAAAGAACTTTAGGACAAGGACGTTTTTCGTAAAGAAACTTTTCACGACTAAGTACTTTGGAACACTCATATCTCGCCCGTTTGCGAAGAAGATCAGTATTGGCGAAGAAGAACGGTATTCGATCTGACTGCGTTTCTGCAAGTCTGGTTAAACCGACATTTATCTTTTGGTTTAACTGAAATTGGCTTCGAAGGAATGAAAGATTTCATTCCAAGCAATATAACATATTCTACCATTTTCGCCACGGCATCGACGTTCTCGTCGAGGAACCAGAGTTTCCAATTAAAATACCGGAAAATATCGTTGAGCTCAGCTTTTTGAACTTTTTCCGAAAAAGATGCGGAAATGGTACAATGATCTGAATTGCCGAGAGGTGAAAGTATTCTTACTTCATATTTGTCCGGATGTGAAGTAAGAAAAAGGTCAAGAGTATTCTGGTGCTCACTTTCAACGCACGGAATATGTGTTGGTTCATTAACTAATTGCGCCAGGTGGTTATGTGCGGCGAAAAGCTCAACATAAAGGCCGTCGGGAGTTGTATGGCTGGAATGGCGAAGCCAGGCAGAGTTGTGGATATTAAAATCGCCAGCAACGACGATTTCGCTACCCGGGCAACTCTCCTAAATTTTTGAAATGGAATCAGAAAGGACGTCGAAGGGTATAAGGGTATAAGAACCCGAAATGCAATATGTGTGACCTGATTTTAAATTTAACCCAAAGTCAGTTAAATTCCGTATCATTAGAGTTTAAATATTGCTGATACTGGTATACAGCATCGTTGCGAATGTACATTGCAAGGCCCCGTTGAAATGAAATGAAAAGAGAAGGCGAAAACATCCGACCGATGTAAACGAATGTGAGCATATAGGGAGAAGAAATTCGCTCTTAGACCACGTATGTTGCAGAAGTCAATATGGAGTCTTCGTGTCATTACAATGTATTGAAATTTACAAACAAAATCTTTATTATGCAGTACAAAATAATACAAAAGTTAGACCCAATTATGTAAGGAAAGTTTTTAGCAAATTTAATCATTTTCTCCAAATTGAATACCAATTTTTGAGGCTATACAAAGTATTCCAAGTTATAACAAGTTTCATACAATTCAATCTTATTTTGGGCATTGTTAACCCATCAGATCCATGGAGATCAAATACGTATCAAATATTAAAATTTTTGATGAAAAATATAGCGTAGAATTTTCCGTTGGACTTCATATTGTCTTTTATATCTAAAGTGTTTGCTCATAAAATTGTTTACCTTGCACTGCGAAGACCAAAAACGTCCAACAAGTGATGTATGACCAAGCCAAAATGGGTTAAAAATAGTTTTTGTGCAAATTGAAAAATAAATTGTGAACCCATATTTTTGTTTTTTAAATAAATAATCTCTAACTAAAAAAAAGAAAATCAAAATGTCCCCCCCCCCCCCAGAGACTTGAGCTGGAGCTGCCACTGTATGGATATCACATAACGTCTGCAATTATATTAACAATTTTAGGTAAAAAGTATTCTGTTCTGATAAAAGTTCTTATTCTTTAATATTTTGCGTTTTGAAACGTCCATAACATGAATGCGTTACTTTAAAAATAATTGTCAGTTTTTTTTTCATTAACATAGTCATAGTTCTCTATAAATATCCATTAGTCATTTAAAAGTATCTAGACCACCATTTTATTCAAAAACAATCGAGTGCATAAAAAGCTTCTAGATTTGTTTTTCTTATCTACATATTTAAAATTGACAAACGTACAACAGCAGTTGCAACAGACATGCATGCATGATTGAATTGATTGACCTGAATGAATGACTTGCCTGTTAAACAAGTGACATGTATGAGTACGTGTTGGTTGGTATAGAGAAAAATATTTAAATTGTTTTTACAAAGCTTTATATAGTGGCAACACCAACAAATGAATGAGACAAGCGAACAATGAATTAAAATAAAAAAAAAAAAAATAAAAAAAAACAATTTTCAAATTGTAGTTTCCACTTGATATTGGCAAAAAAATCTAACTAATCAATATGTACATGCAATTATATAAATTATACGAAATTTATAAACTAATACATGGACAAAAACTTATTTTGAAGTGTGCGTGTTAGTTTGTATACTCAACTCTCACAAACTTCCACACCCACATTTCATATTAAACTGATTTTAGCATGTAAATTAAAATTAGTACATAAACTATATACTTGTACTACTTGACTAATATGTACTACAACTAAAACTTACTTGTACAATTTATATTTACTCGTATAAGTACTAACTATTGTCGTTTAAATGTTTTTGTCAGAGTTTTGAGTTGATATTTTAATTTTTCGAATATGAGTAGATATCAAATAACTATGATGTTTAGGACAGTTAGTATTTCTATTTCCTATAAGTAGGATGTTCCTGTTAAATATTCATATTAATCAAACGCACTTACAATGGAATTCTGTCAGTATATCTTAGAATTGAAAAGTATTTGAAGATGATTTGGTAAGTGTTAAATAACACTCTGCCATATCTATAAGGACATTGCTTATGGCCTAAATCAAATAGAAATAAAAGCACTTGTGTATGGTAATAAAACTCTAGATGGAATGTGCTCTAGCTCAGCACTTTTATATAACAAAATACTTCCCAGTGCTGGGAAGTTTAAATAATTAGAAATTTAATCAAATATCTATGGTAAAGCTATAGGCTTCTTTAGTTTTGGTAGATTGGCCGGAAACATAACAAACAACTTTTTTTAATGTTTTAAAAGTATCCGTTAGTGGAATTTTTACAGCTTTTATAGAAGTAATTCTGACCAGCATCGAAAAAAAAATCATTTAATTACACTGTACAACAATTTCGAAATTTTGCAAAATTACGGGGTTCTGACAATGGGTTTTGGAAGAGGAGAAAAAAAAATAAAATACGTATGTCGGCGTTTTGGAAGATCACATAGGAATTTTATTTTAGCGAGGGGGGGGGTTAAAATTTTCCCCTTTTTTCAAATGTTTATTGAAACCATTTGAATCTTCCATTTTGTTATAGGATGTGTTCAGCGGACTTATGTAAAACACTATCATTAATATTTTAAGCCTCCAACTCTTAAAAAGGGACAAAAAGACCCGTAAGTTGAAGACATAAAGGGTTAAAAAATTCCTATATACCTAAAATGATCGGTTCGTATTTGGACCTGTCGATCATATGGACTACATTTCCGATTTTCTCTTAAATACACCTAACATTAGGTATATTCAAAATTCCTTATCATTTTTACAATTTTATAGACAAATTTTGCCGCAAGTCCATTTCAACCCATTCGAATTTCGAATTAAAACATTAGTTGGCTTTCAACCGTACTGATGTAACTACCCTTTACCCCTATTGCTACAAACTTTTTGCCAGTGCTAGGACATTAACTCAACCAGTAGCTGTCCAGCTGTTACAGTTAATTTATGTTTTATATCTCGTTAGCTAAGTGAAGCATATAAAACTAAGAGATACAATCGATATCAGATAGCACATCGGACCGGACATCAGACTTTGGACAGAATATTATGGCGTTGTCAGAGAATATTATGGCATTGTCTGATAAGGTTATAATATTCTGTCCGACGTACAGTCTGATGTCCGATCCGACAGCAATTGTATCTCCTAGTTTTATATTCTCCTTAGGCCTGTATTCAAATCACAGCAGGACTAAAAAATATGTTATATAGAACATTTTTTAATTTTATTTTGGAGAATCTTTTTCCAGACCACCAGTTTTATTGATTTGCCAACGTTGGAAATTTTGTTTATCCAGTGGTTCTCTATCACTTTTCGAGCAGCCGCTTCGTGTTGTCTAATGATCCCAGTGTAGAAAATCGTTACCAGATATGTGGTTATGTAACTACATACTTGGTATTGGTAACTAGTTACTTTTGTTATTACAATTCTTATTACCTTAATATGGCGATGTCGCGAAAAATAATGAGTTATGGTTACACACCAGCATACGAAAAATCAAAAAATATATCGTTACCTATGTGCTTACCAGTACTGACAAAAATAATAGGTCTAAAAATAGATTTTCAAAAAAATAAATTATTTAAAAAGAAATATTTTTTATTACATTTTTTTTTAAATAAAATTTGCTGGTGCGGGAATCGAACCTGGGTCTACAGATTGCCAGTCAATAGCTCTACCATCTGAGCTATATCGACATGTAATATTTAATAGATAAAAACATAATTGACCTGCGGCACACAAGTAAACTTACTCGCCAAAAAAAAAGTCAAAAAATATGTGATTACATAAATCCTTACCAGTGTTTAAAAAATATTGAGTCTAAAAATAGATTTCAAAAAATTTTCAAAAAAATATAGAAAATTATTTTCTATTTGAAATAATGATAAAAATAAGTCATTATCAGTAACTCATTATTATATGTTTTAAAATAATGCAGAAGGTAAGTGGGTGTCATTACTGGTAGTCCAAAAAATAATGATATGATGATTTTGGGAATGGGATGATGATTTTGGGAATGGGATTGCTATCGTTTTCCCGTTTGTATTTTTCTGACTGGGTAATACCATAAATTAAAATTGTTGTCGCTGGGGCTCGATCCTGCCACCTTCTGTGTAACAGTTCACTACGCTAAATATTACATCTCAACGCCCACCAAACTTATTTCACGTTCAAGAACAGTGTAAAAACTGAAAGACGTTGATAATGAACACGAAATAATAATTTTGGTTCAGCAGCTCACATGATGCCGACAGGACATACTTAAATCACATCATCTTCATTCGTAAACTGGTTAAAGGATTTTAATGAAATCTTATATTAGTTGCAATATCGATAAATTTGATATAAAAATATATCGATCCTAAAAATCGAAAAACAATTCATCCTTTTAATCACAATTGTCAGTGTAGTGCATTATCATTTAAACCTAAAATTATAAAAACAACAACTTCATGTACAAAAAATCCTGTTTAACAACATTTCATTTTCATTGCATTAGTTTAGCTGTTTTTGGTTTTGCATTTTATTTTTAATGTTTTTCATTTTTAATGTTTGCGCTGTTATTGTTAAGTCTGTATTATTAAAATTGTAATGTATTTTCATATTGTTGTTGGTTATTCGTAGTTTTATTGTACTCGTATAGTTGGTTAGTTGCTGTTCGTTGTTTTCGTGTCAAGAATTCAAAAGCTTTTCAAAAATTGTTTCAATGACCACTTATTTTCAAAAATTCATAATTATGCTTGTTACTGCTGCTCCATGCCCCCTCTTTGTTCCATCAACACAATACAACCACAAATATTAGCATATGTGTAGTAGTCATGTTGATGATGTTGATGTTGTTGTTGATGCCAAGATATTTTATACATACGAAAATCCTACAAACACAAATAATTTACATTTTTGTTAAATCATTTCTACATTAACAGATGCGTTGCGTTTTTGTTTCATTTTTGTTTGGTTTTTATTATTTTAACTGTTGTTTTGGGTCATAATATCGTCTGGAAACTTTTATATAAACGACTATTTAATCGTTTAAAAACATGTTTTAGTTACAAAACATTTTATTACATTTTTAGCAACTTTTTATAAATAAATAAATAAAAAGTTATTGTATTTCCATAAGAAAAAAAAAAAAAATAATAAAAATTATTTTTAGATTTAACGCCCCTTTTTTTTACAATGATGCTTTAGCTAAAACTAACTGGAACTTTAACTGAAAATTATTTTATTGTTTTTTTATGTAAAATTTGTATTTATCTCTTTGTTAAATTTTAACGGGACATTAAGCAATTGGCTCTTAAAAATTTATTTTCTTTTGATGAGTTTTGTGATTTTGGTATCTACATAAATATGAGGGTTAAGTTAACGAAGAAAAAAAAATAATTATTGTGATAGATTCACAAAAGATCTATTTATGGGTAGAAATCTAGTATCTCCCACACTATAAGAAAAATAATTTGTTACATGGAATTCACCCCCAACGACTATATAATTAAAAGACTTGCCAACTCTCTCAAACTCTGTTAAATCACTCTCTTCTTATTTTGTATCGAAAAATGTTAGCATACGAATTACACATGCCTGCAGAGGCTAACATTTTGCGATACAAAATTTCAATCTTCGCTTACACGCCAATTTCAATAAAACTCGAATACGTCATGGAAAATTCAAATTATACCAAGAAGCCTATACGACTAGGAGATGCAATCGCTATTACAATAAAAATTTAAAAAAAAATATTAGAATTAAGAAAAAACTATGAAAATATCAAAAATATGTATGAAGGTAAAAATAAAAATAAAAAAATAAAAATTAAATTTCAAATTTGCCAAAAACTTGGGAAAATCGATAGAAATGAGAAAATATCGATTTTCCCAAGTTTTTGACACATTAGGTTTTTTGACACACTAGGTCCCTTTTCTCGGAGAAGGTCACATTTCATAAATTAGTGCACTTTTTTAATTTTTTATATTATCAATATTTTTCTTTTTTTCACCATAATTTAGGGATTCTTTCGCCACTTCATTAACTTTTATATAACTCTATTATTTCTGTAACGGTATTTTAAGTGTATCGCTATTTCATCTATCTCGGTATCGGTATTTTGAGGATAACGGTAGTCAGTTGAAAGGGTCTTGAATCAATAATGGTATTTTAGCGGTATTGCCTGCCATCCCTGAATTAAAGTTATAGGTTTAATGAGTGCCATAATAATAATCAACTTGAAAAAAAGGGATTTAAAAACGAGTAAAAAGGTTAAAGTCGGGCATGCCGACTATACAATACCCTACACTAGTTTGGTGTATTGTTTGGATCCGAAATTCGAATGGGTTAAAATGGGGCTTATGTCAAAATTTTCTATAATGTGAGTCAGCGCACCAAATTTCATTAAAATATCTTAATATTTGCGACCTGCAGTTTGTAACCAAGCCAATTTTGGGGGGACCCTTATATGGGCACTAGTTCTAAACATGGACCGATGTTCACCAAAATCAATAGGCTTCGTCCTTGGGCCAACATAGGTCTATGTACCAAATTTCATCAAAATATCATAATATTTGCGACCTGCAGCGTATAAACAGTATAATTTTGGTAGGACCCTTATATGGGCACTAGGTCTAAACATAGACCGATGTTCACCAAAATCAATAGGCTGCGTTATTGGGCCAATATAGGTCTGTGTATCAAATTTCATCAAAATATCTTAATATTTGCGACCTGCAGCGTATAAACATTATAATTTTGGTAGGACCCTTATATGGGCACTAGGTCTAAACATGGACCGATGTTTACCAAAATCAACAGGCTGCGTTATTGGCCCAATGTAGGTCTGTGTACCAAATTTCATCAAAATATCTTAATATTTACGACCTGCAGCATATAAACAGTATAATTTTGGTAGGACCCTTATATGGGCACTAGGTCTAAACATGGACCGATGTTCACCAAAATCAATAGGCCGCGTTATTGGGCCAATATAGGTCTGTGTACTAAATTTCATCAAAATATCTTAATATTTACGACCTGCAGCATATAAACAGTATAATTTTGGTAGGACCCTTATATGGGCACTAGGTCTAAACATGGACCGATGTTCACCAAAATCAATAGGCTACATTATTGGGCCAATATAGGTCTGTGTACCAAATTTCATCAAAATATCTTAATATTTACGACCTGCAGCATATAAACAGTATAATTTTGGTAGGACCCTTATATGGGCACTAGGTCTAAACATGGACCGATGTTCACCAAAATCAATAGGCTACATTATTGGGCCAATATAGGTCTGTGTACCAAATTTCATCAAAATATCTTATTATTTACGACCTGCAGCGTATAAACAGTATAATTTTGGTAGGACCCTTATATGGGCACTAGGTCTAAACATGGAGCGATATTCACCAAAATCAATAGGCTGCGTTATTGGGCTAACATAGGTCTGTGTACCAAATTTCATCAAAATATCTTAATATTTACGACCTGCAGCATATAAACAGTATAATTTTGGTCAGGGTTAGAATTGCTACGGCAATTGTAGCAGTAGCAATGAAATTTAACTATAAACTCTAGCTTAAAATCGAAGAGTTTTGATTTTCAAACAAAACTACCACTACTGCTACATGCAAGTTTTATTTTTAGAGCAGTAGCAATAGTTTTGTTTTGAAAAAAAGCAAAAACTACAACGAGAGCTTTTGTGAAGTAGCAATAGCTCAAAAAAATCATAATTAAAAACTCTGTAGTCGAGTTATTGAAATAAAAGAAAAGCTAAACACACAAGTCAATAACAACATAGCACAACAGAAAAAAAGTGGTAGTTATTGTGAGAGTTATTGAGCGAGTTTTCTGGGAGTCTTTAAAATCAAATATTAGAAAAACTACTTAATGCCTACATAATAAAAAATGTGTAATATACATAGTACATGATAAGCAAGCTGGCCAGACTTGTTGTTTTGTCTCTAAATTTGGGAATTTTTTGTTGGTCTTGGGGACAGAGAATCTTTTTGGGCATTTAAAAAATGTTTTGAGGATATTTAAAATCTTTCGTAAATTTTGAAGATTATACTAATTTTGTATAGTTTTCAAAAAAGTTTAGTAAAGTTTTTTGCACGTAATTTCGAAGGTAAAAATTTACCCTTTTATACATTTTCTGTAACACTTCAAAGCTTTTTGACATGAATAAATCCTTTATGCCTAGGATTTTTATAGGATTAATGTCCAAATATCTAAAATATTGAGAAATAATAAACTGGCATTAAATTTGATTAATTTTATGAGTTAGTGAATAATTAATTATCACTTTAAATCAATGATTTCAAATTGAATAAAGTGAGGATGAGATTTATTAAAATTTGAATAGAATCAATTCTGAAGGCACTTAATTTAAATTTTATTGCAATATCATCATTAAATTATTTGTTTTATGATATGATTCCCGAACTATAAATCAAGGCAACCACTTTGGTTACATTGATTTGTTAAAATTAAATCATTTCCTTTGATTCTATGAAAAGAATCGGCAAAAGTCAAACTGATGCTTTAAAAAGATATTGAATGATTGTAGTAGAAAATAATTAAATCAACAAAATGAATCTTTTTGTTTAAAATTTATTTGGATTTAAAAATCAGATTAAAGAATTATACTTTTACTTACTACTTTATTTAAAAAACAAACTTGAAAAACTCCATTTTTTTTAAAATAATTTCAAAATCTTGAAGATTAAAAAAAAATTAAAATTAGTTTGGATAAGGTTAGTTTGAGCAAATTGAAGAAAGTGTAATAGCTTTTTCAACATTTTTTATAAATGGGATTTTTTGGGAATATTTTAAGATTTGTTTGGGGACAACGAATAAAAGTATGTGGCAAGCCTGATGATAACGATGAAATGTTTTTTTGTAAATAGAATTATTGCAATACGTTGCAACACCTAAAATAATAAGTTTGTAATTAATATAAAAATATGCATAAAATCCTAGAAGTATTTTTTTAGTCCATTTTGTGTTTGTTTTTTGAAAGAAAGAAAATCTATATTGGTCAGAGCATCAAAGATTTAATTCATAAATTCAATAATAATGATGCTGCGGAAAAAAAATACTAAATTAGGAGATTATTTTTTTTCTTAAATGCAAATAAAAATCGAGCTTTTTAAAAACAGCGGTTCACAATTTTTTCTTTTTTCACAAAATATTTCTGTTACTTTAACAGGATAGACCGCTATTTACATTAAATTTTTACTGTTCTTATCTTAGAGTATTTAGCATATCAAAATCTGCTAATTTCAGCAGTTTTTTCTGCAAGATTATTTTTAACTAATTTTCAGTAGCCTTTTCTACTATTAGTGTACGACAAAAATTTAATTTTTTCACAAATTTCAAAAAGTGTTTTTTTTTTATTTTTTCTTTAATTTTGACCGAAAGTTCCAAAATTTAACCCGTTTGCGCCAGTGGAAGACTTCACCGACTTTGGCTAAAATTTTCACCAGAAACTTTAATTGGTATAATTATTATTATTTCTTAAAATATTTAATATGCACTCAAAAAAAAAAAGTTAATACAAATCTTAGTAATCAGACAACAGAAAAGTTCAAAATACTTTATTGATAATACTCTACAAGTATTTTTTTGAAAAAAATACTTCATAACTTTTAAATAAAACTCGATAGAGTAAAGAGTTCTAAAGATAAAACTCTCTATTGAAAAAATCTACAATGAATAGTATTTTGAATTTTATGGAGTTTTATTTTCCTACAAAAAAATATACATAAATGTATTTAAAATTGTTAAATTTTAAATTTTTGATAAAGATTAGCATGTAAATAACAAAATTTTATATTAAGAATAGTTCTTAACATTTGGTTCCCTTCATACAATAATATCACAACATACTTTTTCGCATTTAGCCATTATTTTTTGTAATTAGTTTGGAAAAAAAATTGTGCATCAATATATAAGCTTCCAGAATGAAAATTGCTGACTGAGCTTTGTAATAAATATTTTGTACCACAAAGACTTTTTTTGCGTTCCGCTATTATTTTGCAATTTTTTAAGTGCGGTTATTTTAAATTCATAATCTAGAAACTACAATATAATACCCATTTCTTATTAAAAAGTTAGTCGTTAGTTTGCAAAAATAATTCGCAAAAAAATATATGTATTTTGCAAAACGGAATATTTTTGCATCAATATATTCGTTTGCGGAATGTAAATCGCTGATTAAGTTTTTTAATTAATTTTTTTAAAGCATATACAATTTTCCACAATTGCGCATTTTGAATATAAGGTATTAATATATCGATCAAATTTGCGTACACCATAAAAACTAAAGAACGCGAAATAGCGGATTTAGTTATAAAGTTTGTATTTTTGTTTTTTATTGTACGTTATTTTTTATTCAGTTAATCCATCACAAAATTATTGAGAGAGTTATTTTTGACAAATTGCGAATTTTGCATATAAGACGCCATATAAAATATTAATTTATTAATAAAATTTGCAAACACCGAAAAATTTGAAGAAAAAAAAAATGCGAAATTGCTCATTTGATTTCAAGTTTAGTGTATTTAATATTTTTTGTTGTAGGTATTTAGGTTTTTATTTCTTTTTTATTTTGAATTGATAAAATAACTATTCAAACACTTGTTTAAAAAAAATTCCCTAAATTTTGATTTTCATTTTAGAAATTTAAAATTCGCAAATTTTTGGAATTTTTATTTTAAAAGTTTTAGTGTATTTAGTCTATTTAAATTTAAAAAGCACCCCCACTCCCCCCGAAAGAAATTCCTAGCTACGTGCCTGACGTAAACATTTTCTTAAAAATTTTTAAAAGTTTAAATTTACCAGCACTATTTTAAAACACGGGAGATTTTTTTTTTTTTAAATATGATCCAAATTTTTATTTTTGTGTTTTATAGATAAGATTTTATCAATTTAATTTACAAAAAATTATAACATTTTCTACATATTTGCATTGCGTTTTATATAATTGAACTCAATTGTACAAAGATATACAATCAATGATTATAACATTACTTCCTTTTTCCATTAGCACCTTTGTATTTTACTTGTCTACCTATCTTTTAACAAAAAACACAAGAAAGAAAAACTCACAAAAAACTACCACAAAAACTACCAGAAAGACTCCCATAATGCTACCAGAAAAACTCTCACAAAGACTCGCATGGTTTTATTTAATAACTACATACATACAACAAGTAAACAAAACTCGATTGTGGGTTTTTGTTTTTTAGCTACAACTATGACTCTGTGTGTTGTTTCTTTTTGTTTTTTAGCTATAACTACAACTCCGTTTGTGTTTACTGGTTGTAGCAGTAAGAAAAGCTCGCAGAAGAAAAACAAAACTATTCAAAAACAATGACTCGCTTTTTTGTTAAAAACAAAACTACACAGTTATGTTTGCTACTGCTATCGAAATGTTTTGTAATTGTAGCAGTAGCTAAAAACAAAACTATGATTTCAATTAGAGTTTTACTAAGCCTGATTTTGGTAGGACCCTTATATGGGCACTAGGTCTAAACATGGACCGATGTTCACCAAAATCACTAGGCTGCGTTATTGGGCCAATATAGGTCTGTGTGCCAAATTTCATTAAAATATCTTAATATTTACGACCTGCAGCATATAAACAGTATAATTTTGGTAGGACCCTTATATGGGCACTAGGTCTAAACATGGACCGATGTTCAAAAAAATCAAACTTGTTCGTCCTTGGGCCAACATAGGTCTGCGTACCAAATTTCATCAAAATATCTTAATAGGTGCGACCTGTAGAGTGCGCACAAGATTGCATGGACAGACAGACAGACGGACGGACGGACAGACGGACATCGTTAAATCGAAATAAAAAAAATTCTGAACCGATCGGTATACTATAAGGTGGGTCTACGACCAATATTTTTTGGTGTTACAAACATCAGCACAAACTTATAATACCCTGACCACATAGTGGTGTAGGGTATAAAAAGTGCGATTGTATTAACTTTTCCATCTCTGAACACCACAATATTGTGGAGTTACTTTTTGATAATATGGCAACATTTATGAGAGTATGGCAGTGAAAAATGTGAGTATGAGGGAAAATGTAGAGAAATTAAATGGAGTTTTAATTTACAGCGAATCCGCAGTCAGGGCTGCCAGATGATTTCGATGAAAAATCGGCACTTTTTCCCAAAAAATCAGCATTTTCGGCACTTTGATTTTAAAAAATCGGCAAAATATCGGCACTTTCAAAAATACTCATTTATGTAATATTTATGTTACTTTACATAAAAAAATATGTGAAAAAGACATTTCGTGTAAAATAATATGTTTTAAGTTTAACAATTAAATAAAAGTAAAGGCTTAAGAGATAAATGAAATGATAATAAAAAATGTTAGTTGTAATTTTATGAATATTTTTTTGATACATATTCATATTATCTGACCAATAATATGTACATAAATTAATTTTACAGCTTTTAAAAAAAGTTCTTCTCCGAATTCAACCCTTAAATGCATGATCTCTTCGATTTTGACCATTTCTTTATATATGATTTCTAAAGGCGTGTAGATTTCAAAAAAAATTCTAAAAAAAAATTATTTTTAAAAATAAGGTGATTTTTATTGAAAAATATGGTTTTTTGCCAAATAGCTAAATTGTCATTATTTTAACGTGTACGAAAAAAAGAAATCTATAAATTATATTTATACATTTATTGTCGCCAAGATTTGCGAGAATACCACTTTAAATATTTAAACAAATATTTTTGAATATTACACTTTTTGTAAAAAAACGCGTGTTTTAGATTTTTCACAAATATATAAAGCAAAACCAAGATTTTTACTCTAACTGTTTAAAAATTCTGCGCTAATCTATAGGAACACTATGTACAGAAGAGGCCCCTAATGCCCAAAAATGCAGTTTTGTGCATCAAGTGGGGTTTTTATTAAAAAAACGGGTATGTTGCCAAATGGCTACACCATGCATTCAAGGTGTGCGGCTTTAAATATTATGAAAATATTGGCCCTTTTTTTAATCACTGGATTTATTTTATTTCGTTAAAATATTCACATTTTGTTTTTTAATTTTCAAAATTTAATATATTTAATATATATATAATGTGAAAGAAAATCATTAAATTTTGTGAAAATGTGATTGAATTAAGCTAAATCCAAAATAGATTTATAAATAAAATAAATCCGTTTTGGATTTAGCTTAATTTAATTCCAGAAATTTCGTTTTCGAAAAATTTAAATTTTTTCTTTCACATTATCTTAGCGAATAAGTGTAGAATTTGGATAAAAATATTAAATTTTGAAAATTAAAAAACAAAATGTGGATTTTCTAACAAAATAAAATAAATCTAAAAATAAATCCAGTGATTAAAAAAGGCCTATTATTACTAGGGCTCGTGTATTCATGCATTTATAATCGTGTTTTATGTACATAAGATGTATGTATGATTAAAATCGAAAAATATGATCTTAAAATTCTAAAAATATGCATTTATTATTGATTTTTCCAACGTTTTTGATATTATTACATATTTGTCTTTAAAAGTAGTTTAAACATTGAAAATTACCATTAATCATCGTCAGAAATTGATTTATGTATGATATTTTTGTATTCGGGATTAAAAAAAAATTTTTGAAAAATATTTAGAAATCAGAATAGAATATTGTTCTACCTTAAGTTCTACCTAATCCTAACATGTTATTTAGAAATTTTTAAAATAATTTTTTTTGTACGGTGTATAGGCAAAAACACAGTTTTAAAGTAAATACCAAAAAGTATGCTAAAAAATATTCGTTTTTAGCAAATAATGCAAAAAATTGATGCCATTTTGCTGAAAATTTGTTGATCGCAAAGATATTTTGTGAACGTTCTTTTTCAGCTAACGATAACAAACATGAATTTACATGAACTTTCGAAATGTCAAAGATAGAATTATTTTCTTATTTTTAATGCATTATAAATCACCAAAAATATAAATTTCGTGTTTTTGAGTTTTAACAAAACATCGGCATTTTTCGACCAAAAATCGGCAAATCGGCATTTTGCATATTTTTTAATAAAAAATCGGCAAAATGCCGAAAAATCGGCAATTCTGGCAGCCCTGTCCGCAGTGCTTTTTTAAGTCTAAAAAAAAAAAAAAAAATGCAGCTTCAAGGTTGTATACAGGGTTACCATATAGCCAGTTTTTTGCTTAATCTTTTTTTCAGTTTTTTCATGAAAAATACAGTGTTTTTAATTTCATACAGTTTTACAATTTTTTCATTAAATTTTGTTTTTTTAGTTCATGCATTTTTATTTTTTTTCATATTAAAACAGCATATTTCTTCCGCTATTGTTATTAAAATTGTAGATTTAAATAAAATATTACACATTCACATGCGTTCTGAATACCGAAAATTTTTCCAGATTTTTATTTTTCTTTGGAAAAACAGTTTCTCTATTACAAAATCAGTTTTTTCAAAAAAAATGTACGGCAACACTGGTTGTATGTCTGCTCTCACAAAGAGATACTTTGATATGCATATTGCCAGTGTTGCCATTTCAGTGCTTTTCGGCTATTTTTTGGTGCTTTTTCTTCCCATACCCGGTGATTTTTTACAATTACCCGTTTAAAAAAAGGGGGTATTACAGTGTTTTTTCAGATTTCTGGCAGTGATTTTAGTGCTTTTTGTGCAGTTTATATTTTTGGTATTTGTGCTCTTTTTTTTTTTTAATTTTTATTCAATTTTCTGTCAAAGTTGAAAAAATTATACGAACTATATAAAAAATACATTTTTTCACAATATTTGTAGTACAATTCTAAATAGCAACTTCGTTATATTTAAACTTGAAAATTTCGAAATATTAATTTGGTGCTTTTTTCCCCTTTTTGGTTATTTTTTTAACCCTTTTTACACAATTTTACAAGCGTTTTTAAATTCTTGACTTAAATTTTTCGAAAAATTAATATCGTACTTTTTTACTCCATTTTTGGTAAATTTTTACCCTTTTTACCCGTTTTCACAATGCTCACGGTGCTTTCCTTCCTTCAAGAGTTGGCAACACTGCATATTGCATATGTTTTTTGCAAAGCCTTGCTAAATATTGGTGTTTAAACGTATTTTCATACTATCGCTCTTAGTTCAACTTTGCTAAGTATAGTTGGACCTCCCTGTATATGGTGATTTCAAATCTCTTTTGACATTAAAACCAGTTTTTTATGGAATTCCATTAGAAGAAATTTTAATGCAATTAAAAAAAAAACAAGCAACAATTTTTTACAAGTTTTTTTTTTGCCTCTTATTATCGGAAGTGGCACACAGAGAAAACGGATTCGTGCTTACAACCGAATTTGTTGCCAATCGAATAGTTCGGTTGCCGAATTTTTCAATTGTGAGAACTGAATATCAGTGAAGTCAATTGATAATGACAACAGACAGAATTTCTATTGCCTCAACAATAATTCGGTAATAACAACTGAAAAATTCTGTTATCACTATCGAAGCATTCGACTTTCATTTAAATCCGCATTAAAGCATTGTGGAGATTCCCTGGCTAGTTTTATGTAAGCTGCTTTTAATTCTCCTTTAGTAAATTTCATCTGACGCTCCTGTTCATTATAATTTTTTTCATGGTTTTGCGGCCATTACATTTCAACAATTGCTTACGCCATGTTGTTAAGTTAGAGCACACAAATAGAAAAAAATTAACATGACAATGAGCTTACGGTAATTTAAGACCCTCCTCAAATGTTGCCGGTTTTAGGTTAATGCAATGCAATGAAATATAGAGCAATGCAATATAATCTAATGCACTCTTGTTTCAACAGACTAATTATCCATTTAAGCAAAGAATTTGCGTATATTAGGGTGCAATTCAATTGTTAATCAAGACTACACATAGAAAATGAATCAGTTGGAAATCGACTACACTCAAAAAAAAGTCAGTAAAGTCAGCAAAAAATGTTGCTGTGTCAGCAAATTTTAAGTCAGAAGCGTGCTTGCAAAAAAGTTGGTAATTTCAGCAAAAGGTTTGCTGAAAATCAGCGAGATGATTTTTTGCGCCATAACTCCTAAATTTGCGGTATTCTGAAGAAATACCATATAAGTGTTTTTATGCGGAATGAGAGTATTACTTCTCGTGGCGTTTTAAGCGGATAAAGTCAAAATTTGTGTTAAGACTCCATTTTAAACGGCCCTCGTTAAAATTTGGACAAAGACAGTTAGGATCGGTTATCAGTTTTTTGTAGAGTAAGATATGTTGTTATTAAAAACCAATTACATTTACAACATAGATCTCTTATTCCACGAAAGAGAGACCAAAATCGGACTTAAGTACCTATTTATTAAACGTTGTGCACATGCAAATGTAGTGCTATAGAGCAGCATATTCGATTAATTCCCTACATTTATTGGTTTATCAATGGGGTATATACTCAGCCAGAAAAATGCAAGCGGAAAAGAGCCGGCGTGGCACTTTAGCAAGTCCTGGAAAAAAATCCCTCCCCGATTTCATAAAAAAATTTATAAAAACGAAAAAATTTGTGTGGGGACGACCTTAAGGGTTGAAAATAAAGGGTAGATATGTTCCGAAAAATGTTAAGGTTGAAAAAATATAGGAAGTCAGTTATACATTTCACTCCTCTAGGGGCACCCTTGGGATAGTTAGAGTGGTGGGAGCAAATTTTAAAAAATGTAAATTTGGTATGGGAGCGCCCTTATGGAGTGGACACATAGGGTAGGTATGTTCAGAAACAATATTGGGAGGAAAAATTAATGCGGATATGTCTTACATACCACCCCTCTAGGAGGCTCCATGGGGCGGTAGGAGCTGATTTCATAAAAAAAAAATAAAAAATTTGTATGGGGACCGTTTTAAGGGTGGAAGATAGAGGGTAGATATATTCCGAGAAAATATTGCGGTTCAAAAAATATTGGGCGTCAGTTATACATTTGACTCCTCTAGGGACACCCTTGGGGCAGTTAGAGCGGTGGGAGGAAATTTTATAAAAATGTCATATTTATATGGGAGCCCTCTTATGGATTAGAGATAGGAGATAGGTATGTTCGGAAAAAATGTTTGAGGGAAATATTAATGGGGGTCGATCTTACATTTCACACCTCTAGGAGGCACCATAGCTGATTTCATAAAAAAAATTTTTTTTAACCGCCTTAAGGGTTAAAGATAGAGGGTAGATATGTTCCCAGAAAATGTTGAAATTAAAAAAAATATTGAGGGTCAGTCATACATTTGACTTCTCTAGGGTCACCCTTAGGACAGTTAAAGCGGTGAGAGTAAATTTTATAAAAATATCATTTGTATGGGAGCCCACTTACAGAGTGCAGATAGGGGATAGATATGTTCGAAAAAAATGCTGAAAAAGCCAAATCAATGGGGGTCGGTCATACATTTTACCGCCCTAGGGTTAACTCCGGGGAAGTTGTGAGGCTTTTTGTGAATTTTTAACCCTTCACCACCACCTTTGATCCCGATGAGGAGCCATTTGTCCCCAACCACCTCCCCCATTTTTCGATTATGCATTTTTTTGCAACCTCACAAAATTAGGGGTTCTAGCGTATCCAATCCATGTTACTAAGGGTTTCCGTACAACATATATATATAATAAACCGATACTTCAAAGTCAAATTTTGGTCAATTTTTCATGGAATAACCGATATTTGTTAAAAATGTAATTATTTACTTTATGAAAACTAGATATATTTCTACACAAAATAATGGAAACCAATCTTAACTAGCTCTGTCGAAATTTTAACGAGGGTCGTTTAAAATGAAGTCTTCACACAAATTTTGACTTTTTCCCCTTAAAACTTCATTATACATCATACTTAGGTAGAAGTATAGTATGAAGGAAGTGTTTGACTTCTTATTCTACATAAAAACGTCAAATTTAGAAGTTATGGCACAAAAAAGCTTTGAAGTGTTTTTAGGTAATTTTTAGGGTCAAAAGTTCAAACTGACTATCCTGTATGACCTTGAGAGATCCAATTTTTGCATACATATTATTTTTTATGCCCAATCTATCGGAAACTGCCGGTGGAGCGAACAAAAAAGCAGTTTTGAAAATCTCATACATTTCATGGGTGGTCTAGTGTAGAGTTGTTTTTATTTTTTTTCATTTTCGTTTCCAGATAAGCTGCGACATCTACATCTTGTCTATCTGGTTGTCGTCCACGGTTATCAGCACAATTTTTGTAGCAAAATAAATTAGTAAAACCTTAGTTCAAAATTAGTTTAGTGCTAAAAAAATATAACTAAAATATTTGCTGAAAACGGAATTTCAGTAAAAAAATTGCTGAAAACTAGTACACTTGATATACAAGATGTTTTACTAATTTTTCTACTAATTTATTTTTTTTGAGTGAACTACTGACTTTATTTTACTTACATAACAAACTTTGTATTACAGTGATATAAAATCATTTAAATTAGTAAAATATTAGCTTTGATGACTAATAATTTTAATCTTTACTGAAAAAACAGTTATTTGTACTACAAAAATAAAAATGTCCAATTTCATTCGATAGTGAAAACTATTTCTAAATCTTAAAATTTAAGATTCCCCTCATATTTCGGTTGCAACAATCAAAATTGTACAATTATTATTTAAATACTTCCTAACGAATGGTGGTGCCATCTACAGAACTAAAAAAAGTTTTGTGAAAGATTTTTAGCTGGAAAACCCAATTTACAAAAATATTAAAATTCATTCTAATAAATGAACTAAAAATCTACATTATAACCTAGAGATAACCTCATGAAGATAACCTGATGATAGTGCTTGGTAGCACTTGCAAATGCATTAATTGTCAACCATTGGATGTAGGAAAGTCTTTTTTCATGAGTTCTTTTTCTATTTGTTGTAAAATAAAAATTGTGAATTCTATTTGGAATTTGTCATATTTCATCTTTAAATCGAACAAAAATAATTTTAACTAACAATAAAGTTATCAGTAACGGAGTTCTCCCTTAAATTTAATATTCGAAAAAATTGTTATTTCTAATAATTAATTAAACCAACAACTGAAACAGTAACCGAAATTTTTTTTCAATGCAGTTAAATAGTTATATCCACTTTATAACAAATAGTTTTATATGCAGATGTAAAATTTGAATAACACATTCCTTGCATCCTTTATTGTTTTCAACATGTTGAATAAAATTCCGTTGAATTCTATCAACACTAGGGATGTGCGGCGATGTATGGAAAAGTTTCAAAATAAATTTTAAAAGTTCAGTTTGGTGCAAATTTTTTCTCGTTTGCAAATAAAAAAAAACGAGTGATAAACTTAAAGTTGGGAATGCCGATTATATCATATAATCAACAAAAAAAAAAAAAATATTTGCTGACTCAGTATAATTTTAGTCATCGTTTTGCTGAAAAATAGCGAGCTTATATAGTTGTATATGGAGTAATATTTGAGGGCATATAATAATATCAATTACCATATATAAAATTCGTTCAAAAAATTATATCAATTGTACGAGGGCAGTTCGAAATGTTCTTAGCCTGACAATGAAAAACAAGAGCTAGATTTTTAAAATTATTTTATTTTTCAATATAATCTCCTGAAACTTCAATACACTTAGTCCAACGTTTTTTGAGCAATTCTATCCCTTGATTAAAATAATTTTCCTGAAGCTCCTTAAAATAATCGCTTACAGCTGCCATTGCATCTTCATTCGAGGTAAAACGTTTGCCAGCAAGGAATTTTTTTTAGATTTGGGAACAGGAAGCTAAATAAGAAGAGTGAGTTGAGTTGACCACCCAGGTCAAGCAATTCGTACTTCAATTCGTTGAATTTTGAAATTTTCATTCGAATGTGCTTTTGGTCAACTGTTAACAAATGCAGTACCCTTTTTGCAGCTTTTTCATCTGTAATTCTTGATGCAAAAAAAAAAATGTACTCGATCATTTGAGATGCCTATGACATTACATATTTCACGCACTTTCACTCGTCGATCGGCTAATACCATATCATGGACTTTAGCTATGATTTCTGGCGTTGTTGCATTTTTTTGAAGTCCACTTCGTGGTTCATCTTCAATGCTTGTACGACCACGTTTAAATTCAGCAACTCAATTTTTTACTGTTGCATATGAAGCAGCACTTTCACCTAACACATTCACCATATAATTATGAATTTCTTGTCCCGATAAACCTTTCTTATGTAAATATTTAACCACACCATGAATTTCTAATTTTTCCTTTACAAAAAAATCACTGAAGCGCCTTTTTTGAACCCCTGCTAATATATGAATGAGTTGACAGATCGAAATTAAATTTAACATGTGTTCATATGACGGATGGAAGTTTCCATTATACAAAGGTTTTTGCTTTTAGTACCGCCATCCCTATGTCAGGATATGAACATTTCGTACTGCCCTCGTAGTTGTATATCATGATTTTTATCTAAATGTGACTCCATTCATAGCCATATGTAACTCAATCACATTATATATGACCATTGTTACCCGGGTAGTTAACGTTTTAGCGAAAATATTCATTTTTAAAAAGGTATGAGTCCGCTTTTTTAGAAATAGAACAAAACTTAAAAAAAAAAACAAAATTGATTGCAGGGTTTTGGTATTATTTTTTTTTGTCAAATAATGTATAAGTGTTTTTTTGTATATAAACATAAATAATGATTCACTTTCTTTTTTGCGGACCCCTCTAATCACCGCACATACACTAATACTGTAAAAACAAAAATGTGTGTATTTTCTATTATTATTATTATTATTATTTCCTATTTAAAATAATGTTCAACTGTATTTGATATCAAGTGCCTCCTTACACTTCTTGGAGTTTCAATATGTATGAACTAAAATAATTATTTGCACAATTGTATAATAAATAGGGCAAGGAATTTCATGCACTTAGAAATCGAAAATATGCGCCTAAAAAATTCGACTAAAAAAGACAAATATGCATTAAAAACATAAAAAATATGCACTAAAAACGATTATTTTCGCAGAAATAATGCACGAAAAAATATAAGGTATATGTTAGTTATTTTGCAAATAGACACAGAACTCGTAGCTTTTCCATAGGGCAATTAAGTTTTTAAGAATGCTCATTTTTAAAAATTATGCAATAAAAAAAAGTATTTTGATTGAATCAAAATATGAAAACGTACCAATTTTTGATATTTTTTTTTTACAAATTAAAAACTGCTACTAAAAATTAAAAATATGCACGAATGTGCATTAAAAAGCACGAAAATGTGTATTAAAAAGGCACCAAAATATGCATTAAAGTCAAAATATGCAAAAACATGCATTGGTGTTAAAATGTGCAAAAATATGCAATTACAAATCGTTGCCATTTTGTTCTAAATTTGACGGTTTTTTTTTTTTTTTCGGTTCGGATATATATTTAGTAAATATTAGTTTCGGGCTATCGAGAGAAAGCATGCATTTGCATGGAATTTCTTGCCCTAATAATAACATTATTCAATTATCAATTTGTTTACTCGCTTTCAGTTTTATTCATATGTTGAGTTTTACTTTTCATTTATAAATTTATTTTAACGTTTTATTGCTTGGAAAATTGTTAAACATTTTAAAAATTCAAATACTACGATTATAGTAATTTTATTATTTTTAGAATTTTAAAACTAACAAATGATAAACTTAAAAATTTACAGAAATGTTACTAGTTATTGTTTTGACTAAAAGTTTTGGTATTTGCACCCCAGCAAAAAATAAAGAGATACCGAAGTAGTAGAAAAAGCACTACAACTGATGATCTAGATGTACTTCTTTTTTAACATAAACTCTAATGATTTTAACATTGAGTTGTCATAGGACAGGAGTTCTTCCACTTCACAATTTTTTCAGTGCTTTTTGAACGAGTGCAAAGGAAGCTCTTTTCTACCAATTAAAAGTAAAAAAAAAATTCTTTACAAAAAAAATTATATTTTTTTTCATTTTACAAAAGTTTTTTTATTTCCGCCACCGGGTATCGAACTTACGACCTCACGATTGCTAGTCTAGCGCTCTATTGCTGAGCTATTTTTTCATATGAAAGTTGACTGGCATAAAAACACCACTTTGTTACTGCGATATATTGTTCCTTATTCTCTTCAATAAAAGTACTTATTAAACAAGTGTAAAAGGTGCACTCCATTTTTTTTATATATACATATTTTTAAAAATTAAAAAAATTATTGAATTTAAACAAACTAATTACAAATATTAAAAAAAAATTAATAGCATAAAAAAAATTATAATTTATAAAAAAATATAAAAATTATTGGTATTGTTTGGAAATGCCAAATGATACCAAAATCACTTTTTACGATCACTTTTAGAGCAATTACTCTTTAGAAGCAATACCAAAAAATCACTTAAGTATTACAATGAAAGAAGTGATTTTTTGAGGTTGTTCAGAAAAGAAGTAAAAATACCGGATACTTGTGAAGCATTGAAAGAAGTAGTTTTTAAAGCATTACTTGCAATTTTTTTAGGCAGTCCCATACTGTGGTACAAGGTAAATTGAGTTTGTCATAGATAACAGATTTATTACTTCTTGACATTCAGTGTCAGTGGGCGTATCCAATGAGAATGTGTTGGACATTGGAGAACCCATATATGCAAAAGTATTATTTTTCCAGCTCCCAGAACATTTTCGGATAGGTTGAGAGTAAAAAATTAGACCTGTGCAAAAATAAGGTTTCTGCGATGTAAACCGGCCAGGCCGTTTACCTCAAAATTACCATAAAAAAGTTTCACGGATTTATCCATCTACAACTCTTAAACTAGAAGCTTCTGGTGATTAAGTTACATAGCTGTTGTTTACGTAGTGAAAAGATAAACATTTTCTTTATACAAACTTTTAACCCTCTCATGACCATTAGTGTTGTTTTACCTAAAGTGTAAAATTTACATGGTTTCCTGCTAAAATCCAGATTTGTGGTAAATTTGAGCATCAATTCTGAATAAGTACGAAATTAACACATTTTAAGTTTTGAATTATTTCTGGCATTGAACTTTAATTTTCAACTTTGATGTCTTCAGAGACTTATTGTAAAATTTCATGACAAATATTTTTGTGGAACATTTTAACCCTCTAACACTTAAATTAAAGGGAGTTTTTGGCCACTATTTAAAAAGGTACATAAATAAGTCATAAAAGTTGGTACCGTGAAATAACTCCCAAATGAAATAAGTCCCAATAAAATAACTCCCAATGAAATAAGCCTCAACAAAAATGAAACACCTCCCAATGGCAAAAAATTAAATAACTCCCAAAGAGGAAAATGAAATAAGTCCCAATATTTGGGGGTTATTTTCTAAAGTACTAATAAGTCCCAGAAAAAATGAAATAACTCCCAACAGAAAGGAAATAATTCCCAATTCAAAAATATCGAGTACTTTTTATTTAATAAATACACTTTAAAAATGTTTGTAAATTCGCTGCTATAAAGTCAGTAAAATTTTATATAATGTTACACTCATAAAAAAAGTTAGTACAAAAGTCTGTTTAACGCGTTCTAATTCAGTTGAACTAATTTTTCCTGTTGTTTTCGTTTAAATCCGTTGTTTAGCTAAAGTTGTTAGTTATCCAATTTCACCACAAAAACATATTTGTGTTGTACTTGAACTAATTTTTCCTCCTGATATTTAGCTATTTTTTTATAAACGTTTTTGACAATATATCAGCTAATATAGATAAATTTGTTGGCAACTTTTTTAATATTTGTGGTTTCAAAAGAAAACGATAGGGGCGCTAGTGTATAGTGATTGATGGTGCTTGATGGCGCTTGATGGTGAGGTGTGTATCAGGCTTCCAAGCCGACCCAAAATTTTCGGCGGCGGCGGCGCAACCAAAACAACTACGGCGGCGGCGGCGTTTATGTATAAACCGGCTGGATTGACGGCTCGAATTGTTTTCTATGCACTGTTAATAACAGAGCTTTGAAAAATTAATTCTTTTCTAATTGAATCCGCTTAAGGCCTGTTAACTTATCTCAAAATAAACTGATTTTAGTGCTTAACCATAGTTACCAGTTAGTTAGCCATACAAAATATATGAAAAAGCAATTGTCGTTGTCGACCCAGTTGTGATTAATCTCTAAAATAAGAAAAATAAATTTAAAAAATGGCGGCGGTAAAAAATTCGGCGGCTCTTGTTTTGATCGGCTGCCCTTTTGAGCCGAAGCGAGTCGTTTAAAACGGCGGCGGCTAATAAAGTAGTTGCAAAAAGTGGCACAGCGAAAACTTGGGTTGGTTTAAAAATCGCTCGACCAAACCAAATTATCGGTGGTGTTTTCTTCAACCAGATTATAAATTTTAAAAATTAATACAATTATTTAAAAATATAATTGATTTTCAAGAGGTATATTTTTAATCTTCATACTGATGAATAAATATAATGGATTTGAACAGAGAAGTTATCAAAAAAAAAATCAACTGTTTAAAACAACAAACATAACTGAATAACTCCCAACGATCAAATTATATTCAAAATGAAATAAATCCCAAAAAACTGAAATAAATCCCAACTGTAAAAAAGAAATGAAATAACTCCCAACAAAATTTAGTTGGAAGTTATTTCATTTGGTGGTTTTTTCATAATGCAATAACTCCGAACAAAAAATTATGAAATAAGTCCCAACGGATTGGGAGTTATTTCATAATGAAATAAGTCCCGATTTGTATGGAAACTTTTTGGGAGTTATTTCATTTTTTTTGGGACTTATTTCATTGGGAGTTATTTCATGGTACCATAAAAGTTACGTTCCCTGAAAATTAAATTAAAGAAATAATTAAAAAATTGGTTATACGTAAAGAGAAGTAATTACGTTGCTAGATTAAAAACATGACAAAGCCAACTGTGACAAGATTTTGATGATAACAAAGCCAGTTTTGGCAGATTTTTGTTGTTATTTTTTTAACGGTCCTATACAGAGACAGGAAATTTTCATTGAGTTTGTAGTTTAACCTAACAAATATTTAAAAAAATTTCAACAAAGTTGTCCTCTGATGATGGAAAGAATGGAATCCGTATAGGTACAACCTTACAGCAAATTATATTTTTTTTGCAATTTTTTGAAATAAGTCTAGGGATTAAAACACATTTAAAATCTCTAAATAACGAATAATTGAAATAGCAAAAAATATATTTTTTAAACGTTTTTGTAATTTTTTACCAATTTCGTATAATCCTATTAAATTATTAGAATTATTCTTTTTAATTAATCCAATTGATCAAAATTTGTTGATTAATCTAACAACGATTAATTGATTGAATACCCTACTCTTCATCTATAAATGTAGCCTTTAAAACGGAATAATTAGTCCATTTATTTCACTTTAAGCGCTAAATTTTATATCTTCTTGGTTTGATTATTTCATATAGGTTTCTGTATGGGACTTTGCAATTGGACCCATTTAAAGGAGTTGTCGGAAAAGCCATAAAAAATAGTAACTTGTTACGCTTTCCCATATTTTTATTCTCTCCTTAAAATGGATTTAATGCCCTTATTCAAGCTAGATATTCAAATATTCCTTAGCTGTACATGTATATGTATTGTATATTTTGATTTTTAATTTAATCTTTTTGTTAAACAAAAGCAGAAAAAACATTTTGTTTACTCTCTATAGCTTTGGTGGTGCTTCTACAATCTATGTAGGTACTGTTGGAAATATTTAGCATAGTAAAATCAACGGAGTTTGTTTTGAAAAATCCATGCAATAGTCAGAAGCAACAACTGCTATGCAAAGAAAGAAAAAAAAACACCAACAAAACTCAATTTATTTATTTTGCTGTTTTTTCCACATCTTTTGTTTCCACAATTTGCATAAAGATTTTTGCATTTTTTACATTGCATACATAGACACACGTACATTAGGGCAATACATTTATTGGTAAATAATTTTTATTTTGAAACTGCCCATCATGTTGGAAACACTGTCTTGAATTTCAAAATAGGACAGAATGTTTTTCGTTACAGAGATAATAATATGAAATATTAAGCCATTAGGCAAAATACTTTGAAAGTAATGCTACATTTATATTGAATTTAGACTGAGCCAAAACTACCTAGTTTTTGTACAAAACTAGTTTTTGCTTGTTTTTTATATGTTCGTTTTGACAATTAAAAACTAGCAAGAGCCAAAAACTAGGTAGTTTTCCCTCAGCCTAAATGCAGTATTATTTATACCTGACCAAAAACTACCTGGTTTTTGGGTCTTGTAGTTTTTAACTTGTCAAAACGCACACAAAAAAACAAGCAAAAACTTTTCTACAAAAACTAAGTTGCTTTTGCTCAAGTATAAATGTAGTATAAACATATTTGTATTGTATATGAAACACTGTGTCGTATGAGTGTTATTATTAAGGAAATAAATAATAATCATACGTACGATGTACCATTTATAAGGCTGATACCATAGTAGAATATAGTAGCTTTACTCATTTTCTGTCATTCGAAAAAATTAAGTAGTGTTTATAATTTGACATGTACGTATGGTTCTTAATACCACTACAACTACATGAGATAGGGACATGCTCTCAATTTTTTAATGAGTGGGGCTACTATAGTATACTATGGCTGATACAACGAATGCTATTAAAAACAAATATTTAAAAGTTTTTAAAACTTTGAATCAAATTTTTGCAGAAAATTAAAATTAACTAAGGATTTAATTAAAAAAAAAATACATTCCCAAAAATGAATGCAAAATTAAGTGTCTGTCTAACAAACATATTGCGTAGTAGTGTTTACTCTTGTACTGAGTAAGGTGTACACCGGAACACAACTATTTCTGACAAGTAATGCTAACCAAATATAAAACCTTCATGCATATTATACCTACTGTACATGTATGTGTTAGTATGTAATATAAATGTCAGTACAAGTATGTACTGTATACAAATTTTGTTTTCAGTAAAAGTAATATGGATATGCTAATATTATGTTAAGAATTTTCATTTATGTATACATAAGTGTGGTGTACAAAAAATCGAGTGCATAATTTATGCGGCATTTATGTTTATATAAACGTACATGCATTAATTCGATATAAAATGAAAAACGAAAAATCCATTATAGAGCAAGCTTGTATAAAATTTCATTTAATAAAGCTGAAAGTGAAATGAAAACTTTAAGCCATTTCGAATTATATATATATTTTTTTATAAATAGTGGTTTACTTATGTTAAGTACTATCCATACTCTACCAAATGAAAGCTCACTTTAAAATTTTTCAGCTCATATTTGGTAAAAAATAAATCCTTGTTTAACCAGCAACATGCCATAGTCGTCGTTTGTTAACACTGCAAAGATGAGCATTTGTTTAATTTTAAATGTATAAGTAGAAGTTTCAGTTAATATAAAAATAAAAAATTTCGTAAAAATCACCATATAACAACACTACTATTTAACTAAACATATTAACAGGCAAAACTTTCTTTAATATCCCTTTTTAAATGAGTAGAAGAATTTTTGAAATCAGCACCGAAAACTAGTTAAATTTTTCAGTAACTTGTAAAATGAGTATAGCAAAAACGTTTACTTTTCGAGATACGGGTCATTTTAAATAACCGCCATTTTACAAAATGGACAAAATAGATATACAGTCCATTTTGTAAAATGGTGCTTTTTAAAATGACCCGTATCTCGAAAACTAAACAAGATAGCGCAAAATGGACAAAATTTTTGCTTCACTGGAGTATTAATACACCCCAATAATATAAATAGGCCAGGTCTTGTGACATTTTTAATTTTTATTTTTTTTTAACAATTTACTTGATATTACAAACTAACACTAAAACTAAACTAACTAACTAACAAACTAAAGGTGGTGAAAGATGAAGGGCTTCAAATATGGCAACACTGTAATTGCGCGAGATGTTGAATTTTAGAACAGTTGTTGCGCGCCATTTGATGGTAAGTTGGCGAACTTTGTTGAAGAAATTGATTGGAAAATCGGTGCAGATCGGAACGATATGGAATGGAACTGGGAACGAGGGAAGTTGGAACACTTGCCGCAGGGAATGAAACGGGGAACAAAATTCTTATTGTCTTAGTGTATTAATTTCCATTATCATATAAATTGACAAAAAAAAAATGTGTCACCCTGTAGCTGTATTAAATCGATTCCTGGGAATCGTTCTAGGACCAACCTCATATGAATAACAGGAGCATTAAGAATGATTTGATGCTTGCAAATATTTTGTCCGTTTTGCTCATCTCGCTTAGTTTTCGAGATACAGGCCATTTTATAAAATGGCTATTTCAAAAAATGGGCCGTTTCTCGACAATTAACCAAGATAGAGCAAAACAGACAAAATTATTGGTCCTTTAGAGTATTAACACACTCCGATAATACAAGTAGGAGAGATCCGGAGGGATTCATTTTTATAAAACAGCCAACGTAAACCATCCCCCTTTTTTTTTAGAAAGAAAATGCTTTTTTTGCTCAATTGTAATTAATTTTTAAGGTATTATTGCGATTTCATTAGCATTAGTGGGACTAATTCTAATGCCAGAAAATTTCAGTAGCATTAAATGGTAATGAATTTTTTCGGCATTATCATTAGTCTACTAATGCTAATGCTAATGCTATTTTTACCTTACTTCTTTGTTAATACAAGAAGGGGCAAAAACATTTTTGATACCGTACTATGAGTGTTGTCAAGATGTTGGGTTTTAATTTTTATTTGAAAAAAAAATTTGTTTTTTTTTGACCTTTTTAATTGATTAATTTCGACCATTTTAATCAATAAAAATGTCGAAAAAAACAATTTTTATTTTAAATAAAAATTAAAAACGAACATTATGACAACACTCATAGTACGGAGAAAAAAATATTTTTGCCTCTTCTTGTATTAACACAGAAGTGAGGTAAAAATAAAATTTGTATTTATTTATACCGATCGTATGAAATACAAAACCAAAAATCTTTCATAATATTTCTATTGTTGGTTATGCTTTGCAGAAGACTTCGAAAACATATTTTATTGTGTGCTTTATTCGCATTTTGTTGATGTCCCAGACTACATTTAGTATGAGATTTTGATGCTTCAATTTGTATTGCACTATTTCCACCACTTTCTAAAGAAAACTGATGAAGGAAACCTGAAAAATCCCCGAAACGATAGTCTTTTCATTCCTGAAAGTGTAGAGGTTTTTCAAGGCAAACACTCTGTGAAGTATTTGTCAGGAGAGTATCCTGATGAAGAAAAATAGCAGTTTTTGGAAAAAAGTACTTATTATGTTAAATCATAATAAGGAAATGGCCTCGAAATAATTAATAAATTTCTAATTAATCAATTGAAAAGGTAGAAAAAAACTATTTTTTTTTAAGTAAATTTTAAAAACCAACATTATTCTGTTTCTTTATTTTTCTTTAAATCTTACTTTTAATTTTTTAACAAATATGTAGAAAATATGCAATTTAATGAAAAATATGCAAAAATATGAACTAAAAATCATAAAATATGCAAAAAATATGCACTTAAAAGTAAAATAGGCATTTATAATAAAATATGCAAAAGTATGCGACAAAAAATGCATACCATTTTGTTGCAAATTCTTTGATTCGGAAAAGTATTTGGTCAAAATCATTTTTGGATTAATGACTACAATCATGCATTTGCATGAAAGTCGCTCCCCTGGTTATCACAAACTAATGAATTATACCCAATTCACAATACACAAATGGAAAACAGCTAAATATTTATGAAAAACTTATTAGTTTTTTATTTATGTATTAAAATTAAGAATTTTGTTGAAAAACATTCTTTTCCAAACTAATTGTTCAAAAAATTTCAAGAGATTTCAAAAACACTTTAAATGTCAGCTTGTTTCCCAAGTTTTAGCGATCGTCTACTCAAGTTTTGGCAACATTTACTAATTTTTAATAAACTTTGAAGATTTGGACCTATAACTAAAAAAGTATATTCAGATGTCATTATTTTTTAGCATTCCAGAGTTTGAAGCAAAAATTTAAATAATGAGACTAAAACTAATATGAATGTTCTTATACTTATTGTAAGCGGCTACCAAATGGCGGCTTGCATCACAAAGGGTCAAAGATAATTAAAATAAAATATTTAAGAAAACAGTTAAATTTAATTATATACTATATTTGTTTAAAACGAATAAGTTCCGATAAGCTATTTAGATTCCTCACGTTTTAAATGTTAACAATTTTTGTTTTCTTTAAAACGTCTCAACTAGTTTAAAGTCATCATATTTTGGCCTTAATACAAAAGACTTATGGCTTTGTTTCAATTTACCATTATTGAAACCCATAAAAGAGAATACCCATCAAGCATTTGACAGTAGAAGCTTAAATTTTCATTTGTGGTTAAAGTTTAACTTCTTCCACAAACACACACAAACAAAAATGTCTATACACATAATGTGTATACAAGTATTTTGTATTATTTGAATGCCTTTTCAGAAGATCAAATAACAGCACATACACGTTTATATATGTGGCTTTCCATAGCAACAGTTCCCTTCAGGAAAAAGTGTGTCAAACATACAGTATTTATTTTCATATGTGATACACCGTTAAAAACAACATAAAATACCGATTAAATTAATTGAAAACACAATTAAAAAAGTACTACTGATTTTTCATTATATTGAAATTATTTTGCTATTTATTTTCAAACATTGTTTAAACAATCCATAAAAGAAATAAAAATAATTGAAAAGTCTGTTAAAACAATCATCAATTTTTAACTGACAAAACGTTAAAAAAACGATTTTGTTGTTTGTTTTTTCATATTTGAAAGTTTTTTTTTTGTTTGGATTTTCAATACACTACCACACAACACACACATATTTTTATTGGCTATGTTTGTGTGTATGAGTAAAGAATTACTTGTAATTTGAATTGAAATAATTTTGTATATAAAGAAACTATTTTAACCAAAAAGAAAACCGAAAATATTTGAATTTTTTGGTTTAAAACAGAAAACAACGAAATTATTTAAATTATTTTTTCTAAAATTAGAAATCTTAAAATAGAATATTTGACTGAAAATATCAACTCCTACAGACGATACATATTTTTTGTGGTTTGTTTTTTATTGATTGATAAAAAAAGTTAAACAATATGTTTCAATGTATTTTAATTGATTCTTCAATTGAAAACAAACTTTACCTATTACTTTTTAAATAAACCTCAATCGGTTATGGAAAATATATTGTGAGTGTACGAGTATATCGTCACCCAAAATGCAAAAGGGCGTAACAACAAAAAAATTTAAGCCGATTTTCTGATTGATTATGATGCAGTAGACTAAATTACATTTCCCTACAAAACTTTAAACTTATATGTAGAAATAAGTCTATAGTCGTGTTTTAAACAAGAGAAGAAAATATAGAATATCTTTAATTCTACAACGCTTTTTTTGGTTCTCGTGTAAAAAAATAAAAAGTGTTGTTACGCCCTTTTGCATTTTAGGTGAGGATATGTTATTTATTATTGTTTTTCAATTTTTCAAAGAAGTTGAAAAAGTAGGAGTGGTTAAATATTGACAGACTTAGCCATTAGTTTAAAATATATTTTTTGTTACAATTTAATGGTATTTGAAAAATACTATAAATTTGGACTGCCTCAAAAAAGTGTTTCAAGGAGATTTGAATAAATAAAAAAAAAAAACTAAGAAGTTCAGAATCTGTGGTGTATTAAATAACTTAATTTATGTTAAAATCGATTTAATTTTTTTTCTTATTTTTTTATTTATAAAAAAGTTTAGTTGCCTTTCTATCTATACAGAGAGTTTTAGCGTGTCACTCGGCTTTATTTTAGATTAAATATTGTCCATCTCAAATATTCAGTAAAGATTCCAATATTTTTTTTATAATTAGTTACCACCAAATTTGAACTTTTATTAGATATTTAAGGTAGACAATATTCAACGAATATTTCTACAAAACGAAGCAAAGTTAAACGCTGAATATTTCTGAATCGATAGAATTACAACTGAACTTTTTTCATGAATGAAACAATTAAAAGAAATTCGACCGATTTTAAGATAAACTGAGTTGTTTATTACACTAATGCGCGATTACTGAATGCCCAGTTAAAATTTAGCCGACAGTAAAATGCAAATTTTATATTGGAAACAACAACAAATGTGTCAGTTAAAGTCCCAGTTAATATCTAACTGAACAATCTATAAGCGGGTCTAAGAATGCTGAACTACTTCTGAATATTTTTTAAAAAAGTTTTACTTTTTTAAATTGTCCATTAAAAAATTGACTACATCTATTGATATAGTAAAATTTTTAGCTTTAATCAATTGCAATTAAATTGTAATAAATAGTATATTAAAATTAAACTATTAATTTATCAATATTTAACAAATGCCTATTTCCCTCAATTCTTTAAAAAAAAAAATGTTAAAAATGTTCTTATTATCATCTATTAGGATATAAAATGAATTTTGTATGGAAAATTTCTTTTATAAGTCACTTTAAAATTTTCAAAATGATTATGCATATGACCCTATAAGTTTCACATTGATATGTTTTTTTAGATAAATACTTTGATTGGAAAGCCTCATATACATACATGAAAACCTACACACACACACACGCGTGCACACAAATAATAACTTAGACACATACAAATATAAAGTTACTATTTTATGCATATATACTTATGTGTACATAGACCCATTACTATCAATTGATAAAAGAATGAAAGGTTAAGTACATCATCAAGCATCTTTCTGTATTTTATGTCTTTTTCCACTGCCTTTCTTCAGGCACACACACATGTATGACCGTTGCAAGGAAACCATATGAATGACTGGACTTTTTTTGAAAATGTATTTGTTAGATTAACAAAAGAAAAGACTTTTGAATATAACAGCCTGTATTTGTAGGTATGACTGGGTGGGTACAATATTCAATGAATCAACTCATAAGCATATTGTAGTCTCCTTTTGCCGCATTTCTAGTGTAACATTTTAAGATATATCGACAGCTGAAACATGTTTGTAGATTAGCTTAATGTATAGTGTAAAAAAGTGCATTGTAAAACAAACACATCAACAATATAAAAATGAATAAAAATAATAAATATATATGTATATGAAGCTTTCCATATACATAACTGCGCCGCCACAAAAAAAAAAAAAAATATGTCGGATCCATGATAAAATTACGGTTTTTACTATCCTGTATGACACATATTAATTATGGAATAACCTTTTCCAACCAAAAATTATACAAAAAATGCGTGTTTAAATTTTGACAAATTTTTGCAGGTTTTTTCAATATATTTTGTATTTTAATTTAATGGAAATTCGAAAATGTTATAAATTTCATTAAATCAAGAGGTTTTTATATGCATGTATAACATTTTTGGGAATTTTTCATTGGCATTACTTAATATCAATGCCAATCCCAAAAAATTTCATTACCATTCAATGCCAATGAAATTTTTTTTCAATTGGCATTGATTGAAACAATGGTAATTGACGAAAAAAGCATTTTATACAAAAAAAATTGTTTTAGAAAAAAGGAAATTAAGACAAGAATGTAAAATTTCAGAGCTATAAACATTATAAATATTCGCTATTTTATCGAGTTGTATCAAGTATACTGCTGTTCACTCTTATTTAACCCTGGCCAGTCTAGATGGATCTAGTAACGTAAACTTGACGAAATAGCGAATATAAGATAGAAATAGACGAATTTTAAGTTTTTTTTTCTTAATTTGTTCTTTTATCAAAACATGAAAATAAATGCTTTTTTAGTCAATTATAATTGGGCATTAAGGCATTAAACAATGCCAATTGAAAAAAATTCATTGGCATTGATCAATTGTAATGCCAAAAAATTTCATTGGCATTGGTCAATTGTAATGCCAATGAAATCATCAATTAATTGGTCCATTCAATTAACTAGTCCCAAGTATGATGTATAAGCAATTCGAGAAAAGAAAAAATTTAAAACTTCTGAACTGCTTAGAAAAAAAGTTAGTTCCAAATGTAGCAGAACACTTTTATTCAGCATTGGTATATAACACTATGCGACAGTCAAAATCGGGATGGGATGAAACCAACGGGAAATGTTATATCGGTCAAAAACAAGTTATACGTGTCCCGGCGTTTCGCTGGGTCACCCCTAGGAATCGAGATATATCTTTTTTTTGACATAACTCGAGAACCACTAGTCCGATTTTGCTCAAACAATTTTAAAAAAATTAAAAATTACAATTCCTTTTTTTTAATATTTTAGGCAAAAAATATTTTTTTCTTCATACATTTATTTTAACCGGTAAAACTGTTGAGTATATAGAAAAACGTTATATGAACAGATTAAAGGAATTGTAATTTTTAATTTTTTTAAAATTGTTTGAGCAAAATCGGACTAGTGGTTCTCGAGTTATGTCAAAAAAAAGACCACCAAAGGTCAAATCGATATATCTCGATTCCTAGAGGTGACCCAGCGAAACGCCGGGACACGTATAACTTCTTTTTTACCGATATAACTTTCCCCGGTAGTTTGAACCCTTCCCGATAACTGACCCCTACCATTTGTCTCACAGTGTAATTTATGTTTTTGTATGAAGTTTCACTTATTAACAACTAGCTTAAAAGTCCCCAGCTGGAAAATGTGTCCTTAAGACAATATAAGCAGCGCCGTTTAAGTGACAAGTCAGCAGGCGCAGACATTTACCAAAGACGTCTTAAAGACATGTCTGCACTTTTTTACTTTTTCTTAAGTGACGCTGACAAACTGCCTATTTGTCATCATCCCAGGCATTCATTCTTAACTCGTGCTCACTAACTACATGTCAATGTCTGAGCATCAAGACATTTACACCAAAATCGATTTAAACCTTGTATGTGCTTAATTTGAATTTAATAGGATATTTAGACTGGACAAAAACTAGTAGTTTTTGGCCATTTTTAGTTTTTGAGCCGAAAACTATAAAATTAATTTAGTTTTCCCCTACAATTTTCATACAAACTAAAAACCAGATTCTACCTGGTTTTTGCCAAAAACCATGTAAAAATATCTGAAATTTGTATTTTTGATACACCCGGTTTCTTTCATAAGTAAATTTCGATACATTTTCGATACGAATATAGAATTCAAGCAAGAGTCAAAAACATATTTTTTAATTTTTTTTCAAATATTTCAGTTTTGGTTTAAAATTATGTGTTGTTATAACTATAAAAACATAAAGAAAAGTGTTAAAAAAAAGCGATGTGACAAAGAAAAACTAAATAAACAACCGGTGTAAATGATTTGGCTTTTGTAATTTAGTTTTGTACAAAAATCACCTGGTTTTGGCGCAGGCTAAATTCAGTATAAAACAAAATTCGAATTTGAAAGAAACCGTCAAATAAAATTAATATAATTTGAATTTGCTTACAGGAAGATTCAAATAAAATTTAAGATTTGAAAAATGGAATATAGCAAACTTTCTAAAAATATTTGTACTATTATGGTTTAGGTGAACGGGTAGGACGGTGAACTAACAAACAGACGGCTTCTGGTTCGAGGATTGATGAGTGTTTTACAAAATGGTAAACTGTGAAATTTTAACTTCCCAGCTAAAAATCGACATATATGGATCAATACAGGTTAAATATATGTGCGTGCATGCTCATAAACATGCATTCATGACCATACATGAATACATAAATCTCCATACATGAATCGTATATGACCATACGTGTGCATTAACGAAATTTGAGGTACATAATATTTATCTACATTAGAGTGTCCCTTAAAAATAGATTTGTCATTACACCCCCCAGTTTTATTAGAAATGGTCCCAAATGGAAGAAATCGATTTTTTATTTTGGAAAACGTTAACCCGTGCCGAAAGTTGAACGAAAATTGCCCCTTTTGGAAAAAAGTGTATTACAATTAAAAATTCCCAAAATTCGAAATTTCGAAAAAAAATTATTTTTTATTCCATTTATGCATTTAATAAAGTCAAAATGATTCATACATGGAATTTTGACTTCATCGGATATCATTAACCCACTTTAGCCTGGAATCCAAAATGAGCCACGAATTTGATAAAAATGCAAAAATGTATTTTTTTAAAATTAATTTTAAAGATCTTTTAAAATGCCTAATTTGGAGATGTCGATTGCTATTTGTACCACATAATAGTTGATATTAAAGAAACAAAATAAATTGGAAAAATGATAATTCGAGTTTGTGTTTGGAGCGACTGCTTTTCAGAACATTTTACAAAAATTGATCATTTTGTCAAAAATGTTTAAAATTTTAATGTTTTCATCAAATTTTACACGGTTTTCGGAAAAACCAGTACTCAAATTTGGTTAGATTATAATTATCTTTTCATTTCTTTAAAAAAAAAAAAAATATAACCCTTAGTGGCCTGAGGTCAGAAAAGACCCATGGAACTTAATATTAATTATGACTACGAGATTGTAAAGCCATTAAATTTATAAAAAAAAAATCTCAACTGGATAAAAATAATTATTTTGTATAACGTGATCCATATGGGGTTAATTTTTATACTTTTGGCCAAAAACGCCCCACTAGGAAATTTACAGAATTTATGGAATGCGTCATATAGGTGTGTAATATAGGTATTTGTTTAAACAGTTTTGTATGTATGAGTAAAATATATGTACATCTGGGTGTATTTATATATTATACATGTATTTGCCTATGTATGAGTCTTTGTTTTAGATTTATTGTATTTTTTTGTTTGTATAAATATTAAACAATAGCTTTAACATCTATTTAAATCTATTTATTATTGTGTTTAAATACCATACATAATACTGAAGTTTTTACACAATAAACACTCATACATTTTAAGTATTATCTATTCTTAATAAATAACAATGAAATATTATCAAAATGAAACTACTAAAAAAATGTTAGAAAGGTATTATTTTATCCTTTTATCCTCTTAATAATAACACAAAAACACTTGTTTCTGTCATGTATTTATATGTATATTTAATCCAAAATATTAAATTATTTAAAAACGAATTACAAAAATTCACAGTCCATCATAAAAGATGGTTTGGTGATGGCTGAAAACATATAAAATGAACAATTGAAATTTCTACACCCTTTCTGAATTGGACTAAATTAGTATGGTGGATATATTGTACATTATATAACTAAGATATCCCACAAAAATTGGACTTTGAGTCCCAATAGTTTACAAACGATCTGGTAAGAAGTATTAATTCTTTCTACACCATTTTCACTTTTATTTCAGAAAATTCCAAATATATTTCAAAATTGTCCAAAAATGTTTTAAAATTATCCAAAAATGTTTTAAAATTGTTCAAAAATATTTTAAAATTGTCCAAAAATCATTCAAAATTGTCCCAAAATATTTTAAAATTGTCCCAAAAGCTTTAAAATTTTCAAAATGTATTTCAAAATTATACAAATATATTTTAAAATATTACAAATATATTTTAAAATATTTTATTTGTATTTAAGAAAATTCCATTTGTATTTTAAAAATGTCCAAATATATTTAAAAATTATTCATTTTTATTTTTTTATTTATTTTTTATTTTATTTTATTTATTTGTCATTCCATACACAAGACTTAAGTCTTATATTACAGTATGGAACTGAGTATGCGTAAAAACAATAATTTAGTAAATACTTATAAATATAATTACAATTACATTAATGACATAGAATAGATAAATATTTTTGAACGAAACAATTTTAAAATTACTGTAAACTAAACAATTTTAGAATTTAATGTAACATAAACATAATTCAAAATTATTAACAAATAAAAATTCAAAATTAAAAATTCGAAATTAGAATCAAACATTAGAATCAAAACACACACTCAAAAAAGTTCACCGGTAGAAACCTATTGCAAATAGCAGGTAAAACAAAAGGCGACAAAATAAAATAACAACAAAAAAAAAGTAGTTATTTTTAATTGCTGAAAGAAAAAAAAAAAAAAATATAACTAACAAATGCATCGAAAATTACTAAGAATGTAAAATTGTCAGTTAAGTTTGCTAAAAATATTTTTAAATAATTGACAAAACAGGCAAAAAGTACTGCTATTTTCAGTTAATTAACTCTCATAATAGTTGTTTTGTATTTTTATATAAAAAACAACTATATATACAATTAAAACAATAACTATGGATTACTACACTGTCAAACTTTTTTGAGTGTATATTATTCAATTGGAGAAATAACTAATAATGTTTTTTCTGAATTGTTGTGCGTTACTAATAATTTGAGTGCTATGTGGAATTCTGTTCCAGAGACCTATTGCATTAATATAGAATTGGTATTTCGAAATCTGAGTACGATGATTAAAAGTTAATAGTCTTTTGCCTCTATCAAGTGTTGAGAATTTTAATCGCAAATGTAGATGTTCAGGTTGGCGGGTATATATTATTTTATGCATAAAAATTAAAATGCTTGTTTTAACATAATCATCAAAACTAATGTCATAAAGTAGATTTGCAAACGATGAAATATGATCAAATCTTTTCAGGCCATATACATAGCGGACAATACTATTAAAAGCTACGTTCAGTTTTCTTTTGCTTTCGTTGTCACAGCTGGCAAAAAGTTCGATACCATATAATAAGATCGGCATCAAATAAGTTTTGGCAAGAAGGATTCTAATCTTAGTTGGAGTACAATACTGAGTTTGCCAAAGATTTCTTAACATTGAGAATGATCTACCGCAAGCATAATTAATATGGTTCGACCAAGTGAGAGTATTATTGAAGTAAATACCAAGATTTTTAGCATACTCAACGATTTCTATGGATTGATTTTCAAGAGTTATAGTAGGTACATGATCAAATTTTAGTAATCTTTTTTTAATAATAAGGCATTTGGACTTGCTAGGATTTATTCCAAGACCATTAGCGGTAGCCCACTCATAAATTCGATGCAACTCCTGGTTCAGTGTTCTGACGCATTCTTCAATCGCTGTAACTTTGCAACTTATGTAAAGTTGGACATCATCAGCATACATTCTAGCCTTGCAGTTTTCTAGTTTGTTTGGAAGATCATTTGCGTATAATGAGAAAAGAAGTAGGCCTACGATCGATCCTTGAGGAACACCTCGGATTACAGGCAAAAAGTTAGATTTTGTGGTTGTTGTTTCAACATACTGATATCTCTCTGTTAGATATGATGATATCAGATGTGTTGCGGTTGATGAAAAATTAAACATATGTTTTAATTTATAACATAAAATGTTATTGTCAACCGTATCAAACGCCTTAGAATGATCTAAAAGAACTGAAAACGTAACATTTCCACGATCTACCTGTTGTCTGATTTCCTCGGCAACATCTACGAGAGCTGTTATGCAACTGTGTTTTTTACGAAAACCAGATTGTCTATCAGTTAGCAAATTATTGGTATCCAAATATTGAGTAACTTGATTGTGAATTAATCTTTCAAAGACTTTAGAAAGAAATGGTAATATTGCTATTGGCCTGTAATCAGATTTAGATTTTGGTATGGGGATAATTTTAGCAAGTTTCCAAATTTTTGGATAACTACACGTAGTAAGTATCTTATTGAAAAGAAATGTAATGAGAGGAAGAAGTTGTGGCAAAAGTATTTTGAGAAACCTTGGATCTATCCCATCCACACCAACTGCATTGGACTTAATTGACAAGACACTGGACAGCACATCACATTGGTTAACATTAGTAAAATAAAAATTTTCATTTGAAGTTTCATCAGAGTAATGGTAGTAATTCTGATCAGGTTGTACAATTGGAATGTTTAAAAATTTTTCATTGAGAGTATCTGCATCGACAGCACATGGTTCTTGGCTATCAACCTTGCCGATACCAATTTCGCGAATCGTTTTCCATGTTTTTTTCGAACCTATGGCAGTAGAGAACTTTGAAGCATAAAAGTCTGATTTGGCTTTTTTAATTAGTTGATTGGTTTTATTTCGCGCTATTCGATATTCTTCATGTAATTCCGTGGTTTTAAAACGCTTCCATCGCGAATATAAAAAATCTCTATGATTAATTGATTGTCTTATATTAAAAGTAAACTAGGGTTTCTTCTGTTGACTTATAATTTTAGTTTTCAGGGGTACAGCAAGATTGTATAAATAGTTCAGGTTTTGTTGCAAAAAAGATAGTTGATCATCTACCGAAGTCATTGTACATAATAATCTCCAATTAATATTGAAAAATTCATCTTCTAAACCCCTATAATTAATGTTTTTGTAGTCGCGATAAGTTACTATTTGTTCAGGTACTAGTAACTGAAATTTATACGTAATGAAGATGAGATCATGTCGCGAAAAACAGGAAGCAGATAGTTGATCATAGAGCAATACATTCCTATCATCACTAACAAAGAAAAGATCCAGAAGTGTATTATTTGTTGTTGTAAAATGTGTTGCATTGCTTGTGTTTGGAGAATTAAGCCCGAGAGTGAACATGTTATTAGTTAGATAGGAATCAACTAAAATATTTGAATTAAAGTCACCTGCGATTACAACATCATCGTATAAGACCGTGAATGTTTCCAGAGTTCTAATAAACTTTTCCATACTTATTCGATTATTTGGTCTGTATACACTACCAACAAGTAATTTTCCTCCCTCGCTGCTCACTTCAAGAAATATATATTCTACCAAGTTTCTCGAATTACCACCTTCAGAAACCTCAACGTTATTGGCATCCGTAGATTTACAAAGTACTCTAAATGCAATACCTTTTTTCACATAGATTGCTACACCTCCATAACCATTTCTATCAACCCTCCGAATATTATACCCATTTAGAGAAATTGATAAATCTGTGAACTCTGGCTTAAACCAAGTTTCAGATACGCATATGAAATCAATACCAGAATCCTCAAAAATAAATCTAAATTCATCGATTTTAGTTCTCAAGCTTTGGGCATTGATGTGACAGATTTTGATACCTTTTCTCTGAGAGGCCAAAATTTTTATCATATCCGCAATTCCATCTCTGGAACGAGCTCTATTATTATTGAAATTGTTCATTATCATACACAGCTAAATCTGATAAAGTAACGCGCAAACTATATATTATTTTAGTTTCATTTGTAGATAAAAACATTATTTGATTAATAATTGAATTGAATTTGTGGTAAATATAAAAAAGATTTAAAAATATTATTATTTTGTAAATATAAAAAAATATTCAGTGTGTTCCCGTACGTTCCCAATGTTACCGAAATTTACCCAAAAGCGTTCCCGTACTCGAGAATTGGGTAAATGAGAGCGCTAATGAGAGTGTATTAGTGCTTCTCTTTTTACCAAAATTTACCCAGACTTTTTCTTCGGGTAAACTTTGGTAAAACAGCTGATGCAAATATAAACAAAAAACAATTGTGAAATTAAATTAAAAATTGTAATTAAATAAAGAAATAAGCAAAAGAAACTTGATTTTTTGTTAAAATTAATTGAATAAAATCAAAAACAACTTTTAAATGCGAATAAATATGTCTATTTGGGCCAATTTGCAAACTGAAATTATACGTATTTTCACATCAGTGATGGGATTTTTGGCACAATCTAAGATTGATTGGTACAATGGCACAACCGATACTATTTTGGCACATTTTGGTTATCTACAAAATTTAATAGAAAATAAATTTAAAAAATAACAATTCTTTAATTTTTAGTTTCTAAGCATTTATTGGTATTAAAATACCTTTTCGAATAAAGCAAAACTAAAAAATGGCATCGAAGATATTACCGAATAAAGCACCGTAAGTTGTTTTTCACGTGAAAAATTTTCTCTCAGACTTTAAATGCTTTAAATTGCAATTTAAGTTAAAAAAATTAACAATATTTTAATTTTATAACAAAGCCACAATCACAATTAACACAAAATGTCACTTTTTCACCAGAAAAATAATAGTCTTTTACATTAAATTTGCGTGAAAACTAAGTTTGCACAATTTTCACGTGAAACTCATTGTCGTTAAAAATTATTTTTTTTTATATGGAGTATAACAGTTTTTTCACGAGAAAACTGAACAACTTACGGTGCTTAATCCATAGAATTTTAAAAATTCAAATTTTATAAATTTATCTCAGAGCTTCGAAAGAATTAATTTATGTTTAATTCATAAAAAAATTCAGTTTTAGAAAATGTTTATATGTATACCATTCCGTGCAACCATTTCTAAAGAATTCATTCATTGGCTGCATTCCCAAATCTTTAATAAGTATCGGATGAATTTAATTTATCATTCACCTTTTAATTGAAAGAAAATTTTAATTCATTCAAATATAATTAATTCCATAAGAATTCAAAATAATTCCATAAGAATGCATTTACAAAATGAAAGTTGAAAACACGGTTTCTAAGTGAAAATTGAGTTTTGGCACAATAAAGGCCCATTTGGCACATTTTAGTCACACACTTGGCACAAAACAAAATTTTTCAAGTCCCATCACTGTTTAACATTATTCTCTGAAATAAGTTTTTGGGCTAGAAAAGTGGTTTTTTGCGTTCCTGTGCTATTGGGTAATTTTGTCATTTTGTGAGAGGATTTTGTGCTTACTCTCATTTTACCGAACTTTACCCAAAAAGTAAAGAAACACACCTATTATGATAATAAAAAATGTAAAGGATTTTGTAATAAAAAACTTAAAAGATGAAATAATATTGAAATTATTACTGATTAATAATGGCATCAGTATGATGTTCATCGACCTCAGAAATATATCCTTCAGGAACACGAAATAAATTGTTAAGGAGTTGCTCC